>QLNU02015003.1:87197896-87212993 GCA_006491805.2 Dysdera silvatica
ATATCAGATTCTTCTGTATATTTCACGAGAAACTACAGAGATACACTGACTACAATTTTTATTTTATCCTTCAAGTGAATGACGTTCAGTTTGTATAAAATTACATGAAAATTGTTTAATTTCTTCAAATTAAATAATCTGTAAATCTGATTAATATAGATGATGAATAACACTAGGAGACTTAGCTGGGACCTGACTGTAATTTTCTAAGAAGTTCAAATATTTTCCTTTTTTTGTCCTTGCTCCACAAGGGAAAGGAGAAAGGGAACGAGGGTCAGCAGACAAACCTTTAAATAGATGATTTGATTCCAACTAATGTCATGTCTCAATAATATGAAGAAAAAAATGCTTTTAATTAAGCGCTTGATCGCAATATTTGGCCCAATGAATTGTTAATTGCAATTTAATAACTCGTCTACTCAAATTGCTTTTCTGTGTTTTTTTTAATACATAATTCATTTGCCGACTTTGGGACACTGGTATTTTCCTGACATATAACTCCCTTCATTCTTACAGGCCAGATTGCAGCTGACATGGATGTAATACTTGGCTATCCAATTCAATAGAGCCTTCCCAAATGTCCCGTTTCTCGTGGGATCCACTGATGTCAAATCTTATAATAATTTCACCGCAAGGGGGCGCTCATCGATCAAAAGTTTAGAAACCAATAAACTCATCTCTTTTGTCCATCGCTTGATTGAAAGACATCTCCAATACATCGCCATCCTTTGGGAAAATATCCCCGCGTTATTCAATTTGGAGATGATCTAACTTGAGTTGTTATACTCTTATCCTTACATCAGTATCGAATACTGAGTTAGAATATCCGTTTCAGAAAACTAAAACTGTTTTAACTACCACATGGAATTGTGGCTTTTTATCCCTAATGAAATTCAACAAGACACAATAATTTATACATAATTGGATGTTTCATAAGTGCTTTCAGCATTTATAAAAGCTCTTTCAAAACTTTCCTTTTTCATGCACGATGATGATAGGAATGATAAATGATGATGAATTTTGTATGATGTTGAAAAATGTATAACGCAAAAAATGGTCACGGCATGTGGTATAGCAGTCCCAGAAGAAGATTGTAGTACTACAGTGCGTGCTAGTAAGTGACTATGTAATTCTAATCACGAGAAAAATTATTAGAAGTTAAGAAGTAGTAAATCCTCAATCGAGACGCACTTGTAACGGACAGGGAAAAAATATGTCTGTTTCATCCATGCAAGGTTTAAAAACAAACAAACAAGGAAGTTACAGAGATACAGAAGTTGAAATGATCATAGGAAACTTGATTACGTCGAGGTAGATACGTATTCCCAGATACGTCCGATTCCAAATTCACTAAAATGTTGAGGCTTGCATAAGATGCAACATGAAGATAGGAAAAGGTAGATAATAGCTTATCTCGACGCAAAGGAGGCAAATTCATAAGGATGAAGTTTGAAGAAATGAGCGGGCAGCCACTTTCTTCGGGCAATGAGCATTCGTGAAGATGGAAGGATGTGTTATGATGGGAAAATGAATGAATGTAGACGGCTGAATATATCAATTCTGAAAAAATGACCGAAAGATAATAATATATTTAGTCCTCCCCCATTCCATATCTTTAAGAACTTTATTCCTTACTTATAGTTTGAAATGAGGTACGACAATTTGGACCCTCTTTTCCTTCTACCGAAACCAAAATGGCTCTTCACTCAGAAAAGGTCGCCGATTCTTGACTTCTAATAATAAATATTTTTCAAAAACATTCTCTAGTCAGCGATTTCTAAGCTTTTGGGCCTCATGGAGGTCCGAAATTCATATTATATTCATAATTTTAAATCCCGCAGACCACATTTCGTGAATTTAGTGCAATATAAAGGTGGAAATTGTCATTCAGAATATGAGAATTTCTTAGAATATTATTTTTGTTTTATTATTAATAAAACATTAAAAATGCAAATAATGTCCAGATTTTGCTGCGGATAAGAAAAAATTTTCTCGAGGACCAGAAGTGGACCGCGGACCACCGGTTTACGACCGATGCTCTAAACGATTGGAGCAAATTTTCCTTATTCACCCGCTCTTGAACTCAAGTGAGAGCACTTTCTCATTGCCATTCAGTGGTAATATTAAAATCATGAATAGTTATAAATTTTATATAGCAAATTTATCTGCGTTGATTACGTTGTTAAATATGTATTATAAAGAGTGCGCCAAAATTTCGTAAACTTTTAAAATATCTTAAAAGAAGGAACAAATAATGAAAAATAAGTACTGTTTGAATGAAAGGGTATTTAGGAAAATTATACTTTTTTAGAAGCAAAAAAAGTATAGTTAAAAAAAACACCAGCAAACGGCGCTGACAACGCCAAAAGAAGTAAACAGGACAAGTGTGCATTCCATAGGTTTATTATTGCAACAATTATTCAACATAACCTTCAAAACAATGTATGACAGAACTAAGGCTAACATAGCGCATAACATATCGCACCCTTGCAACGAAAGTGTTACAACTCAAAAAATCCCAATTTTCAGAAAATGAAAAAAAAACAAAAAAAAACAAACCTGTTTCTGGCTGAATTGAGGGACGTTGTGTTCATCTAATGACATATGCCAACTAGCCGAAACCCGAATAACTTATGGTCTAACGTTTTTCATAGGTGGATGCAGCACTGTTTTCTATATATGGTTGTAACATTAAGTCATTTTCACCCAATTTTGAGTTGTAACACTTTCGTCGCAAGGGTGCGATATGACAATTTCTTGTCTTTTGCTGTTTCGCTGCGCGAAATTTTTGCACCGTAGTGGCTTCTAATTCAACGTTTGGGTAGAAGAACTCCACCAGCAACGCTTGACCCGGTAACGATATATAACGAATATATAACAATATATATATATATATATATAGCGAAATATTCTCCAATTATGCATTACTGTCGGATTCGACTGAAGATTCCACATGCATCCAGATCTTTTATTGCAAGCCTGAATTATTTACAGCTGGTGAATATCTTGCTTATCATTGCAGTCTACAGGTGACTTTTTAAAATAACTTTTTTTGCTACTAAAAATATCTGATTTTCCAAGAACCCCTTTTGTGCGAACTGCATTTATTTATCAGTATTTGTTCCTTTTTTATGATTTTTAAAATCTTTTACGAAATTTTGGCGCACCCTGTATATAAATTGGACAAAGGACTATTTTTTAATGTGTTATAAAAAAATCAATAATATGAATATTTATATTTCAATCTTAATGTCATATTTACTATAATTTCTTTGAGCATTCCAAAAAATCAAAATGTTTAGCGAAGTAAACTGGGAAAATTTAATTAACTACATACTCTATTTCAGCTTGTCACTTAAACTCTAATAATTTTAATGTAAAACAAAATTGATGTAATTGTTTTAGTGAATCTGTTCTTGAATCTTGGCATGATTTCAGTCTGAGTAACTAAAATGAATGTAGTCAAATAATATATTGTATTCTGAAGTAATGTTTTAGATACTAAAATGTAATAAGACAAATGCAAAAGGTAAAAAGAAAAAACTGGATTATTGTATTATTTCTTTTTCTCCTTAAATTGGGAAACAGATTTAGAAAAGCCAATAATATCTAGGTTAAGAGGGATGGGAAAGAAATGGATCCAAAGAAAAAGGAAATGGAAGAAATAAAATAGATTGAGGAGCACAAATTTACCTCGTCGGTATTTTTATTTCCCGAATTGATCAAAACTGCTAAAGATTTCTCATCCATTAAGGAAGGCTTTATTTCCATGAAAAGAAATTGTTGTCTCATTAAAGATATTAATGGACCAGATTGGAAAACGGAGAATAACACTCGGATATATGCAATTAGTTTTAAATTCTGCAATTTAGAGGTAAGTTTAAATTTCATTCCGAAGTTATTTATTTTTGGTTATTTATCGTCAGACTTAAAGTTCGATCAAACGATGGAAAAAATAGTTATGATATTACACAGGATGCTAGACCGAATAACGAATAAGGGGATAAGGAAGATGATATAGTGTTATTATATAAAATGGTATTTTTTTGGGACCTTTCCTTGTACAGTTATGTTTTTTTACTTCTTTTTTCTGTGCTAATATTTATTGTACCAGAGAAGAATAAAAGTATTAATAAATATAACAAATAATATAATACAAATAAATAATAAATATAAATAGAGTATTAATAAATAAATAAAGTATTGCATATGGATTTGTCTTTAAAAACCAGTAAAATTTTCGTTTATTTTTACACAAAGAATACGATTTAAAACATAATAAATGAATTAAAACAAAATTGTTATTAATTTGAACATTGTATTTAAAATAGAAAATGGAAGAAGTGGAAAAATGCGTTATTAAATGGAATGTTGAGTTCACTGTCGGATAAAGGAAGAAAGAACTGTGTAATTATATGGAACTTCGGACTTATATATAAATAAACAGCAAACAATTTTCATTACAGGGACTTTTGAAATAGAGATGCAGAGGGGAAGTTGAAGTTTACTAAGTAGTTCGTAGGACTTATAAATTAATAAAAAAATGGGTTATTACATAGCCTTTTGGACTTAGAAATTAATAAACAAACAAGGAATTGTTTACTACATTGACCTTCGAACTAAGAAATGCATATGCAGAGGAGAAGTTGTAATTTACCATGTATACCGTAGGACTTTTAAATTAATAAAAAAATGGGTTATTACATAGACATTTGGACTTAAAAATGAATAAACAAAGAAGAAATAGATTATTACATAGACCTTTGCAATTAGAAATTAATAAACAAAGAAGAAATGGATTATTACACAGAACGTTAAGCATGATTCTCTTGCTCACAGAAGGTTGGACTCCATTGGACGCAATGCAGAGATAAGCTCCCATGCTTAGTCGACTTGTTCTCGTTAATTTCAGGACCTCATCTTCATAACTGGAGACTGCATCAAAAATACAAAACATTAATAATTTTATTTTAAAGTATCATAATTTCAGTTTTTTAATCGATTAGGATGAGCTGACCTCGCTTCATTGGAGAAACGATGATATCTCTGTCATGTTCTCTTCTCCAGAGTATCTTCGGCTTCGGAGATCCCGATGCTCGGCATCTCATTTCAATACTTGAACCTTCTCGAATCTCGAGGTCTGAGCTGGTCCACTCTTCATCAATTGACGGTGCAACTGAAATATAAAGTCACAGATTATGGGACATGTCTCTTCCCCGAATAACGGTAAAATTTCAGACCCTATAAATCACGGGTTCTCAACACTTTATATAAAGCACACTCCTGAAAAATATTCATTAGTATTCGTGCCCCCTACAAAAATAATATCACATTTGAATATATATAAGTTCAATTTTAATTTTTGAACCACTTTTAATATTGAGAGCCAATAAATTGAACTTAAAAATATAAACTTATAATGCAGTGTATAAAAAGCCACTATATTTGTTTTCACGCCATTTGGTGTCTAAAAATATTTTTTAAAGAGATAGATAGACAGATAATTGTCAGTCGTTTTGACAGGGGTAAAATTGAAAGGTGATTGACACCTCCCATGGGCGGATTTACCATTTTGCCACCCCTAGGCTATTTTTGCCTCCCCAAGGCTCCTTTTTGCCGCCTCTTCCTACCCATTTGCCCCACCCCCAATCAATGGTAGGAGCGTAAAAATTGTTATATTCAATATATGTCAAAAACTTTTGTGTTGACAATAAATGTGTTGAAAAACAAACACTTAAATAAAAACATAAACATTAAATAATATTAACTTACATTGAAGTATTATTCCTTTTTGATATATAATAAATCAAATTCAATTTTATTGAAATAAATTTTAATTTTAGCAAAAAAATAAAAGCCTATCGAACACTGGTATTTAAATGGAAAGCATGACGTCTAGCTTTCTTCTCGGCAAAACATCTGATTATATCATCATATGGTATTGATTTTGTTATATCAGACTCAATACACAAAATTTTGTCGCCCTAGTCTATAGCCTAGTATAGCCTATTGGGAAATACGGCACTAACACCACCCCATGAAACCTGGAGTCAACGCTTCCTTGGCAATTGATCCCAAACCCAAAGGATCCGAATGTAACGAACATGACCTCTGGAACCCATAAAATGTAGATGTATCTTGAAAAAATTAGATTCTAATGTAATTTACTACAACTCCTCAAGGTACATTGGCAGCTAGCTGAGTGATGAGTCATGAGCACTCTTCCAAGGATACAAGGTACATAAATTAGCGCACTCTTTAAAATTCCATCTCATACCCGAAGTTTGGAATTCCGGTTGTAGGTTAATACAAAATATAATCCAGTGTGGCTGTCACTTTCTCCTGATCTTATAGTGTCATTAGAAGATCAGCAACTTGAGAAAGTATTGTTGCCATCAGGATTATGCATAGGATATTAAAGTTGGGGGGGTGGGGGTTGATAGAAATGGGAGGGGATATGATGGAAAGCTTTCTCCACTCATAATAAATTTGTAATAATGTTGTTTGAATGGGGGTATAATCCCAACCCCCCCTTTTTAACGGAATTGATTGTCCTCATTGTTTTACAAGGTGTTGATCAATTAGCTGGCAATGAAATTTAATTGCTCACATAAAACAGATTTAGATATTTTTATAAATGCGACAAAATATAAATCTCAACAAAATAAATAAAAATGCCTTCACAAACAAATAAAACACTCATTAGACCATTCAAATGGTTGAAAACCAAACGAACACTAACTACCACTCTGGGGGAATCCAAAAGCATTTAAGTATCATAACATCATTTTTCAGGTTCCTTGGGCTACCTGACTTTCCCACTTATTGAAATAAATTGCAGAAATAAGACAGACCCGCTCATTTCCATAAATTGTGAAAAATTTGACAGAAAAGGCAAAGTTAAATACGCCAAGCGAATCAAAGTTAAGTCAACTTAAAAACTAGGCAAGTAAATTAAAACGTCAAAATGAAAATTATTGAAATCAGATAAAATTAACATATTTTGAAAATTTTAAAGGTACTAAAAAAATATATATTTTTGAAAAGGATAATATTTTTGAAATCAAAATATTTAAAAAATTCCTAGAAAAAGTATCACGAAGTTAAAAAGAACACAAAATTAACAAATGCAGTGAAAACTTTAATTTTACATTCTTCCGAAATATGTTTTTCCCGTTTTAAATGTTTGTTTTCTAAAACCCCAAATATGAAGTGAATTATTAATTAAATAGAACAAAAATATTTTTCGTGCGTTTTTACGCACCATTCGCTTTTTTTTAACGATCACAAGATAAACACAAAACCCGGGTTTCACTCTGGGTATTTTCCAATTGTGAAATTTACATTAGCCACATATCTACTCGTATATGACCAGACTAAAACTTTCGTTCTATAAAGGCTAAAACTTCTCAATCTTATTTATCGTATTTTAGTTATGTATATTTCCAATTTTATTCGTTTTAAATTATTAAAGGTATTTTATTTTCCTAAATCATGGGATGTTCTAATTCCTTTTCTTCGCTTTAAATCTTTAAAACATAATAAATCTATTGATTATGAACACTATTTAAATTCCTATAATAATTACTTCCAAAATTTGTATTTTTTTGTTTTTAAATAACTAATAAGTTAGAAAATAATCATCTGCCGGTATTAAAATAAAAGAAAGCGTTGCGCATTTCAAAGATGTTTCCGGTAGAAGCAATTTTAAGAATATTTTTTCGTTTTCATCGCAAAAATATTTTAAATTTTTTGAGTTTCTGACTTGGAGGAATGTTTTGTATCTGTATATATCCTTTTACAAAAAATGCTAGCTTTTTCTTTGTTCATCTGTCAATATTCGTATTGATATTTATCTTTGAAAAACCAGAAGAGTTTTATTTTGATTTTAGCGTTTCTTTGTTCCAGTTTTATGATCCGTAGGCAACCATAGTTGAATTTCAGTTTCGTTTTCAGATTTTAAAGCTATTTTGAATGTTCGTAGACCCTTTCGATAAGAAATGTAATATCTGTGCTCTATTCCAATGGCTGATTTTAATATCAAGACCTGGTAAACATGTGTTATATATATAGTCCTCTCTTATGGATCACAGACATGATGTCTAACAAATGCAGCAATATGGAAGTTACATGCCACCCAATGGGCCATGGACAGGCGCATGCTTTGAATTACTAGGAGAGATCGAAAAAACACTTGGGTGAGAGAGCAAACTGGAGTAGAGGATATTATTGTTAAAGTAAAAAGACTTAAATGGCAATGGGCTGGGCATATCGCAAGAAGGTCTGATCAACGATGGGCAACTGAAATTCTCAGCTGGATTCCAAAAGATCACCGAAGACTTAGGAAAGGTCCTCAAATTAGATGGCTGGATGAAACAAGAAAACAGGTTGAGGTCATATGGAAGTGAATTGCTCAGGATAGATTTGTGTGGAAATCATTTGAAGAGACCTTTTTCTAGTAGTGTATAGATAATAATTCGATATGATTATATATATATTGGTAGGGCGCCTATACATATACAAGCTGCATTTGTAAAAATACGTATTGAAATAGTTTAATATTTGTTGCTTTGGGCACCAGTGTAATATATGCAAATATAATGTAATATGCACAATATGTTATAGTAGTGTAAAAATTTAAAACTCATTGGGGAAGGGGATGTGTTCTATGAAGAGCCTCAGGTGGCTTTAAAAATGATTATTTGATGCGGCCTTAGAGAAATTAATGGGTTTTGTTATCTAGTGGGGGGCTTGAGCACTATTTTCTACTCCATTACCTCATAAGTTTACCATGTAAGGTTGTGAAATTCTGTACAGTTAAGTGATCTGAGTATTTATGTGCCCATAGTTCTGAATGTTTCGACTCTTAACCAAAGAGGATCTCAATTGTACAAACGCAGAACTCGTATATGGTTCGGCAATTCGCCTACCAGGGGAATTGTTTGATACTACACACAAATAAGAAGAACGATCGAAGTAGGTGGAGCACTTGCTGAGATGCATGTAACAGCTAAGACCAGTATGCATTTCCAACCACTCTGAAAAAGCAACTTTTGTGCACAAAGACTTGAAAGAGTGTACGCATGTATTCGTCAGAAGAGACACTGTACGAAGACTACCACAACAGCTTTACTATGGACGATGTCAAGTGCTTTCACGAAACAACAAAGTTTACAAGTTAAACATTCGGGGAAAGGCTGTGCATGCATCAATAGACAGAATAAAACCATCCTTTCAAACTAACACATCAGATGACAAATTAATTGAACCGTCGAAACGTAAACAATCAAACAAGGACTCTAGCACCAGGGCACCGGAGAGACGAGAGCAACAAAAAAAACACTCGTTCTGGTAGAAGAGTACACTTCCCTCATGCTCAGCCCATGTGTAAAAATATATGTCATCTTTCGTTCATTCGGCATTCTTTCCATAATAAATAACCACACCAAAATAATATTGCTGCTGTTGACGTGAGTAATACCTTCTGCAGTTGGTGTTCTTTGTAACTCCTGATTCTGCATCAAGTCAAAGCAAATAGCCATTATGTTTTCGTCATCTGCAAGTTCACTTAATAATGAATAAAATTTTCTGCTCCGATGTTTGTGCAGTAAATATTCAGTTACTAAAACTTCCTTTTTGTGGTACGTCTTTCCCAATCTTCATTTGAAGCTTCTTTCTCTCTCAGTAGGAACGAATGCCTTTTTTTGGTGCACCAAAATCAAGATTAAAATCGTTCGTAAATATTTTATGATACAGAGAATATGTACAGTTGATTTTATATTTTTCTTGGAACAGATTCCATATTTTACGTACGTTTAGAGTGGTAGATAAGTACTTATGATATGGCGTCTTTTTACGGCCATAATGGCTTGATCGGCAACGAAAGCTACGGATGTGTTTCCTAATGCTGTTCCTTTTCTTTTCGGCTTCTTCATTTAAGCGAACTCCTTCTCTGTATTCCGTTCTTGGATGTTTATTAATAAACCAATATTTAGCAAGATTATTAACTCGTTTCCGCCCCATACAAAAGACAGAACAAAATGTTGAAGCACAGACTGGAATGTCACGCCCATCTGATACTGAAATATAGTATTTCACACTCACATTCCAATTTCTTGTTTTTTTTTGTCTTGGCCGGTAGGATGTTGGTGACCTAATTTTCATTTACGCACACAGAAAGGCATCTTGCGTTATTTTGTCACAGTCCTTGTAGGTAATGTCAAAATTTTTGCATGCTGACAGTAGTAAGACATTTCGTTTTGCAATAACTGTCGCTTTTGTACTGGCACGCAACTGCTGGACGTTTTCTATTAGCAGAATGCAATTTCACTTCTGCAAAATTTTTCTGCCATTTAGTTGAATCACGTTTACGTTTTCATGTGTGTTCTGGAGCCATCGAAACAACCTCTTTATCACTATAACTTTCCATACTGCAGTATACACGCCTTTCGCTTGAGTTCTCGCACAACTCTTTCTTTTTATCTGCAGAATTAAATTTTTACCTATTACGTACCAAAATATGACGTAAAATATTTATTTTACGCATGCGTCAATAATACTGTGCTTCAGTTGGTCTGCCCAAATACATAGGTATGCCCAAAAAGTGGGTGCGCGTTTCAGAACGAACAGGAAATAGAAGCTTTTTGACTAAGGGCTTTTTGGCATAAAATTCTCGAGTGACAGGTGTTTTTGGAATAAAACTGTATTTTCGCGATGAATTTTGACTTCGATTTAGGACACGTTGGTGGCTCAAAGGGTTTGGAAAACCTTCAAGGATTACTGAGACTGACTATGAGCCAATAAACTCAATTTTGAAAAACAAAATGCTCAGGCCCTATTGGAAACAAGCTTCTCAATTAATAGTGTATATTTGCTAAAGAAAAAACTAGTTTCATATCCGTAAGGCTAATTTTATTTAAGGATATTTACATATATATAATTTATATAATATGGAACTTTTACCTTAAGGGGTTATTTTAATAATGCTTAAAGCACTGAGAACACTATTGTTTTATCATTTCACTAAAAATTTCCTTAACATGTTAACTTCGTTTCGATCATTACTACATGCAACCGCGAACACAGGAGGTTGCAATGGTCATGACACCCTCAAATATATTTTTTCACTGTAAAAAAAGGTGAAAGAATACGCTCCAGTTTCGACGAAAGAATAACCTGAACGCCACTGAAGTTTTAATTTCACTTTATAAGTGTTTCATAGAAAAATCTTACTTTTAAAGTATATAATAATAATAATAATAATATTGTTGATTTGTCGCTGTTACAAATAGCAAAAAGTTCTGAGTAAATAGAAAAACATGAAAACTCTGAATATAAGGGTAAAAATTAAATTAAAGAGGAAAGAACTGGTTCGCTATATCCATAATATGTCATATATAAAGCGTATGCTTAAATGAAAAGAAGGCTGCGTCTTTATCTAAAGAATATTTTAATCACAGAATATTTTAGTTATAGAATATTGATATGACATCTACAGGTACTTGCTATTGACATTGATATACTGATCCCGGCGTGTACGAAAGGAGTGGATAGCTTCACTGTAGATATCCTTGGGTTGCTGATGGATTCAGTTTTTCACGGTATCTTGCACTTCTCTGTTACAGGTGAACTGTCGATCGTTTAGTGATTTCTTATAGGAGGAAGGTGTGGGAGTCACATGAGGAGATATTGGAGCTGTATGGAGGATGTTTGAGGACTTCCCATCATGAAATTGTTTCAGCGCATGGATAGTTTTCTTGGCCACATGTGGCCTAGTGATTTCCTGGAACAGCACTATCCCTTACGAGGTCTTATCTATGCGCTTGTTCTTGATGGCCTGTTTAAGCCTCAGCAACGTGTTGCACTACTGTTCGACGTTAACTCTTTTATCTCGTTCCAGCCACTCAGTTAGTAGGGGCCCATCTTTGCCGAAAAAGAAAGTGAGCATCACTTTTCCGGCCTTCGTGGAAAAGTGAGTTTTGGAACTTGGAGAGCCGGGATGCTGTCCCTCCATGCTCACTCGTTTGGAGGCAGATTCGAAGAAGGGCCACCAAGTCTCATCACTGCCACAACCTTGGCAATGGAATCCGTACCTTTCTCTGCGTATCGCAACAAATGAGTCAAGTAAACATTCATTCTTCCCACCTTCTAATCCACTGATAGATGTTTGGGCACCCACTGTATACAAACTTTACCATAACTAAGCTTCTTGTTGATTATGTGATGCATAGTCTCCTTGCTTATCAAGAGTTCAGCAGCAATTTCACGTGTGGTGATCCGACGGTTCTGAAGAATAAGCTCATCTACAGCCGCAATTGTGGCAAGGTTGGTAACAACGTATGTCTGCCCGGGCCATGGTGAGTTCTTTGACTCTTTCCCGTTCCGCTCATAACACTAACACCACGGGGATATGGTGCAATGTGCGAGGCACTGCTCTCTGTAAACCTGGTTTATATTGCGATAAATTTCTGAAGAATACTCGGGTTTTGCACGAAGAAACTGGATAACATCTCTTTGTGCTGATCTGGAGGAATCCATAATGCACCTGACAGAGCAAAACAATTTTCCACAACTAAGAAAACTGAAGAGAAGCAATTCGTTACCAATGCATAACTGCGAAAAACGCGGCACCATTTGTCGGCAAACACATTAATTGATTGCGGTTTATATACAACGCCGCTACAGCAAGTTTCCTTTTCATTTGGTCACAACTTTTATTATACACCAAATACATCTAACCGAAATGATTTTTTCATTAAATCCTTGAGTATTTATTTTCATGAATATATTTATATGAATAATTATTTTTACCATATCCATGTTCTTTATGAATTCCACTTCCTTTTTTTTGAGCATTGTCTCTTTCTCTTTTCATATATATATATGTGTGTGCTAAATCAGGTTATTTTTCATCGTTTATACTTGAAAATAGCGAACCCCGTGGTGACATACATAAAGAATAAAGACATACAGGGTAGACCATAAGGCGCGTTTTCCTAAGATGCGCATATGTGGCGGCGCAACAATATAAAACGCCGAGATGAAACTCGGAAAACAAAAACTAATGGAAGCGTTTTGCGCCTTCTAAGAAAACGTTTCCACTGATTTTCTATTGTTAGAGTCAGTTTCCGATGTTTTTCATTGTTGCGCCACAAAATATATGCATCTAGGGAAAGGCGCCTTAAGATATAAAACGTAGTTTCAAATAAACGAATGGTCAAATTTAGCAACAATGGTGTGTGTGTGGTATGTGTGGATAAGTTCTTTATTTCGGAAGGGGTTATGTATGCTCAAAAAGCTAAATTTAAATGCCTATGTAAGTCTTCTGTTAAGAAACGTCTAATTAGAAAAGTAGTATTTAATTAGTGAAGTACAAAACTTAATGCTTTTATGCGGAACATTAGTGAAGTTATTAAAGATAAATTTAATCACATGTAATTCTTTACTGCTAATTTCGAGACCCCGCTTTGGGAAAATTGCTAACTTCAGTAACTGTATATTGAAAAATATTATTTAAAAATCCCCTTTGTCATTAAAACGAAATGTAAACACACGATTTAAATCAAGAAGTAAAAGCAGGCCACGTTTTTATTTCGACTACAATAAATTTCCATGTAATCTGGCAACAGCACACGCGAACGTATGCTTGTTTTGAATGGCACACGAGTCCAGAATTTAATCAAAGTTCTATCTTATTTGTTCGCTTTGGAAATGTCTCCCAATAGTTTGGCAATAAAAGATAAAATTTTAAATATAGGATGTCTCAGCGAATATTCTGTTTAGGAGTACAAACGTAAAGATTCTGTATTTGGCTAATTAAATATGGAGTAACATTCCTCTAAAATTGCAAATTTCTTGATAGCGGGGATAAAAAGTGAATTTTTTTACTTTAATGCACACGAAATTGTTTGTAAAATAACATAGTCAAATATTGTTGCATAATTTAATCGCATTTTCATTTTAAAGTATTTTTCTACAACAAAGGGTTAAGAAAGAAATTGCCATAATATTTATTTGAAATCGCCCCGCGTATGTGTATAATTTAGTGATTCATAATTGGCAATGGTTTAGAAAATAACAGCACAAACAATCAATGCATGGCTATAATGCAACATTAATGAATAGTTTATGTGATTTTAATGATTTCAGATTATGTTTTATCTTATATTTTGGTGATCTTTCACAAAAGCAAAGGAAATACGTTTTCAAGAACATAGAATATTTTATGATGGATGAAAATTGTTCTTTATTTAGTCATTAACACTTAATTCTATACACTTTTTAAGGGTTTCCATTTCCTTATAGACATCTATATTGACGCTACTTTTGGCCAATAGTGCACTATTCTATCACTCTTTCATTAATCATGGGGGTGACGCATTATGACACGTTTCTATAGCAACTGGTCTTTCTTTCTTTCTAATAGAAAGGATCCAATACTTATACGGATTGCTCTCTGAGACGGAGAAAAAGTCACCGAAAATTCTTTCTGTCAACGAA
The DNA here is from genome assembly GCA_006491805.2 of Dysdera silvatica. Classification (NCBI taxonomy): domain Eukaryota; kingdom Metazoa; phylum Arthropoda; class Arachnida; order Araneae; family Dysderidae; genus Dysdera; species Dysdera silvatica. The sequence continues at coordinate 87,212,396 of QLNU02015003.1, forward strand.
TATTTTGCTGCCAAAGAATTATTGACTAATAGCGGCGTTACGTAAATTTATTAAACAGATGTTTCTATTTTTTCGCTGAGATCTATAGAGAAAAAGCTCCCAAATGCGACAATAATTTGCTTAAAATCGTCCCAGTGGACGACAACAATGTAGAAGAAAACCGAGCATTATTGGAGTTCGATAAAACTTTTCAAAGCCTTTCAAAAATTAATGGCCCTTTCAATTACTCATTATCCCAGCTGGGCGTATTAATTGAAACCCAGACTTTTGTGTTCGGCGGTTCTCTATTGTTCATAAGCAAAAGTTCCCATAAGTCAATGACATAAAAAGGGGATCAATTTCGGTGATAAGGAAATTGATTGATTTGGTTTCTCTAATTACGTTTTAGTGATCTGAACCTAATTGGTTATTCACGGCGTGTGGGGAGGGGATTGAAGTGACTGCACATTTTCAAGAAAAAGTAGTCGAGTTTGCTTCTATCGAATTATGATCTTTTTTGAGTCCATTTCAGATTAGTTGAGATATGATAATTCATCCGTTTAAATTCATTTTTTTTATCCGCTTTTTGTCAAAAGAGTTGAAAAATAAAAAGTACATG
>QLNU02015003.1:87213093-87223839 GCA_006491805.2 Dysdera silvatica
AAGATTAAAGGAACAAGTGTTTTTTCTTTATGATTAATTATTTATTTATTTTTGCCATAATAACTGTTTGCACCTAGAATTAAGGCTATCGGTCATTTTGGCCGTTCGAAAAAGCTTTATTTTTACTGCCATTTCCTGAGCTATTCTTCATTTGTTGAAAGATCACGTGCGTGGAGGTGGTCTGGTATTTCCTAAAAGAGGTTGTAAATAAGAGAAAGAACAGAAACCTTCTGTTTTCGGTTTCTTTGTGTAGAAAGTTCACCCTTCGAATAAAGTATTTAACAAAGAATGTGTTTCATTTCGCTTTAGATGTTTTAAATTTTTTTTGAACAGTGTATTTTGTCTTAGAGCAGTCATGACGAGAAGAAACATTTGTAAAGAAACATCTATACATAAGGCAAGATGATACCAAAAGAGTATCACCTTGATGACGTCACAAGAAGATGGCTATATTGTGCCACGTCAACGATGCCATGAGATGGTGTCCAGACGGTATCACGTTAATGACGTCACAAGTTGATGTGTATTCAACAGGCCTGTAGGCAGGATGAAGGGGCAACTGGGGAAAGGCAAAGGGCGTGTGGTTTACAAGGCACCTGGGGATTTTTTCTCTCTATATATAAATAGCTCAATGGGAAACCAGAGACATTCCCTTGCGGGCCCTGTCTTGCCTACAGGCCTGGAATTCAATATGATGTTCTTAACGTTATTACATTTTCAATTTAATTGAACAATCACAACTTTTTTCGTTCGTCTGCGTTTTTACGGTGAAAGAGTAGAAGAGGTCATGCTGCAGTTTCACCGGAGTTTTCAAACTGTGCGTCATGAACATAACTAATGTTTTATATGACATTATTTGCATGTAATACTCGTATATTTAATATCATGGCTCTAGAAAGTGCTTATTTGGGACGAATGTAACTTTAATGTGGATAATGAAATTTCCGAAAGTGACGCCTTTGCTGATGTTTTCATAATTTGAGAAATATACAGTGGGATTGAAATGGCATGATCCCGGATGATTTTAATGTTTTAATAATGACGCACAAAAAGTATTTAGGGAGAGTTCAAGTATTATGTAAGCACTTTTGTGGGAAGGGCGGGTTGCTATTGTGTTTATTTTCTCATGTTAGCCAATGTTAATTCTTGTTTACCTTAGGGGATGTAAAATGGCCAAATATTACTTACGTAATATTTGAACTCTCCCTTAGCTGGCAACTAATAGGAATCAGTTGAATCAAATATTATAAATTGGTGCTGACAACTTTAGTTTCAAGTAATAGATTTTTAGAAATTTTAAATTTTTGAAAGAAATGGTGCCTAAATTGCTTTCCCTTCCATCGTCCGCAATAAGTGATTAATTTGTACACGGTAAGTAATTGAATTGATAATGCACACTGCTGGACATTAAAATCGATACGCAATAAAGGCGGCGTGCAACAAAAGCGAATTTTGCATGAAAGGTACAGCATGCTGGGATATGCAAATGATTAGTACTTCGACGATTGCTCGCAAAACAGGTAGGAGTAGCGCCGCCGACAGCATGTATAAAAGAGAAGATCGTAAAGCCAGTTTCTCATACGGAAATCGCATTCGGACGTTAGCTGCTTGTGTAAAGGTCTTGTTATGCCTCGTGTAAGAAGGCGGAACGCTTACCAGAACGTGCCAAATTTTGATAGTGGTTGAATCGTAGCCTATCGGGACTGTGGTTTATCGTTGCGCGATATTGCTGCTCTTGTTGATGGAGATCTCATCACTGTTTCGAAAATATGGAATCGATGGGTCCAGGAGAGCCGTATTTAACGCTGTGCCGGATCTCTGCAGCTACCGGTCACTAACACCCTAGAGGACAGACATGTTATTTGTACGACCTTGCGGAATCGTACAGCCACGTCAATTACCCTAAGTTAGGAACTTGGGTCATACCCAGGGCAAAAAATGTCTACACGGATAATGCGATGACGTCTGCAGTACCATGGATTGCCAGCACGGCGACCATTGTTGCTGCTTCCCTTGACGCTGCAGCAGAGACAGGCTGGCTTACAATGGTGCATTCAACGACGGATATGGACACAGGAGTAACGTTACCTCGTCTTTTCAGACGAATTCCGGTTCTACTTACAGTATTATCATGGGCATATCCGTGTGTGTGAAAGTACCGAGGGGAACGAACATTGTCAACTTGCACTCGTCTTCGTTAAAAGGGCTCAGCTCCTAGAGTGATGGGTTTCATTGGGTATACATCCCGATCACCTCTTGTTTACATAGCCGGTAATTTTTACAGACGCCGTTACACTTCCGGTGCGTTAAAGCCCGTGGGTGCGCCATATTTTCGAAACCGCCGTCACGCTACCTCTCAACAAGACAATGCATGATTTGCCTATTGCCCATGATGTCTTGACGTTCCTCGATACAAAGGGTGTTTGGTTGTTTTCCTGGCGATCACGTTCTTCAGATATCTAACCAACTGCAAACAACTGGTCAGTAATTGCTAAGAAACTAGCATGTCACCATTCGTCAGCCAATACAATAGATGAACCCTGTCTTATAATATATATGAAGCCATATATATGTATAATATATGAAGGCATATGGGCTTCTGTATTCGTACCTGCCATCCAAACTCTGTTGGATATTATCCAGTCAGATTAGAGCTGTTATCGTTGCAACTGGTGGCTTCTCTGGGCATTTCTTCAGGCACTGTACCTCAAAATTACTTGTAACTTCAATCATTTCTTTTCAATATACTGTATGTGTACAATAAACAGGGTTCTGCTATTTGCTATCCTTCCTGGTGTACCAATTTTAATTGTCAGCAGTACATTTTCTAATGATTGATTAACGTTTTCACAGAGTGGCGCAGATAGAAATTTTTTCGGGGGGGGTTATACTCCCAAATGTTCTGATTGTAAAAGTAAAAATTTTGAAGTCGTCCTAAATGAGAGAATACTTTAGCTTTAAAATGCAAACCAGTTTACTTTGTCTTGAAAGTGTATATTTCCTATTTTTTTTAAATTACAAACAATCGTCACTTTATTTTCTTTTATAGTTCATAATTTTTATTAGAAAAATCAAAGTGACTGTTACTCCAACGTTTTATCAATATATGTATGTTAAATAACGACATAAGTTGTATTTTATTTTAAACTACTATTCAATTTCCGTGACTTTTCTGCAAGGTTATTTAAAATTTCCTCCTCAGATATGCAAAACACTTTGTGTATGTACATTAAAACAAGACTACTTCCTTGGGAAACCGAATTCCTAAATAAGTCTTTAAAAATTTCAGTGCTTAGAATGAACACTCGTTATTGTAGGTTGTAGAAAGCAATTTAGCCATTATGATTAAAAGCTGCTGTATCGGGAAAGTGGTCTTTGTTAGAAATGGAGAAAGCACTTATAGCAGACTTAACTTTTTGGTTTGAGGAGAATATTAACTTTTGTTAACAGCATGCCTTCAGCTGATATGTTCATTGATAACTCATGAACTTCTGCTGATTTTGTAAAATCCTTTGCAATATCATTTGTTAATTATTGTTTCCCTTTACGGATCAATGAAAGAAATGTATTTAACATATGCACTGGACACCTACTCTAACATCTCAATTTCGGTTTTTAAAACTCTTTATCTTTTTGTGAAATTAAAAAAAAAGATTTTTGTATTATTGCTATGTGATATATTGCAACAACTCGAAACAGCACGACTCACGTCATGAGCCGTACTGAGTGCACATTGAGTGCTTTCATATGTTTTCTCGAATGAAGGTTTGGGCTCCCCTGCAAGATCTACTTATGGAGTTTGCTTCATCATAACTTCGGCTTATGAGTCTTTTGGTATCTACATCCGCATCGGGCAAACTTTTTAGGAGAGTGATTGCAAGTTCTTTTAATATAGTGTTAATTAGCGGAAGAAATTGCAAGAATTCTTCTCGTACGCAATGCTTTTCAACAAGTTTTAACACATAAGGAAATTTGTTGAAATCCACTGATATATGTTATCCTATCCGCCAAAATATAAAAAAAATTGTTTCCTTTAATTTAGAGCTATTCGTTTTAGAAATAAAGTGTTGTATGAAAAAATAATCCCATTACGTATTTGTCCACTAATATACGTTGCATTGGATATCTGTTATAAGAGATAGTACATTAAGATATTTGTATTAATAGATAAAACGTGTTATGTAAGGGACAACCCGTATATGAGAGTATCCATTTTGTGTGAAAAAAACAGATCGCCAGTGGAAAATATTCCCAATCCTTTCTTTGGCACAACTAAAGAATTAATCACATTGTTCTTTTCACTGGCGGGCCCAAGGGGGTGTCATGGAGCGATCGCACCCTCCCCTTAAACCCAGCCCATACGCTATTATATCATGGAAAACAAAATGGAGTATCGTACACTTGGCGAAAAATAGGAATCGGAAACATACCCACCCCCACAGGAAGATTTATGAATCTGCAATTGGTTCTATTGCCTTTTTCTCGAGATTTTCCTTATTTTTCAGTCCTGTCTGGGATTACAGCGCCGCCTCCGGCGGCCACCCTTCCCAATGAAACCCTTGCACAATTCCTCCTCCTCCCTATTTCTCAAAATGGTTCTGGGGTTGTGGGGGCTTTGAACCCCCTATTGGCTGTGTCGGTGTTTTGGCAGCACAGAGGGTTGTACTGGGATGGTGGGACCAGGTACTTCTCATATAGCAAGTGCTATCTTTAATCGTAATATTCTTAGCAGATTATACAGTTCTGTATAAAAATTTCAGTGTAAAATGAATACTTTTAAGTTAAAAATTTAAATTCCTAATATAATAATAGAGCATTGTATTAAATTTTTTTGAAAACGAGTATTTATAATCAGTTGCAAAAAAATGTAGTAGAAGTACGGAAAAGAACCCGCGAGTGACGGAAGTTTATAAAACTTTGAATTAGGGCCTAAAGAAACAGCAATTAAATACATATTACACTTAGGTTGGATGCGAACTAGTGATTTCTGTGTTCATGTCATAGAGATTTGACCTTACTGACTACAGTGATGAATCGAATTTTTCTCATATTTATGTTTGTCAAAGGGGAAACTCCAGGGCCGGAGTTGGTATGTTTGGCGCCCCCTGCTCCAATGGCAGTTCTAAAAAAATTGGAGGAAAAAATGCAAATATGCGTTTGTTCTTGAATAATAATACATCCACTGTAATTTTTTGAAAAAATCTGTTATATTGGGGGAAAGTGGGGAGAGCCTTCCTGAACCCGGCCTAGAATTGCTTCTCAAACCTGCCATTTAAATTTCATTCATTTCTCAATTCAACCATTATTAAAAATATATTATGAAGCAAGGAGATGATTAGTTCAAATAATAAAAAAAAACTATTTCTTTATGGATTTTATTTAGCCAAAAAAGAATGAAATAAAAAACATTAATTACAAATTATAGCACATAAATTAGGATAAAAAATTTCTCTTGTGCGCTTTCACATTTGCGAATCTATGGATTAGCTCACTGATATTTAATTTTGAAAATACATAATTTTTGATTGAAATTATTGCTAAGTTTACAAGCCTATCTCGAGAATATAGCTGATCGTAAATAACCGTTAATTATTTTTAATCTGGAAAAAGATCGTCCGTTACTTGCCACGTCCACTGGAAGGGTTAGTGGAATTCTCAATGCAGTGCTAAGGTTTGGGAATGGTAGGCAACTAGTGTAAATGAATTTCAAGATTTCGTGGGGATTGCGGAAAGGCACAAAGATAAGATGATTAAAATTTTTAAAAGCAGAAACTCATGGAACAATTCAATACCAATTATGTCTCTTTCATCGCCGTTTGGCAGATGGATTTGCAGATCATTACACTTTTTTCACAAAAACCTACGACTTTACTGCCCATTGTAAAAACAGGGCCAAAGAACAAGTAAATTCTTATAAAATAATTTTCCATACCCACGTTTAAATGTGCTCTAATTACAGCTTTTTTATTTAAGAGAAAAAGAGACGCTTTCCCCATCCTGGATTCGAACCAGGGTCCCTCCGTTTAGCCCGGAGTGTCTTGGACCGCTAGACGAATGAGGACAGGAAACAACGCTCTCTTTCTCCGTATATAAGGATGTAAGGTATTATTACCCTTCGCAGGGATAACACAATTGCCAAATATGGTCAACACACAAAGCCTCCGGGGCGAGATTTTTGTGAGTTTTCGTGGGGGAATTTATCATGCACCCGCGTGTGACAAAAGTTTATAAAACTTTTGTCACTCTTTGATTTGTGTTTTACTTATTTTCAAAGAAATTTTCCAAACAAATTGATTGCATCCTAATTAAAATTTTCCATATTATTTTATAATACAAGTGGTTTTAAATCATAATATTATATTTTTGTGCATGGAAACGTCTTAAATAATGTGGTACAGGGGCGGACTGGGCTGCCGGACAAACGGCCTCCTGGGCGGTGCGTCCTCATGAGAGATAAGACACGCACCTCTGAATGGGCAGGCATTCGCGCTCTCCCATAATCCATGGTAACTATTACTATTACTTATGTATGAACTCACTGAGCTGTGTTCGATTCCCTGTAAGTTTGGTTGGATGCAAGTGCTCAGTAATGTAGACAGGGGCGGACTACAACGCCCACCAACCGTACCTCACGGGTGATAAGACTTTCATACTCATGGACTATAGGACTCACGCTCTCCGATAATCCAAGGTATGAGCCCTTCGAGAGAACCCAGTCCGCCTCTGATGTAGAGTATTTTATTTTGTAGATTACTCTTAAAATACTGGCTGTCTTACCAAGTGTTTATCGACGTCACTCTGTGGTTTTGCTTTAAAACGTATAGTTACTATTACAAAACTTCCATGGCAGAACTGGTGAAAACAAATTGTATATTTTATTTAAAAATTGAAATAAATTATGAAATAAATAAATAAAATACTTCTTTTAATAAATTTTTATTTATTTATTCATTTGCGGTATTATCATTTATCTAACCCTGCAATTTATTTAAATGCAAGAAAATAAGATTTTCGGCAAAATATCACGATGCTGGGAAGATATAAAGCTTATTATGAAATTAATATAATAGAAATCTGATAATTTTTATCTATTTTGCTGTAAAGATAATTATAGGATATCGTTGAATTTCATAGAAAACACAATATATTTATTTACATTTAAATATCATTCACAGAGTAAATATATTTTTATACTACCAAATTGAAAAAAAAGAAGACATTATCTTACTTTATAATTTCCTAAATTTTCAATGACACAGGTTAATGTTGCGAGTCGACCTTCGGTTATCGTAATATTTGGCACAGGTTCTGGAAATGAAGGGTCTAAAATCGGCGCGGGCACAGATTGGCCTGGAATATAAAGTTAATAAGTTATTAAATCACGTTCAAAAAATATTCACAGAAATTAATTAATTAATTTAAGCCAGGAACGATTAATTAGGATTATGGAATGATTAGCATATTAATCAAATGTTTACGCTAATTAAAATATACAATTATATCGTTCGATTTCAGTTTTTACGTCATTACACGAATTTTCTTGTTTCAGAGTAAACGAGAACAGATTTATTGCTAAAATATTAAAAACACAATGCTGGCTGTTAGAATTGGAATATTGAGAGTGAAACAAGATATCAAAGCCGCATACACGTATTGAATAGATAGTTTATAAAGTAAATAAACTATATTACTATTATTATGTTTTAATTCTGAAAATATTACAAATGTATGTTTAGCTTTTACTTGTCCGTATATTTCACAATGGTCCAGGTATCTTAAAAAATTCGGGCAAATCTGTGCGGTTTTTTACGTTACTGCGCTTTTAATAGGCAGAAGAATGGTTTTTCGTACCGTGTTGATTATAAAACTATGTCGCCTTTGTCTTTATTCGGTGCAATTTATAGGCATATATTTTGTAAAATATAGTTCTTACTTATGCAGTAAATCGTGCTCCAAGAAATCCAGAAACGTATCACCATTATACTTAGAGATTTAACGTAGTGGAAAAAGTTCAGTTTTTATCTAGATAAAACCTAAAGCTAGGTTTCCTTTGCATAAATTCGTTTTCCCTCTATCGCGGTTAGGAAGCTTCCCTCTAAAGGAAGTTACTATGCAAATAGGAAACAAAAAATGACGTTACTGAATCCTACGTTTGAAAGATATTGCCCACTCTGAAGGGTGAATTCTTCTGAGGATGAGAATGCGGTGCGGCGGTGGGGAAACGGGGAAAAAGAGGGAAGCCTGTAGGGGAGTTCGAGACAATATTAAAAGAATTTGATGGGCAATTACTCCAGCTTGGTGGAAGCTGGTCGGCGCCGAATTTGGGGCTGTCAGTAGATAGCCTGAAGCTATTTTTCCTATTCCTTTTCCCTTTTCCTCATTTCTATTTTGTATTTGTTTCTGTGAGCTTTTTTAGTTTGTCTACTGTCTTAGAGCTATTTGCATCCGAAGTCATGGTTTTCCAGTTTCCAAGACTGGAGAAGAGCGGTTTCTAAGAGACTGTAAACAAACCGAAATTAAGAGGCGCTTTGATATACTGATATAAAGCCTTATTATCTCGGACTAGAAAGTGCTGTAAAGGGACATTGGTTTTGCTTCAACATGTGGTGATGTATTCTTCACGATTCTTCCGAAGATTTTGTAGGAAAACTTCTAATTGAAAGATGGAAATACAAGATAGGTCGGATTTTATGATGCCATTATTTAAAAGATAAATTTACGTGTTCTGTATGGTAATTGTGAGCTAGTTTATGTTCAAAAATGTGTTTACACATAAGCATAAAGAATTTCTTTGTGCTTTAGAAAAGTAAAAAATAGAAATACCACAAAATAATGATACTGACACGTGGCTTTGGATATGCAAAGAGTACCTGTCAGTAACTTGAACGTTTTCTTTTCCTCTGATCAACTATCAACTAATTATTCTAATTCGATAATTTAATATGACCAAAACTTTAAAATTCACGATTTTTCCAATTTTTATCTACAAATCTAAATCAGGAATAAGAAATCCAGGACCAAGACTACTTGTGGCCAGTTCATTTACCATGATCCATGGAAAAGATCAAGGATTTATTAAGGATAGACTTTTAATTAACTTTATTTTTTTAATGTCATCCATATTCGTATAAATAAAAATAATACGGAATATTTTATGTTTTAATTTCCCATTAGCATTGATCATGAATAATTTTTAAATTTATCAAAGTATTTTTCTTTTTCTAAAATTTCTTTACATTTTCCCTATAGCGAAATCCCTGAGTTTCTACTTGCTATAATTATTATAAATTTGAGTATACTCAATTCATGCAATTAAAATTTCCATGCACTTTTTTCCCGAGAAAGCATTGTAAAATGCAATATCACCTCAAGTATATTTATAAACTAATGATTTACTTATAGCATACTCATTATTTAAAATATTCTATATGCTAGATTTGTGTTATTTTTTAAGAAATTGAAAATACATGACAGCTGGCGCATTTAAAGAAATTTCACTGTAGAAGCATCAATTATTTGTTTTTATGAAACTGCACCTCGTTTCTTAAATTAACGTCTCTTAATCCGCCGGCTCCGGCCCGCTAACGGGCTCTGGCATCATTTATATCCGACTGAGAGAGGTTCTTCTTCTACAATTTGTAATTTTAGTTTCCTAAGTAATTTTCATGAATAAATATTTCATCATGGAATTTGACTAAGGAGAATATATGGTCGTAAATGTGTCTGAAAGTTCAGAGTCAGAACGTCTAAATAATATCTGTGCAGAAACTGTCAGTGACCAAGCCGTGAAATTTTAAGTATGTGTGCATTCATGAAGGATAGAGAATTTTTAGATATTCAAATCTTCTAGCAGTTGAGATAGGGTAAACCGCTCATTATGACTGCAAGCTGATTATAGCAATGTGTGGTGCATCCTTTGTTCTTAAAAATGAAAGCGAAATAACGCTTGCGTCGTAAATCAGTGACCAATCAGCAAGGAAGTGTACATATCAGCAAAGTGTACATTACTAGAAGAAGTGTACTAACACTCTTCATGATTATGTCATGATTGATTATTCATACTGATGATAGTTTAACTTATGAACTTTAAAAAAAAGGAAGGGTATTATGAGTGAAATTTTACCCAGACCGGAACCTCATTTTATAAAAAAAAAGAATTTACATTGCCGTCGTTTCATAAAGTTTGAAAAGCACTATCTTAAATGAGAGATGTGAATAAATATTTTCGATAATTTAACAAAGAAATTTATTTTCTAAAACGGTTAAATCATATGGAGGGTGTAAAGATACCAGGGCGAATCAGAAAGTCTTTGCCCCTATTTTTTATTAGCCAAAATAAGGTACATACAGGTAATTACAAATATACGTACTATTCTACGTACCTTACACTATTTTTCCACATAGTCCCCACACCGGTTCAGACATTTGTCCCATCGCAGCACTAAATTTGAGATGCCCCTGTGGTAGAATTCGTCCGGCTGACTGTGGAACCACCGTCGGACTGCTGTCTTGGCTTCATCGTTGCACGTGAATCGCTGTCCTGCCAGGAACTTCTTCAGCGGACCGAAAACGTGGAAATCACTAGGGGCGAGGTCCGGACTGTATGCAATCAGAACCGCCGATAAGCTCCGGTCATTTCACTGGGAGAGTCTGGACCACCCACCATACAGTCCGGACCTCGCCCCTAGTGATTTCCACGTTTTCGGTCCGCTGAAGAAGTTCCTGGCAGGACAGCGATTCACGTGC
>QLNU02015003.1:87233705-87259765 GCA_006491805.2 Dysdera silvatica
TATATATATATTGATATATATATATATTGCTTGTAGACGTGTTTCTTTGTAAAAGACATGAATGAAAATGGCTTTTATGTACATTTGCTGGTGCCTAAAATAACATTATCCTTTATTTAATAAATTTATTATTAAGAAATCTACAAGTAACATATTTTGAAAACATTTACGGGAGACATCCCCATAGATATCTTTTATCTAAATCGTCTATAATTTACATTAATTCGGTAGTCCCATGAATACCTACAAACTAACTAGTTAATTATTCAAATCTTTGAAAATATTTTTAGATTGCCTTTATTTGTAGAGAACTTTGAGAATTTTATAGATAGCAAAATACTTCAAGTTATTCATTAGATATCCTAAAATATGCTAAACGTGTCCATAAAACTAAAAATTCTATAAAAGTACCTTAGGTGTGCTGCGTACATTGTCTAGAAAAACCTTTAAACATTGGAAATACACTCTATAACAAAAAAATCGACGCACCAAGAAGGAGTTGTCCGATTGTAATGAAATTTCGTATGCAAAGACATTTTGACCGAACATGCAAATGATTAAAATTTGGTGTCCAATGAATGAATAGCGGGAACTCCAGCGCATCGGAACTGCGCATTCAGCAGGTGTATATAAGGAGCGATTCTCAATATGTGGTCAAAATTTCTGTTGCATTTTGACTGCGGATATCTTACGTCGACTGTAACAATGCCTCGCCGAAAGATTCGTGCTCATTACGAGCATATGTCAGAGTTTGAAAGAGGTTGTGCTATCGGATTGAAAGAGGCTGGTTGGACGAATCGAAGAATCGCTGGACATGTGGGTCGAAGCGATGCGGCGATTGGACGGTGCTGGCAAGAGTGGGTCAACAACGGCAGATGTCAGCGTCGGGACGGCAGCGGTCGACCTAGGGCCACAACAGAACGGGAAGACAGAGCAATTGTCAGAGCAGCTGTCACAGCACCGGATTCGTCGTTATCAACTATCCAACGTGTGGCCCGCACACATGTGTCCAACATGACCCTCTGCAGACGACTGAGAGAGCGGAATTTACGCTCGCGCCGACCGTTACGCCGCTTACCTCTCACGCCTTTACACCGTCAAGTCCGATTACAGTGGTGCCGGGCTCGATCAACTTGGAACTGCGCTGACTGGGGACGTATAGTCTTTAGTGACGAGTCCCGTTTCCAACTGTGTCCTGACGACAACCGCAGACGTGTCTGGAGACGTCCAGGGCAGCGTGGGGATCCTGCCCTTACTATCGCACGCCACACATGCCCACAACAGGGCGTTATGGGGTGCCATCTCCTTTGATAGCCGGACCCCTTTGGTGGTCATTTCTGGCACACTTACAGCACAGCGGTACGTAGACGACATTCTACGACCGGTTGTGTTACCGTTCCTTTTGCGACACCCTGGACTTACGTTTCAACAAGACAATGCCCGGCCGCATACGGCACGTGTTGCTATGAATTGTCTTCAAGCTTTCCCAACACTTCCTTGGCAAGCTAGATCTCCTGATCTCTCTCCTATAGAGCACATTTGGGATGCTATGGGAAGGCGATTGCAACCATCCCGGAATGTTGACGATTTAGCCCGACAGTTGGAGACAATTTGGCAAGAAATTCCGCAGGACACCATCCGGGATCTTTATCAGTCTATGCCACGCCGGGTGACAGCTTGCATCCAGGCCAGAGGTGGACCAACGCCTTATTGACTTCCTCCTTTTGTAACGGTCAAACTCTGCAATAAATCATTCAATTATTCTGAAATTTTAATCGTTTCTTTTTCTATGTATGTTCTTCAAATTCACCAATTTTTATCGCAATCGGACAACTCCTTATTGATGCGTTAATTTTTTTTTTGTTGTAGAGTGTATTTAGAAGAATTCTATAGAAAAATAGCAAATGCTTAATAATTCATCAAAATATTATCGGCTCATAGAAATCTAAAAAAAAATATTTAAAATTTTTAGATTATAGAAAAAATTATTCATAACGTTAGGTGAAATACAAAAACCTGTGAAATAAGAAACTTTTCCTATAACCTTCACTCATTATCCGAAACCGTTCGTTATTAATATGTTCTTTTATATATATATAAGTTCTTAGTCAAAATGATAAAACCATTTCTATATTTGCTAATTTTACTTACAAACAAACAAAATGAAATCAAGGATATTAAATAAAGAAAATTTATGTATTATGCTTCTACTCTATTAAGAACAATTCATGTTGCCATTTGGGTAAGCACAATCTTCAATAAAAAAATTTGACAACAAAATCCTGAGTCAAAATGATAGCATCAGAAGCATATTTTCACGCGTGTATGTATTAACATAAGTACCTTGAGGCCATTTTCATACATTGCTAACAAATACTTCTTCCTGCAGTTCCACAATGAACTGTGGATAAAATTAGAACATTAAGGAAGAAAATGAATTTTTTTTGTGTGTGTGTGTGGCTTGTTTTGTTTAATTGGCCCTTATTGGCAACTCATAGTATGTTATTATTTTTCTAAAGACACTTCTGAAAAGAAACTGTCCACAGATAAATGCAGACATTTTGAAATGCAGCGGGGAAGAGAATTAACTACTTTTGAGAAGGGCCAAATAAGTGAATTGCATAAAGTTGGATATTCCATGGGGGAAATATCTAGAAGACTGACTCGCTCTCACAAAGTTGTAGGCAATTACCTTGCATTAAAAATACTTACGGTAATAAGGAATCGTCTGGTCAGAAATCTGCATTAACAAATCTGAAAAAGACACGTTCTTCGCAAAATGAGAAACTCCACATCAAGTACGAGGCAAATTGCTTCAGATCTAGATATCAACGTATCAAAGTCAACTTCAGCGCGTAATAAAGATCTGTGGATGGCTGGTTCACAATAAAATGAAGAAAATGCCACTTCTGAAACTTCATCACAGAGTTAAGAGATTGGAGTGGGCAAGACGCCACATGAGCGGGACTGTGAAATGGAGCGAAATCATCTGGAGCGATGAGAAAAATTTAATCTTAATGGTCCAGTTAGCTGGAATCATTGCTGGCATTATATTCGGAAGTCTAATGCTATCTTTTCTAAAAGGCAACAGGGAGGAAAATCTCTTATGGTATGGGCAGGTTTCAGCTCACGTGGTAAGACAAATTTAGACTTCCCAAGTGATAGAATGAAGGCTACACAGACTACCAGGCATTACTATTACTATTCTTCTGCCGTTTGCAGAGAAATTGGAAGGCTCTTCTTTCATGTACCAACAGGATAACGCCCCCTCCATATTTCTGAATCTACTTGGGAACGGTACTTATGGGGTTATTTACGGAACGGTATTTATAATGGGGTTTGCGTAATGGAGTGGCGTGCGATTTATCCAGATCTCAACCCTATAAAGAATTCGTAGGGCATACCGGTATGTTCTGTGTACAAATCTGGGAGGCATTACAACTCTATTCTTGAACTGAAACAATCAGTAGAAGAGGCTTGAGAAGAAATTTATGCCAACACACTTCAAACATTGTTAGCATATATGCCCATAAGGTATTTAAAGTCATTTTACGGCAGGGACGTTTTGCTGGGTATTGATCAGGGCCGGATTTAGAGTACGAAGCGTCCTGGGGACAACAATTTTTGGCGCCGCCCTCCATTGGCACAACCAGGGGAAGGTAACTCTCTAGAAAATTTCTGTTAAGCATTGAGGTATAAGGTTTTGCCTCTCTAGAAAATTAGTTAGCCCCCTAGAAAAAAGTTAGCCGCCTAGACTTCGAAGCTAGTTAAGCATATGCCTCCTCTCGCCGTATTAGCACAAACAAATAAAATTTTGTCGTTTCGCACCCTCGAATGCGACAAAAAATCGCAGAGGATAGGAAAGGGGCGCATTTATGATTACCATATGTGAATTATTGTAAGATATAATACCGATATGTTTATAAATAAATTTAGTTTATTTGACGAGGAAATTGTTTTTTTTTTTGACGTTTAATGGGCAAAGCCGTTAGACTGAATTTCAAATAAAGACAAAAGGTGTGAAGGGGGCACCTTCAAGGGGAGTGAAGATCGACGCAATTTTATGGTAAAAAAGATTGTAATTAAAAGAATGGCGAAGTTCGCCGCTTTTTGCGTCAATAAAAATTTGACGCCCCATACATTTGGTATGTTTATATGAATAAATAAATTTTATTTGACGACGATTGTTTGGATTTTTTTGGATATTGGGGGAGGGGGAAAGAGCGAGCGCAGAACAAGATTTCAGGGAGAGTTCAGAGTTTTAAAATTCACTTGTAAATTTTGCTTTATTTTGTGCTTGAAAATAATTATTTTTAATGTAAATTTATTATTCTCAGGGGGGAGCAGGCCCCCTGCTTGGATTCGTCCTTGGGGGAGCAGGGGGTTGTTTCAGGCAATTTTTCAGAATTTCAGATTTAGAAAAAAAGGTGGAGGGCGCCTTCTCGGGAAGAGCTGATCGTCAGAATTCTACGGTAAATAAATTGCAATTAAAAAAAATATATATCCATCGCCTTTTGCGCCCCTAGAAATTTGATACCCTGGAAAAATGCTCAAAGTACCCATTTATAAATCCGGCACTGATATTGATCGTATCTATTTCTTTGTTATTACATTGTTTTGAATCATGGTACTAGCATTTTTACTGATTCGTTTTCATTTTTATAAATATAAACTGTTGCCAATGATAAAGGACGTATAATGTTCTAATTCTATTCACAATTAATTGTTGAACTGTGAAAAGAAGTATTTGTCAGCAATGTA
Organism: Dysdera silvatica; assembly: GCA_006491805.2. Lineage (NCBI taxonomy): Eukaryota > Metazoa > Arthropoda > Arachnida > Araneae > Dysderidae > Dysdera > Dysdera silvatica. The sequence continues at coordinate 87,238,467 of QLNU02015003.1, forward strand.
TGCAAATGTCCTCAAACAAAAAACTTACGTTAATGCATATACGCGTGAACAAATATGTCCGATGACATCGTTTTTCCTCCGGATTTTTTTGTAAAGTTTCCTTTCATTAAAGATTTTGCTTATCCAAATGGCAACATGAATTGTTCTTAATTTGTGAGTAGAAGCGTAATACATACATGTTCTTTATTTTACATTGTTGACTTCATTTTGTTTCGTTTGCAAATAAAATTAGTAAACATGCGAATGGTGCTATTATTTTGACTCTGACCTTACATATAGCGAATCATTTTCACAAGTGCAGTATCGAAACAACACGTGAGGCATGAAATCGCGACAGAATAATGAAATATAAGTATGTATAATTTATTGTATGACTAATTGAATATAAGCGAGGAAATATAATTATTCTTCATGAGAAAATGAGGGAGAGCATCATTAATAACAATTGCATCGGGCATTTATATAATTAGGGGGCTGACTTTAGCGCTATAATTTTGTTATTACGTATTATTGCGGATGAACGAATACTTGCGCAGGCCCAAGGTAAATTATGAAGTTGTGGCACTACCATTTCAATAAAAATGAATCATGTTTGGATTAATCAATATTAGTCCAGAATTGAATTGCGGAATCATTGGAGAATTAATTAGGCCCGAGGAGGCGAAGTAGTAATGCATTTACTAAGCGTTCAACAATCCGGGTTCAACTTCCAAAGGTGCCGAAAACCCGAACACTTACCGAATAACACCACACTCTGCCCTTGAATTTAGGGAAGGGATTTCTAGGCACTTAAGAGGATCGAATTCCTTGTAAAAATGTAGGCCTGTGTGATGTAGAAATGTAGGCCTGTGTGATGTAGAAATGTAGGCCATTGTGATGTAAAAGTAAGGCATTCGTCCATCGTACTCTTAATTCGGGTTAGGCTACTAATGTTAGTGTGGAAGTACATTTAACCTACCCCCACGCAGCCTGGGGTTTATCTCCCTCAGAAGCAGAATTTAGGATTCCTCGGAAAAGTACAGGTCCCGGCGTAACATGTTCTTTACTACCCTCAAGCCGTAAAAAACCCGAACAAACAAAATTAACATTAATTGATTTGGTAAAATTCCATTTGAAATTTTTTATTTATTGCCGTTTTACTGTTTTAATTAAACTCAAAAAATTTTTTATGAAATAATTTTTTTAATTTTTTTATAAACGAATTTTTGTAAAATTATTTACATTACAAGGATATTTATTTCTGTGTTCAACGATATGTAATTGACATCGTTTTTTCCTGTATGCCAGTAAAAATAATGGAAAAATGTATTAATGGAAACTTTATGACGTAAGGACATTATAAATGGTGCTGCGCTAGAAAAAAAAAAAGAAACGAAAGAGGAGAAAGATTTTACAATTTTTTATATTTCTTTTTTATTTCTTAATATCTTTTATTATTTTAAACTTTTAATTCCCATTTGCATATTTAAATGCAAGTGCTTTTTATTTGTTTTACTTTTTATTTTCATCTCTCTTTATTACAATTTATTTTATTTATTTATTATGTTTTTCGTTTATTTTCTATTTATTATATTTTTTGTTTATTCATATTTATTTTCTTTATTTGTTATATTTCTCGTTTATTTATTTTTATTTGCGACCAATAATTTGATGATTTCGATTTGATGAGTCGTGTTAAATGTTGCTATGAAAACTCGAGCGAAGTGACGTTTAACAGTGTCTAAAAATAAATCACTTGGTAAATAATAAGAAATTTAAAGCATGGAGAGGGCTCTGCGATAATGCATTCACCTAGCGTGATGTTAATTCAGATTCAACTTCCAACTGTGTTAATAAAGGAAAAATATTTAATCCGACTAACTGCTCACTGAAGTCCGGGAGTTGGTTCCACAGGTCTTAAGACGTTCGTCTAAAAAATGTAGGTCCACTGGCTTATGGTGGCGCATGATAACGCATTCACCAGCGTGCCGTTAATCTATATTCAATTTCCAATTGTGTTGATAAAGGAAAAATATTTAAACGGATTAACTGCACACTGTAGTCCGGGAGTTGGTTCCATAGATTTGAAGCGGTTCCAGGGAAAAATGTAAGTCCACTGCCCTGCTCTTGCGCAGTGATAACGCGTCCACCTATTGTGCTAGCGTGCCGTTAATCCATATTCAGATTTCAACTATGTTAATAAAGGAAAACTACTTAAGCGGACTAACTTCTTAGTGTAGTCTGGTGGTTGGTTCCTTAGGTCTTAAGAGGTTCTTCTTAAAAATGTAAGTCTACTACCTCATGGTGGCCCAATAATTCTGCATTCGTTTATCGTGGTCGGTGCCGCCTTAAGGCATTTTAGGGGCCCTAATTCGAATGGATAGAATTGGCCCATAAGAATGTATCCCTTGCAATATTCAGTCTATAAATCGTAAGTTCATTTTGGAAGTCCACTCGTTTAATATTTAGGTTTATCTGTAATGGGAATTTATGGACCAATTATAAATAAACAGAGTTATAATAAAGCTTAAATAGCAAGCCTCTGTAGGTCCCAAAATCTCGAGGTTGTAGGCCCGGGCCTACTTGGCCTATTCTTAAATCTGGCACTGATCGTGGCAGTAACCCAAATTCGACCGACTCTCAATGTTGTGTGAGGGCGCATGCAATTTTTCTGCACAACGTTGTCCGGGCTTTGACTCCCCTTCTCAGTAGGGGTTAAAATTCCTCGGAAAACTGTAGGTCGCGGCGCAAAATTACCTTTGCCGCCTTCACACCTTAAAAACAAAACGAGAATAAAGTATGACAAGTTCATATCTGTATACAGCAGAGCCCCGATAAACTTAACTTCACTTAACTGAAATCCGGGTTATCATAAATGGCCTGATGCTGCATTTTTTTTTTTAGTTGACACTTAACATTTTCGGCAAAAACTTTCATATTTTTTTCTAGATATTGTATCTAGCGTACTCTAGCTTTAGGAGCAGGGGCGGGCTGGGCCACCGGCCAACCGGCCCCGGACCGGTGCGCCCTCATGGGCGATGGGACTTGCGCAACGATAATCCAAGGTATATGCACTTTGATGGGACCCAGTCCGTTATTGTTTAGGAGAAGAACCATTGTAAACTGCGCATAACGTGTATCTCTCTTAGGTGGCTGTATTCACCCCAATTCCCACCCTGTTATCTTTGGAGAAGCTTGATTCAGCTGCGAATTCTGTCTTATTTCAAATTGTGACATAATTCCCCACCCCCTAGTTTTCAACACTTATGCAAACATCAGCCCAGAAATTATAGGTCAACTGAGACATGTCAGCTACCAAACTGTCCATTATAAATCAGTTCGGGAGAACACTGAAGCTGTCTTTGATCCTAAAAATTTCACGGCATTTAAGTCAAAGGTCAAGCTTGGCCCTTATAGCATTTAAAGAGATGGAACAGACCATTTAGTGTAGTTGTATATGAACTTCCTTTCACATAGGTTTTCGATTTATCTTATATATTTTCCATCCTTTTCTTTTCTTAAAATTTTTGGGATAGAATATTCTCTGTTTTTTACTGTTCAGAAAAGTAAAAGGCATTTAATTTTAAGCAGCCTGTCATCAGAAAAATTCGAGTTTGTTACCGCAAATTGCTTCGCTGTTATTGAAGAAAGCGAGGAGTCTTCACCGGCGGACGTGCTTTTAATTAAACGATAGGGGACGTTGCGGCTAAAAAGTTTCAGAAAATAAAAGTTCAAACAAAGCAAAAATCTCGAACTAATTCCATGGCATCAAAATTTAGTATCTATTTAATATGTAGATATATATTTTAACGTTCTATTACTATTAGTATAATAATTTAGTAGCATATAATTAAATGTGCTTTTAAGTAAATATGGTGCAGTTAAGAATATTGAAAATACACGATAGTTCCATCCAATTGAAAAGGATATTTATTAAGGCTTTAAATGTTTAGGTTAATTCATTAATATACGTCAATAAATAAATTAATTCGAATACATCGTTAAAGGAATTTAGTACTGTTTTTTTTTTTGGCAAAGCCTTCGAGAAGAATGACGTGTGCACACTTCGATGGTAAACGGAAGACTGATTTGATTTTAGAATTCGGAAAACAATTACACGTACTGTTGCCAAATATAAAAGTGAAATTATAAGAAATTATTATTTATTTTAGAAATTGAACGTATTTAAGTTTGCTTTCCTTGTGTTTCTAAGTGGCAACTGTTAAGAAAGCCTGCGAAGTGAATATAGTGTTTCTATTATGGGAGCGCATAATGGTTTCTCTCTACTATCACACTTATAATTGAGTTTCTGGGCTTTACGAAATTTTGTTTATTTGAAATGGGATACGCCCCCCTTTGTTTCGGTAATCAAGATTATACTGTATAAACAAAACACTGAAAAACCAGGATATTAGGCGGAATGTACATCCGACTACTTAAACAAACATCTCAGGCAATGTCTTTAATGAATCAGGCTGGTGGAACAACATTGAACGATTTTTTTCTTAGATTATCTTATAACGTGAATAAGTTTCCTGGGGTGTTCTATTACTTTCATTTAATAATTTTATTTATTTTTTAAAACTTATTTTCTTTTTCTACTCTTTCCCTTCGCGTCACCTTCTAGACTTGGCTTTCTGCTTGCTCCTCAACTTTTTTTTTAATTCGTAATAGTATGTCAACATTATTCACTTTTACTCATTAATAGCAGAGACAAAAAACTTTCAAATACCATCTGAACTCACAGAATGGCAATTTGGGCTCTTTAGGTTTTTTTTTATCAGCAAAATAATTGCTTTTTTTTTATGAAACTTTTATCCACTAAACATATTCCAAAACGTGCGTCATAAAGAATCGATGGCATTTGCGTTTTTTCCCTAAAGAAAACTTGTGATAGCTGCTGGATAGAAACTCTCTTTTTCCTCCTTAAGCTATTCTGTATTTTGGACCCAAGTTTTATACTACTTTCAAAATATAATCTCTTATACAATAGTATAATTTCATATATGTAACTCTTAATAGTACAACTAACTTATTAATTAATATTTGTTGTACTAACATTTTAACATTTTTTGAATCAAAATTTCAGATAAGATATGTTGACTCTCAGATACACTTCTGTCTTGAATCTTGATAAACATAATTTCGTAAGCTTTATCCAGATGTGTGCCGCAATTTTCTCAAATGAGGCCCATGAAAAATCCCAAATAACAATAATACTTCTTGCTCATTAATTCGTAAAAACGACGCTCAGTCTGTTCTTAAGTTATTACAATGGTTTTCACGTCCTTCTGCCAAAGATATACAACAACTGAACTCTTTAAAATAAGCATAATTCAGAAATATGAAAATTTACCCTCTCTCTTGTCAACATCACCGCATTCTGGAGGAGAATCTCGGAACAAGCTTCGGCTTTATATTCTCTTCCATTTCTAACCTCAAAACTTAAAATAATTTAATATAGATCTTCTCTTACATTTCTATAATTTTTATACTGCTCAAGCTATGTAGCACGAAATATTGTATATCGGGTTGAATGAAAATTTATTATTATAATAGTAGAGGTCCACAAAAAATACATGAATAATGTCGAAATAAAATATCATTATTTGCTCACGAGTGCATTCCACCCTATATCCAAATATTCCCGTAATTGTGCTTCAGCATCCATATCATCTTCAATAAAGTCTTCTATACTTTAAAATTCTTGTTGACCTTCAGGATTTTCCACAAAAAATTGAATTTTTACAAATTTATAGAATAGAAAATTGAATCTTTTGGTGTAATTACTGAGAAATTTCAGCAAGCTATTTTCTGACCTTGACAGACCTAACATCGAATAGAACTAATCTTACATATAATCATTTTATTGCCAACAAGTAATTTTATTAGCCGATATCGTGGCAAATGATGCTTTTGCCATTCCGCAGAAAGCTTTTCCGACTAGATTTTCTCCCTAAAAAGGTTTCTTTCGTGGAAGAATCAGCTGCTGAAATGCATGGGTGGAAACATCACTGCGACAGCCCGTAGTTTTATTCTACTTCCCCCCAATTCAAGAGCTAAATCTTGTTTCTTGTCCAGCAATGTCTGTCGGGGCGAAGAAAGTTCTTTTTTTATCTTTCAAACAGCACTATTTCCAAATCATAGCAATTTACTTATTCGCATTTGATTTCACTTTATCGTATCTGCTTCGTTGAGCAGAGGATCGATAAAAATTACGCCGATTTCTACTTTAATAAACAATATGTAAGCCAAGAATCCAAGATCCGATAATGACATATTGGGATATAGACACAATATTAGTTAGGGCCCATTTACGGACGGTGAAAGATTTGGACGGGTGTATGAAAGCATATGAAAATTAAGTAATTTTATATACTCATTCTAAAACTCCTCAGATTTGTAGTAAACTATCCAAAATAGCCCAAAAAATAAACTTTTACCTAAAACTTTTCTAGATACTGATCAAAAGTGATAAACCAAAAGTCAGCTTTAAAACACAAAATTTAGGGCACCCCCCTTCCAACTGGGGGCCTTGTGACCCGGCCTTGAGAGCCTAGTTGGTAATCAGACCCTGCAGGCATTTCTTGATTGCATAGTGCATCGAAACGTAGCGTGTTTAAAGGAGTATAGGATATAAATTTACAATATTAAAATTATTAAAAAATAAAGAGAGAGTCAAATGAAGACGAGATTAAATTGTATGCATTAGGCATTTTAAAGCGAAAAATGTACTCGCTACAAATTTTAGTATAAGATTCAACAGGGTAGGTATGCTTCACTATTGGAATGATGTTATAACAAACTCTCTACCCTAAAAAATTGGCGATGATTTTAAAAAATCACCGTTTCAATTTTTGCTTCTTATCTAGTAAGCACCGTTGTTAACCGTTGAAAACGTTATTTTATTTTTTTCCTGTTCGTTACATTTAGCCAAGTTTGGCGAGAAATTTGCCTCAAAAATATGAAGGGAAATCGTTGCAGAAAGACCTTACAAAAATGATGAAGTTTATACGTACAAGCGCAGCAGAAATATATTCTGCTTTAAAAACAAATTCAGTGGTTTTTACTACTTAGATATGAATAAATTTAAAGCCGATGGCAATTGCTCTTTCAACGTCGGAATAAAGTTTGGAAACACAACGGAGCCAACTGCTCCTGTTGTTTAGTGAAGGTAAATGAGGAAAACAGTGAGCCATAAGAAAACATGAATAATTGTATATTGCCTAGTTTTCTTTTCACCCAGAAAAACCTGGGGGAATGAAATAATAGAAAGCTCTTTGAATTCGCAAAGAATAGTTTAGAAAAGGCATTCGAAAAGGCAAGTAGAGGATTTTACTGAGAAAGAGATGGTGACAATGAAATGAGAAATGGAGCTGAACATAGATGGGGACAAAGCTGAACATAGAGAAGATGGGATATACATAATTTTTTTTTAACTTACATGCATATAGAACACAAAAGTATCTGCAAATAAGGGATAACATATTCGACACCCACGTTTCTAATCTCAATCTAGTGCTTTTTACGTGTAGAAGGAAAAAGACGCCGCCCTAGTTCGGAGTCAAACCGGCCACCATCTGTATGAACTCGAGTGCTATAACCTGCTCAGCCACCAAGGTACAGCGACGACGCCCTCTTTCCTTGTATATAGGGATTTTAAGGTATTATTACTCTTCTCAGGCTTACCATAATTGCCAAATGGTCAACACATGTAGGTACCGGACCATGTTTTTGAAATTAATAATAATAATTATTATTATTAAATTACAAAAAACGTGCTTCGTGTGTTGGCAATTGTGTTACCCTGAGCAGGGTAATAATAAGTTATACATCTGAAGAACAGGGTCCAGAGAGGAATTTTGGGGAGGGAAATGAAAAATACAGTAGGACCCGCATGTAGCGAGCCTGCATTTAGTGAGTTTCCGGATAAAGCGAGGAAAACATAGATTTCGTTTCATATGATGATCAAGCGCAATACACTTTAAACTCTTTAACTGAACAGGTCTTTTTCGGACTCAGGATTTAATAAGCAAATAGAAAAATAATTTTTTTTTAAAATTCTGTCATCACATGCTATTGGTAATTATAAACGGCGTTCGTTACAACCGATCTCCACAACATTTTTATAGATTTTGGAGGAGAAATTTCCTTTACCTTCGTGAATCCGCCACTGATATCTATAAATAAAGACATATTTTGTCCTCACAACATATAAGTTTGAAACTCAAACGTAAATAATAAAGCCATGGACAGTTAATTTATTTATACTGATATAAATTATGATTTACTTTTTTCAAACTGTCGTAGATATAACTAAAATGTCTTTATTCAAGAAATAAAATCATTATATTTATGCGCCGATAAATTCCATAGGTTTCCTTAAAATTCCCAATAAATTTTATTAAAATATGTTAGGCATTTTTCACAGTTATATTTCCGTACTTTTTCATAAAATAAAATGTACAAAATTGAATATTCGTAAAATCTTGTACTGGAGATCTGCTAAAGTTACATAACTATATAAATATCAAAGTTTAATAAAGTATTAAATAAATTGAACATTTTAAATATAATTCTAAAAAGAGCTTCGATAAAGCAGTATGTTTGAAATTGCAAACTTCTTTGAGAAGTTTTGAAAACTTTTTATTTGGAAAAGAAAGAAAAATTTATAAATAGCGAAGCTATATTATCTTACAATTTTTCAGCAGAGATCAGAGATTTTTTAATAATTTAAAAAAGCTGCTTAAAATTGGAGGAGAAGGGTGCGATCCTTTTTTTATTTATAAAAAGAAATGAGGCGATAGTTGCGATTACGGATAATAAAGCATTTGAAAACTCAGTAACGCCCGTAAGCTGAATATGGGATCAAAAAGTTCATTAAATTTGCATTAACATCAGATGTCAATTGTGCAGCTGGAAAATAATAAAAAAAAACAGTGTCGGCTGAATTAATTTCCAAAAATCTGGATGTGGTATTTTATCTGGAGAAGGTATTTTTTAAAAATACCAAAACTCCATTGGATATAATCATATACCACCATACACTGAAAGGATAAATTATAATACAACCCCAGGTAACAAAAGATAAAAAAGTTATATCTTCATAAATTTAACGTAACTTAAACAATTGCTCTATACTATATTTACATGACACGGCACTACATTTATGCAGCGTAGTCTGGCATTTATATTTTACAATGCTTTATTTGTATTCAGAGATGGATTTACGAATTTTTCGCCTGTAGTCTCAGACATATTTTGCCACTTGATCTTACCAAATCTAAGTAGAAGTATAACAAAAATTTTGATTCCTTTGTTAAACTTTTAGTTTGCCGCCCTTAGTGGTTATTCCATATTGATATTGTTGTAAGTAATTGGAAATTTGGCATATTTTGAGCCTCTCACGGAACGAACTCGTGGCAACTTCCCCTTTGCCTGATTACGTCTCTAAATATAAAACTTTGAAATTAATAATGCAATTTGCCACCAAAAAATTGGTTCCCGACTTTGCAAACATTTCTGTGGCAAACTTTTCGTTAAAATTTTGTCGCCGTATGTTTCAGCACACTTACAATGGAACTTTGCGAACTGTCAAGGCTCGATTTTTCTGAATTTCGGTTTATAGGCCAATATGACCGAGTAGATGAAAGATCCAAAATCAAATTTAGCCCACTCGACCTGGGGGTCGAGCTACGGCCCACTGAAAATAGAGCTCACCCTACTATGATGCTTCGCTGCATGACAGGTGAAAACAGTGTTTTGGCGTGCTGGGCAAGCATTAAGCGCCAAAATTTTACTGTGAGTTACTTCTATTCATGTTAGAAGTTTAGCTTTCTACGTCTTGTAGAAGTGAAGTCCTGGCGCATCGGAAAAGCTGAGGTTCCTTTGCAAATAATTTTAGAGGCACTTTCCAAAATCAATTAAAATTATTTACCGCTGCAATATTGACATATGGAACTGATTTGAATTATGAATATAGAATATTTACATATGAAACTGATTTAAATTATGAATATGGAGTATTTACATATGAAACTGATTTGAATTATGAACATGGAGTATTTATGTATGAAAATGAATTTATGCAGATATGAAAAAAAAAATTTTGAGTTACCTAACTGCGGGGGTTACCAGAGTTATAACTGCGCTCTTGGTTGTTATGAACCTAAAACGCTTTTAATGGAAATGAAAATCAGTAAAAAATTAGAAAAGCACAATAATATTGAGCAATGACTGCAACAAATGAATGAACTGACATCACAGTCCATTTCGTGACACACTTGGTCCGTGAAATTAAAACAAATTTCTTGCACATTGAAGAATTTTTCAGGCTTGGGTACCGGGTACGTTGATTTCCACCAAGCATAGATTATCATATTTCGGAATTTTGGGGAAGACAGCTGATTGTGAATGAGTGAATGCAGTTTTGTGATGTTATGACGTTCTGATAAGATTATATGCTCATAATAATGCAAAAGGCAAAATTGTGTGAAGCATTTTCCATTGAAGAAAGAAATATACGCCACATGGGTATATGAGGGGTGTCGCTACAGGTGGTATAATCATCAATTTCGATTGCTCTGAAAGACTGGCTTGACTAAATGCATTATCAAATATATTTTCGTCCATTTGACCTGTCCACGAATCCATAATTAATAGAACTTTTGATGTTACGTTCGGTTTGAGTACTTCGCTGAGGAACACCTCATGTACTTCGGTAAAGGTTTTACCACATTTGGAACATTCCAGAATAACATTAGGAGATTAAATAACTTTTCCTGTACCCGTGGATCGAATACACCCTTTGGTTCCTGATGGATGAGCAGAAATTGTCGCAATAATTGTCCAGCAGCAGAAATGATAGGTCGGATTATTACGGAATGGGATATGGCGTGAGAAGATTGAATGGTATTCGGAGTGTGCTTTTCCCCATTAATCGACAGAGTGCGCGTAGATGCCCGTTCTTTAGTGAATCCGCTGTGGTCAGTGTTTAAAACCTCATCAAAAGAATAGTTGCTCATTGCATCTGTAACTATGTTGACGAATTCTATAGCTCTATCTTCCAAAGCCGTTGTGTGCATAGTACATTCATGTGTAACGAACTTGGTGACTCTTCTACTTGTTATGCCACGCTCTTTTATTAAAATTTTAATAGAAAAGCATCACTTGCGCTAAAGTTTGTGAGATTTTCTCTCATTGCAATGCTCAGAAACCATAACTTTAAATCGGCATCGTGAACTGTTAATAAAGCATATTCCCGGCATTTTTAAACTTCTCAAATACTTCGTCTTTCATCCGTAACAGTTTTTCACATCTTGTACCCTGGGAAGCAACATAATCCCGAAAGCGATAAATTTGTCGACGTGAAAGCGTGTTGTCTTTAAAGCGATGCTGTATGCTTTTCAAGGAACGTAGTTTTCCTGACCCACTCCATGGAAATTCTTTTCATGTCTTCTAATGTGTAAGTTACGCGTGACGGCAAATTAGTTTGTTCATCCCATTCCTCATCATTCATTTCATTACCCTGTATTGCATCATACTTCATTTCATTTAAACAAATATTAAGTGTATTCTCGTCATTCATTTCGCATGTTAACCCACTTATCAAAGTTTTGGCAAATGTAAATATTTCTTTCTCAATATCCATCTTATAATCTGATACAAAATCGGCTTGCTTTGTGTATTTTTCACAAACAACGCGAAACAAGTATGTTGATATGGTGGAAAAGGAAGACATGGTGACAAATAAGGCTTGAAATTCCACGCTTTCCAACAAAAAAATTAAAAAGGTCAAAGGTGATGAAAGCACAGGCAAGTGATGATTGCTTCTGATTTGAAAATTGAAGGATATTTATTCAAGACTGATTTACGTATAAGGAGGTGTTTTCGAGTTCTTCGCCAAAAATGATCTCAAAATTTGTCAGTTATGCAAAAGTAAGGCAAAATCTTCAATTTTTTTTTACTTTTACACCAGAAAACACAATGTATAATTATTTCAAGTAGAACTAAAATGACTATTATAAATATGTGCTATATTTTGTTCATATGTATTATTTTTTTCCTACGATAATGTTTGGCGTTTAATGCTTACCCAGCACGCCAAAACACTGTTTTCACCTGTAATGCAGTGAAGCATCATCGCAGGGTGAGCTCTATTTTCAAATAGCTCGATCCCCAGGTCGATTGGGCCAAATTTGATTTTGGATCTTTTATTTACTCGGTCATATTGGCCTATAAACCGAAAGTCAGAAAAATCGAGCTCTGACAGTTCGCGAGGTTTCCTTGTTAGCCTGTTACTAAATATGCCACTGTTTTTAATGCATTACACTACACATTTATATTGTATAATACTACATTTATATTGCATAATATAACATTGAGTTAGAGATTGGCCAGCTGATTTCAGTGGAAGGAAATATTATGAAAGAACTCAATAGACGTAAACTTGGCTGATGTGCGTTCGGAAGAAACAGTTTTATCCTGAAAGGAAAATCGCCCCTGTGTCTAAAAAGTAAGGTCTTCAATCAGTGTGCATTGTCAGTTCTCTCTTATGGATCAGAGATATGGAGTCTAATAATTGCAGCAATACGGAAGTTACAGACAACCCAAAGGAACATGGAGAGGTGCACGCTTGGAATAACTAGGGGAGATCGAAAAAGAAACACTTGGGTGAGAGAGAAAACTAGAGTAGAGGGCACCATCGTTAAAGTAAAAGGGCTGAAATGGCGATGGAGTGGGCACATCGCAAGAAAAACTGATCAACCATAGACAACGAAAACTCTCAATTGGATTCCAAGAGAGCATCAGAAACCAAAAAAATGTCCTCCAACTAGATAGGTAGATGATATACGAAAAAGGTGGGGGTGACATGGAAGCGAATTGCTCATGATGGACTTGTACGTAAAGCATCTGGAGAGACCTTCATCCAACAGTGGATAGATAATGGTTGAACATGATGATGATGATATATATATATATATACACATTGAAATCTGTTTATAACGACACTCAAAGATAAGTTAGTGATAATGTTTATGATATAAGTTTGTACACGACACATTCTATAGCTGTTGAGACCAAGGAGTGGGAATATAGCTGTAGACGGAGTGTCATTGATTGCAGAAAGATTTCACTGTATGTTTTTTATTTCGATAAACTGAAGTTTTATTTTACACGTTATATTGCATGTTATTTTACAAATGTTTATAGATATATATATATCCATCATCAAATGACTTCTACGTTGGTGGCTAATATGCATCACATCTCCCTGTCTTTGCTGGCATAGATCTGTGTTTTTTTGTTATCCAAGTCTTTAAATCCTTCATACACCTTCCTTTTCTGCCACTAGTTCTCTTCCCTACGATATTTTCCTTTAGTACAAATTGGTTTAGCTTGTATTTTTCACTTCTCATTATGTGTCTGCATTTTGCTAACTTTCTTCCCAGAACTGAAGTCATGATAGCTCTATATGTATATTATCACTGTTTATACATCTTGTTTCTAGACGCTGTTAATTATTATACCTTAGCTTAAATTTCATTTCTATCCTCGAAATAAAAATATTTTCGCTCACGCAGAAACGCAGAAATAGAAATTCTATTTACCGCTTTGGAAAAGACGAATAATAATGAGAGACAATGGAGTTTACAATCCCCTTTTACACGGCCATAATTGCAGAACGTACTAGAAACAGTCGATTAATGAATATGTGCGTCTAATCCTGCGATTTACGGTTCATTATAATTAAATGACTAATGTTTCCATTCAAAAGCAATTTGTCTATACATTATAGTCTAAACATTAAAGCTAAGCTACTTTCGTTTTCAAATAATAAAGATTTTTCAGTTTCCTCGAAAGCTAATTTTGAGCAAATCGAATTGGTACTGCTAATTAGAAAACCGGAAATTGTTTGCGGAAATGAAATTGTGATCGGTAAATAAGCTTCTAGATAATATTTTATTATGAAGTTGGATTCCTGCAATGAATCTGTCAAAACGATATATTTGCATTTAAATTATTATTATTATTAGTCTATTAATTGGGTTTTAAATAACAGGAATTAGAGCTTCAGAATGTTTTATTTCCAAGATAACCATTTTAAATTTACGCAAAAAGGTGAAAATCTAATCCAAAAAAGACAAAGTTGGAGCTACCGGATGTTTATGAACTGAAATTAGACATTATGATTTATATTTTATTATATTTTTGAAACTAATTTGAAACCTATTTTGCATATTTCTTAAGACCTATGGTAACGTGTGGAGGACTATGCTTCCCCTAACCTTCTCCAAAAACGTGTTGTCCGTTTGAAATAATAAATTAATGTCAGTCGGGTAAGCTGACCAATTCTTAGTATTCGTCTGGCCATTCTACAGACCTTGCTTCATCAAATATTGCAGCAGAGTTTGACGGGAAGCATGAAAAAATTCAAGCCATCTTAGCTTTGTTCCAACGAAGACCTGGTCTCGAGCAGCATAGACCCTATAATGTTACACAGGTAATGTAAGAGTTACTGGCATACCAAAAAACTAGGCTTGATTCCATGTTGCGCGGAAAAACGAAGCTATCTTTCAGAATGCTGTAGGTGTTGATTTTCACTTAGAGGTAGACTTTAGATGGGAGTGCTATTTGGATGGAAAGGAACCACTCATGAGAAGCTCCACTGGGGCGACAGGATTGGTGGGGGTTACATTCGTAAAAAGATTCTTGTAGAGACGACAACTTCGATATATTTAGAAGATTGTTCACGCGGATCGTTTGTTCGTGGTTTTACGGCGGAAGGATATCAAAACGTCATGCTCCGCTAAAACTCACCATTTGCGAGGACTCCAAACCTCTGATATGAAGAAAACGGAATCCCCGAACACGATGAGAAGAAAAACGTCACTGTGTTCTACCATACCAAGATAAGTCAAATCTGTGCTGATGTCACGATTGCGGAATGTAGGGGCAGACTAGGCCGTCGGCCCACCGGCCGTTGCTCCCTCATGGGCGACAGGACACGCCTACGAATATGTAAGGACTTGCGCCCTCCGCAAATCCAAGGTGTGCGCCCCTTTAAAGAAACCCAGTCTGCCCCTGGCGGAATGAATTAGTATTATACAAGTGTAGTATAACAGACATACGTTTTATCTAAGAATCCGCACCTCTTAAGGCCTAGGGAACAGATCTCCGTGTGCAGTTGGTTGGTAAGTTTTTTTCTTGACGCTGTTGGCAATTAAATCCGGATTAGTAGCGCGTTACGACTACGTACACCACAAAGTTCTTATAGAGGTTGGCTGTTGTGATTGAATTCTGGCGTTCACGTGGAAGTTCCGTGTAGAACTCGCTGTTCCGGCAGAGCTAGCATGGTTATATAAAGGATATATGATAAGTACAAAAAAAGAAAAAAAATACCAGTAAGTTTGATTGGCTTCAGAATTTTAGAGGACCATGTTCTAAGCCATAGCCTTTGCATCCGTTTCACTGCCCAATATAATGATAAATTACCGAACAACATTAAGAAATTAAAGGCTGTGTACAAGGGTGATTGACAAGGGTTAAACTTCCCCCATTTTAACGATTTTATTAGCTGTAAATTCTAATATTTTCTGAGAGAAACTAAATTTTCCATCCAATTCCCCATAATTTTCACCAGATTTACTTTTATAAAAACTTGAGCACAATTTTGGAAAAACTGTAATTATTAACAAATAGCAAATAATAGAGTTATTTTCCCTTCTTTTGATATCCATCTATCCAATTATATTAAAAATGTCGGTAGAAAACCCTATAAATAAGCTGGTACAATTTGATTTGTCGTTACCAGGAAGAGCTTTTTTTTTGTCTAACGTTTGGAGTACAAATTTTATTTCTACATAATATATTTTATTTCAACATACTAGTTTTCCAGAGGTTGGGACTTGAATTTGAGCCCACCGAGCTGGGCTCGAATCCCAGAAATCTTGCTAATTTGTGAAAGTATTCTGATTTGAAGGTTTTGCTAAGCGACCAGTTATGTTCTAGGTAACCTTCACCATGTCCTAGAACGTAAACCAAACCCGAACTATGTAATTTTGCAGAAACATTGCCAAAGCAACAAAATGTAAATAGAGGAAGAACAATACGGATAAAATATAGATATTTTTCTTGAAAAAACAAAGAAAGGCTCAACACGTAATTGGATTGAATACTGCACTTGTGACGCTCTTTCCCCTAAAGTAAATCTGCGAAAAATGTTTGTGTATGTTCCAAAATATTGATTAAGAAAGAATGGCACAACCAATATGGGTAAAAAACAAATTATGCCAAACTCTTCTCAATATTACAAATAAATAAATGCATAAAATAAAAACCTATGAAATTTTTGGGGCGTTACGTTGCGTTTGAAACTAAAGAATACGATGATTTTCGACATCCATGTATAAATAGCTCGAGCTAGAATTTTTTTGTTTTAGGACAAAAAGAGACGCCGGATTCGAACGTAGATCCCTCCATTGAGCCCGGAGTGTCTTGACCGCTAGACGAACGATGATAGGAACAACGCTCTCTTTCTTCGTATATAAGGATGTAAGATATTATTACCCTTCTCAGGGATAACACAATTGCCAAATAATAGTCAACACACAAATCTACCAGGAGAGTTTTTTGTGTGTTGACCATTATTTGGCAATTGTGTTATCCCTGAGAAGGGTAATAATATCTTACAAAACTAAAGAATTACGTTATATTGATTTTAAAAATAATTTTCACAATTTAGCAACAACTACATTAGAATTCTGAGAAACAGCAATTAAGAAATACATAATTATGAAAGTTGAAAGCAGATGTTTCGATCGTAGCTTCATCGTCGATGCGAAATGGTTGAAATTATGGAAATGTTCTTTTCATCAAACATTTCCATAATTTCAACAATTTCGCATTGAAAATAAAGCTGCGATAGCTTCGAAACTTCCTCTTTCAACTTGTTTATATACATTTCTTAATGGCTGTTTCTCAGAATCTTAATGCATTTGTTTCTAATACCAGTCGTAATTTATTTAATTAATTTCACAACAACTGTTTCTTAGATACATATGAAATGACTCATGAGAGTGGTCAATATGTCTTTAATTTTATTTGTTCTCTGATTAGCTTCAATTTTGTGATGGTTTAGAGAAGGTTGAGACAGTGATAGATTAATATACGGCTGCGGAACTTTTGCCGGTATGAGATATTGAGGAGGTGCTTTAAAGCCATTACGAAGATATAATCTTAAGGGGTCAAACATTTTCAGCTTAATATTTTTACTTCAATTTAAAGGGCTGTAAATATTGCTCCTCTTCAAATCCATTAACCATGCAAAAGATAATTACCACAATTTACAAAATTAGAAGAATCCAGGTACAAGAGGACAAATACATTGCTTATTTGTTCATTATATTATTGCAATTGAAAATGTAGCAATTGAATGGAAAAAATAGGCGAGAAATGGATGGATACCTAATTTTGATGTATAATATATAAATAAATTACTTAATTACAAAGCGTATTAAAATTTGTGTAATTTTTAATAAAATCAAAAAATGTAATTTTTCATTTTAAACATGTTGTTTTTACAAGAACCCATTTCTGGCAATCTTGTTAACAACGACCTAAATTGCATAAATGTGAGAGTGGCTCATAAGACAATGTATTTAAGTTCGTTACACAAAAATTGAGAAGATTAATGATCTTTAATACATTAATTTTTAATTTATTTGTTTATTAATTTGATCAGAAAAGTTTGAAATCTTTTTTCAAAGTGTAGGCTCGATATATTTTATCGATCAAAAATACTTCCATTTTGGCGTTTTGCATTACACTTATATATATTATTTTAAATAACTTTTTGAAGAAGATAGGTGATGTATATATATATATATATATAGAGAGAGAGAGAAGGAAAGTGAATAAATTTATTCACTCTATATATATTAATCGATGATATATCTGTTACTAAATTGTTTTGACGTTACAATTAAAATTTGTTTTAATTTAGAGTATATTGACAAAAGCAGGTTAGAAATGGGGGAAGGAAGAAATCGAAAGCTTGTTGCGAGGCTCTCTAACAATTAGATAATGTATTTCCTAAATTTTAATTTTTCCAATTTGGGCTTCCTCAGTGTATATAATTTTCATAGAATTAATGAATAGCAGAACAATAATATTATATTATAGTGTATGTAAGTTCTTGATGTGCACAATTTTAATTTTAAATTAATAATTAAACAACAATTTTAAAGGTTATTAGATGCGAATTTATATTTTCTATGTGATTTTTAAAGAGATTTATTGATTTGCAATTTTTAATAAATTTTTAACATAAATAATTTATGGAAGCAATGATTAGATCCATAATACTTAAAAATAATATGACTTTTAATTTAATTTTTATTTTATAATAATAAAATTATGAAGTTCCCTTATCTTCAAGAATTTTATTCTAATTCGAGTTGCGGGAGCTTTTAAATAAATAAAACATTATTTGAATTATTTGCCAACCCAATGAAATTTCGTATGTTTAATTATTTAATTTAAATATATCTGATATTAGGAAATTTAAAGTTTAACTTACTGGATAATTGTCATTTACTTGATTTATTTTTCAATAAAATATTCTCCTCGAATATATCATTGAGCCTTTCGAGAGGTAATTCATATTTTATGTGCATAAATATTTTTTGTGAATACCTGAGAATTCCGTTATCAATTTTGTACATAAAAAATAATTTTGCATGGTTTTTCATAAATATACCGGGTGATCCAAATTAAACAGGAGGTGTTTAGACCTCTCTGTAGAGAAAACTACTCGGCCAATTTCACCCAAATTTCGTACACATGCTCCCCTGAGTAGGAAGTCGTCCTGAGGGAAGGACATGGTTCTGCAGAGCAGGCAATTTACATATTATAACATGCGCAACATTCTCTGCCTATATAAGGAGTCGTGAAACAGTTTATCATAATACGAGGACTCCGTCATGAAACTTTACCAGATCTCGCGTTACTTGTTAAGCTCTTTTATCAACGAAATAGCAATGCTTCTGCGGCACTTAAAGCATTTCCGCAGGAAAAGGTTCGTGCAAAGGCCATCTGATAATTACAAATCTTCGAAAAATGATCTTGTATTTTGAAGAGAACGGAACATTCGCCGTTAAACCAGGATGAGGCCCCAAACCAGGGAGCAGCAAGTGCACATGGTAGCAGTAGTGCACGTGCGATATCATGGGAATTGGACATGCCATATACGACAGTGTAGAGAGTTATGAGAAATGTCCTGAAGTTTTATCCATATAAGATAGCCCACACTCAGCAATTGCTTTCTGGTGATAATGACGTGCGGAAAACATTTGCTTTGATGTTTTTACTTTGATGTTTTTGATTTTACGTCTGACACAAATCCCCACGTTCATCAACAAATTCCGTTGCATGCTCCAAAAGTGACAGTGTGGTGTAGCTTCACCTCATCTTTCGTCATTGGTCCTTACTTCTTTGAAGAAAATACGGCCTCGGGGCCAATGACATGTTCTGTTACTGGCTCTAGGTATGCATTTATGCTCTGGAACTTTGTCATTCCTTCGCTTCAACAGAGAAATTGTCTTGACACTACAATTTTCATGCAAGATGGTGCACCCCCGCACATCGCGTTGCCTGTTCAAACATTATTACGGCAAAACTTTTCGGATGACAGAGTGATTAGCAGGTCATTTTCAACATCTTGGCCGCCTCGGTCACCCGATCTTAACCCTTGTGACTTTTGGCTGTGGGGATATTTAAAGAGCTGCGTTTATAAAGGCAATGTTCCGAACTTAGCAGTCTTAAAAGACAGAATTTCGCAACATGTATCCCACCTCCAAGCGAATGAGTTACGTTCTGCCGTGGAATGTGTTGTGCATCGAATGCAATTTCTAGAGCAAAGAGACGGCGGACATACCGAGCCGTATCTGTGATGATAGTGTGGTTCCACATGTGATAGCAATAAAGTTATTGCACAAATCTTTTTTTTAGTCATACCTACTGTCCTACGGTATACTGTAATTTGTAGTTAATTTCATGTGATTGCAATAAAGGTTATTGCATGTTAAAACACTTTTTCGTTGTTAATATTAATAAATTGCCTGCTCCGCAGCGCCATTTCCTTCCCTAGCGGCCGAAATATGAACTCAATTTTTTTCTTTCAGAAATCAAAACCGCATACTCAGGAGAGCATGTGTACGAAATTTGGGTGAAATTGGCAGAGTAGTTTTCCCAACAGAGAGGTATGAACACCTGTTTGATTTGGATCACCCTGTATTTCATAAATAGAATTTTTTTACGCCTGGTGAATTTTTTTAAGGATTTCTAATTAGAATAAGGCGGAGATGTTCCGGCCAAGTTAATTTATTTTCTCTTTTGAATAAGTTGAATAATTGAAATAAATTTACGTAGCTCAAAATTTAAAATTTATGAGAAACGATAGTGCAACATATTTAAATTTAGGGAAAAATTAGCGTTGTTGATAAAATAAATTCTCGTAAGTGGGTGTTGTTTAACGTAAATACATGAAACGGTGTTTTGAATTCCTGAATTTTAATTATAAAATTCATTTAAATGAGAACAAAATAAACATTCCAATTAGTCAATTAGATTAGTGATGAAAATGAAAAGAATTCTCTTATAGTGAAGAAAATAATTGAAGTTACATTGTTTACTAAAGGCATAGAAAAGTATTATATTTATTGCTTGTAGCACTTTACATTGTGTAAAATATTAAGTAGAATAATGTTCCTTATGTCATAATATCATAGTATATACTCATGTAATATCATCATAGTTTTAGATCGTCGTATTCATTCATGAAAACCCACACAATAGGCAATATTCTTATATATAATTGGTTGAATTATTTCATTGAAGTTATTATTGTAAGCTAATTTAATAAGCGCTATGTTCTCTCTCAGAGTTGCTTTGGATTTAATTGTAAAAATTAAAAATTTTTGTAAATAGAATGTTACGTATAATTGTATTTGTACTTTCTTTAAAATTCTATCTCTTTCTGTGTATATATATACACACACATACATATATAATACAATTATTGCGCATTAAATGAAATAATATACCAGTATGTTGTTCGACAATAATAATAAAAAATAATTAAAAAAACTTGCCCCGAAGGCTTTATGTATCGACCAATAATATTTGTTTCTTTCACGCCAGTATCATTTGTTATTATCTAATTGTTTTTATAAAAAATTTTCAACCCACATTACATTCGCATACAGATACGTGTGTTCATGTTAATGTGTATATACATGTGCGTATGAATGCCATATAAA
>QLNU02015003.1:87268776-87312428 GCA_006491805.2 Dysdera silvatica
TAATAATTGCTGATAAATCAAAAGATTCATTAGCAAAAGAATGTAGACGCTACGTCCAGTTACAAGAAGGAACCAAAAATTTAAAACCAGAAGAGATTACAAAGTTAGATTAATTATTTACAACGGCTCAGAAGGATAATTATAAAGGATTTGAAAGTGGTCAAACACCTCGAGATATTGGTAAAAAAGGCGCTGAAGTGGAAAAACATCGCCCTCCATTGATGAGATTTGACAAGAGTAAAAGAGCGAATAATAGAAATCAGGAAAGACTTCCACCTCCACCATTCAGAGGTAAATCATTTTATAATTCCCAAACTAATAATAATTCGAAATTCATATTCCGAGCACAACGCCCCTACAATTATCAGCAAAACTGGAATCAAAGATCATGTAATTTTTGTAAGAAGGTAGGACATTTTTACAACGCGTGCCCTGAAAGAAAAACCATGCCAAAAAGAATAGATGGACATTCCTTGATAAGAGTGGAAGAAATTTCAAAATCTGATAAGATTGTCGCCAGAATGGAAATTGACACTAAGAAGGAATTAACGGGCATAGGGTTAAAACGGGTTAGCATTATAATAAATAGGGTACCTCTGTTAGCACTATGGGATTCTGGAGCGTCAATTATAGTAATACGAAGAGAGTTATTGCCTCAGCATGTGTTAACATCGAAGTCTTCAATGGAGTTAGAGCCTGCAATTGGTGAGCCTCTTATATCAGACATCATTAAAGTCCAAATAAAACTTGCGCATATGCCAATCACGGTAAATAATAAAGTAATACTTTGTGCTGTCGTCCCTGGTTTAAACGAACACTGTTTGATTTCGGAATATGTGTATGAAAATTGCTGTATAGAATAGATCGGAAGTTAGCGAGTGAGAAAGCACTCATTTCAGAAATTAACACAGAAGTTAGAGAGAGTTATATTCCTGTGGTTTCTAACCTCCTCTTCCTCACCGATAGAAAAAGGCGAAGCATTCACAAGTTCGGAAAGGGAGGGTCATGACCCCAACTTAACTAATACGAAGGAGCTATCTCCATGGTCAGCGGATACGTTTTTCGAGAAAACATTATTTAAGAATGAACCGAGAAACTACTCTACTTTAGAGGATACGTGGTTAAAAGCAAAACACAATAAATTTGGGTTTTATATTATCGATGATTTGTTGTATCGCAAAGATATAATAGCAGGTGTGGAAATACAACAGTTAGTTGTACCAATTTCGCGTAGAGCACAAATATTAAAATTAGCACATGATTTCAAATTTGGACACATTTTGCGAGTAGGAAAACATTGGAAAGAATTAAATTATCAATTTTTTGGCTGAATATGAAGAAAGAGATTGAAGAGTATTGTTATTCGTGTCAAGAATGCCAATTAAGACGAAGGGTTGCGATTTGGGATAAAATTCTAATCATTTCAATTAAAGGCCCTTCTATATCGTTTGACACTGTATTTTGAGAATTAATCGGTCCTATAGAACCTATGATTATTCAAAAACATAAATACATATTAACTATGGTTTGCGGTCATAGTAGATGGTGTGAAGCGGAGCCAATTAAGTCGCTAACTGCAAAAACCAAATGAGACGCTTTGTTAAAAATTTTCATGAAAGTCGGGATTCCTAGAGTTGTTGTAACGGATCGCGGAGCGAATTTTACCTCCCAGTTGACGCAAGAGATCCTGAGAAGAATAGGAGCGTCGCTTCGGTTTACGTCTCCAGGACGTCCTGAAGCTAATGGTCCATGGGAATGAATGGAGTGTGAAGAAAATGTTGCATCACATGCTGAATAAGCATCCTAAAAAATGTAGCGAATATTTATCATATTTGTTATGGGCAAGCAGAGGGATACCGAATTCTACAACTTCGTTAAGTCCTTTTCAATTAGTTTATGGACGCAAAGCGAGAGGACTACTTTCGATACTTCAGGAATCGTGGATGGGTGAGCAGATAGAACCAATGGGATTAGCTTTACCTGTACAAAATATTTTGAAGATTTGAAACATAAATTAGGAATTGCTACTGACAAGCCTGATTAAAATTGGAACTACAGAAATCGGCTTATGTACACCGATATAACCTACGTACTCGATCTAAAAATTACTGAATGAATGACTAAGTAATTGTTCTTATTCCTGATAGTAAAATAAGATTCTTTCCAAATGGATAGGACCCGCCAAAATTTTACGAAAAAGAAGTTCACATAGTTATATCATAAAATTGCCTGATAAATCAATTAGACATGTTCACGTTAATAAAATAAGAAAGTACATTAATAGAGCTAATGAACTAGGTGTTATCCTCGAACAGGATGAAGAATTTGGGAAGATTCAACCAATTCATTTACGACGAGATAGATTAGAGATAACAAGACATTCTAACACTGACGAAAATATTGATTCGTTGACTAATACTCAAGCTTAACAAATGAACAGAATAATGTAAGAAAACAAAGATTTTTTTTAGGGGGGAAGCTAGGTCTAGTCACATCTGTGAAACACGAAATTAGGTTGAAACCAAATGCACAGTTAGGAAAAATTCCATTTTACGGTATTCCTGAGACTTTAAAGGAGAAATATGATGAGCAAATTCAAGAGTTCTTAGCATCCCAGTCTATTCAGGAAGCAAATGTTGGTCATGCGCATCCAATTTTATATGTCTCCAAAAAGGACTCCGGAATAAGACTATGCGTCGATTTTCGAGCTTTAAATTCTATTACAGAAGGCGATGCTTATCCTATGCAAGAACCAACTGAATTACTACAAAAGATGGCTAAAGCGCAATATATTTCTACAATTGATATCTATAGAGGATATTGGAAAATTAAGTTAGAAGAGAAAAGCCGTCCATTATCTGCAGTTCGTACTCATAATGGGACGTATACGTGGAACGTAATGAAATTTGGTCTAAAAGGAGCTTCATTTACGTGTCAGAAAGCTGTAAATACCGCATTAGAAAAACATAAACAGTACGCTGCAGCTTACATCAATGACATTACAATATTTTCTGAAACTTGGTAAGATCACTTGATTCATGTGCAAAAGTTCATTCGAACTTTAAAAATTTTTGGTTTTACAGGAAATGTTAAGAAAACTCAGTTCACTTGAAGACACGTTCGATTTTTAGGCTATATCGTCGGATCTGGAACTATACATCCTGATCCAGAGAAATTAGATGTCATCCAACAAATTTAAAGACAAACGAAGAAGAAACAACTGAGAAGTGTACTAGGACTTTTTAATTATTACCGGGATCACATTCCCAATTCTGCTACGTTAGCAGCTCCATTGACCGATCTCACAAAGAAGGGGATCCCAACACGACGAAGCTTGGTGCGTGATGAAACAGATGCTGATGAATGCCACGCACTGTATACTCAAAATTACGCCTTGCCCTTCATCATAGATTGTGACGCCGGCCTCACGGGAGTAGGATGTTGCCTTTCGCAAGATGATGAACTAGGAAAAGAACGACCGGTTGCCTTTGACAGCCAAAAACTTTCAAAAACTCAACAGGCGTGGTCTACGATGGAACGGGAAGCATGTGCCATTGTGTTTGCCTTAAAGAAGTTCGAACATTACCTGTACGAGATTAAAATCTTCGTAAGATTAGACCATAATCCACTAGCCTATCTAACGAAGACTTACCCTCAAGGTCCTAAACTGCAGGGATGGCCTGTCTCCTTACAGAAATTTGACTTTGATATTAAATACCGTAAAGGGAAGCAAAACTCAAATGCGGACAGCACGAGTCTATTATAGGAAAAAGAAGCTATTTGTTTATTCAAGAGATAATTACGTGTTAGTGGTTTTTTTTAGGTCTCAAGGATTGAAATTACTAACGAAGTGACAACGTAGTATTTTGCAAAATTCATTTATGATTTGATGTATTCTTATTGTTGATATTTTATTGTATTTTGTATTGATTAAATTTAATGTATTTTATAGAAATGATATTTAGCAGAATTTTAGATTGGTGACTTTTTGTACTTTATATTAATGATAGTTGCTGTATTTTATGTTTCAGGTATTTTATGTTGCAGATATTTTACTGTATTTTTACTGATATTAATGGTTGTATATGCAGCCTATCAAGAATTGTTATGTTCATCCAGTTTATCTTGGATAGCCAATGTTATAAACCAAAAATTGTGAATTGTTCTAAAACCCCATTCACAATTTACTCAAAGGGGAGACGAATGTCGGGCCCGCAATTATCGACAGTTTGGAAACTTCCAATATAAATATATGTAATTACATATGCTCCCACCATTGTGGAAAGAGCGGAAAAGAAGGACGATAAATTATGTCTGTAACCCGAACTAAAACTTAAATCCACACATGGCCACGCTATGACGCTGCCACTAAATACAGTGTTACGATTGGTTAAGAAAAATCCAAGAACAGGGAGTGTGAGAATTTTAAGGGGATAACAAGGGGTTTTTGGAGGGGAGGCAGAGTCCAGTAAAGGCTAGGGGAATGGTTTCCCTAAGTGTTGTTATTTTAATTACAAAGAAAAGTTTGTAAATCTATTTTGTTGTAATTAATAAATTAGTTTATAGTGGAAGAGGTGCGTGCTTGTGTTCGTTGAATTTAATTAGTGACAAAAAAGGAGTTATTTTCGAAGAAAAAGTAGCCTTAATGTGGATTATACTGCAATTGACGGAAGAAGATTCTCAAGTACTGTTTTCAATTGTTTAATTAAAAGGAAATTTCAGAAAACAAAGAATCCACGTATTTTAACAAATTAATTAATTTGCGGAATATATAAAGAAGGTTTCTGATATAAGTTTTCTTTCCTCATCCTTTTTTAAAATTCATGACCGCAAGCTAAAATACTTCCCCTTAATCTTGGTTTCACTACCATAAATGATTTTTACTTGTAAGTCCGCTTTCAAAATAGAGTAAAATTTCTTCGTCAAG
The DNA here is from genome assembly GCA_006491805.2 of Dysdera silvatica. NCBI lineage: Eukaryota > Metazoa > Arthropoda > Arachnida > Araneae > Dysderidae > Dysdera > Dysdera silvatica. Next base: position 87,273,704 of record QLNU02015003.1, read on the forward strand.
CGGCATAAATACACTGAAATATAATATATAATATATCTGATGAATGGTGATTTGATTAGTTATAAAGTGATAAAATCAATTATAATAAAAGTGCCATTATTTTAAAATGCACATGATTGTGATATATTGGTAAATATATGGTTAGGAAGTCTTAATCTGAAATATTTTTAAGAAATGCAGGAGAACAAATAACGACCTTAGTAGTAAGATGATGATGTTTACTTTCAAAGAAAACAATTACTAAAAATCAAAATTTGCAAAAAAAAAAAAACCATTCTGGAAAAATAATTCCGAACATTAGTTTCTATAATATTGCTACCGCAATAATAATTTGTCTTTTTCCCTAGAAAAATTAAACGAGTCTTTTAAAATTTTCAAAAAATGTGTAAACATGTGTTTGTAACTGCCACCGAATTAAACAATTTTTAAGGCGTATGCTTATTTTTTACAAAACCATTAGAAGCAAGAGAACTTACTTTTTTCTATCCCGATTTCAACTTACTGTAACTCATAAAAGTCAAACATTTTTAAGTATGTCCAAAATTACCGCATGTCATTTTAATACCACAACGATGAATTTGTCTTGAATTTTTCTAATAAGAATAAATTAAACTTTAAATGCTCTTTTACAGTAGGCGTTTTATCCAGTAAATTATTCTTTTCTTGATTTTAAATACCATCGTATTAATTTTGTACAGTAGGGATATTGACAGTTTAAGAACTAAATAGAGCTATTGACATGAAGTAATATTGCTAAGATAAGCATTATTATTTACTTTTTTTCCTGATACTAAGAAAACCATGGCATGGCTGCATCAGAGGACTATAGAAATGCAATAATTTCACGCAAAATGAGGTATTGTTTTGTAGAGCCTTTAGCGTTACCCTTGTACTTGTATGAATGCTTTGTTTGTAATAGAACCATGTCTTTTGTGAATTCAATGTATTTATAACTAATGGACATTAAATTACCGTTCCACCACTTTCCAATATTCATTATATAAAATAAAATATTGTTAAACATGCCATGTGTATTAACGGCGCTCTAGTCCCCCCCTTGGATATCAAAACAAATAATTTTCTCGAAGACGGCATCATATTTTCTTCTTTAAATCTACTTGATCTCCCATAACCACTTGAGGCCACCCCATGATTTTTGGATTTCCACGTTTTCGCCGAGGCATTTACTATTGGAAATAAATCTGGGAACCTGCCAGACAATAATAGCATGCTGGCACCTCGAAGACGTTCCCATGTGACGTTTGTTGCATATGAACGAGCTGTATCATGCAGAATAACAGCGCGTTTTCCCACCCAAGTTATTACTAAGAGCGCTACAGATTCCAAGATATCACTAATATACCGGCGAGCTCTTAAATCTTCTGCAACGCATACTATAATGGACCGGCTGTAATAGCTATTCGATACCCGAATCATAAAGTCTTGTATTCGAAGTATGCCTTTCACCACAGTTGGCTGACTTACCCTATTCAACTCGTTATGCCTGTACGCATATTCGGCCGCTGTCGAAGTTTAAATAAATAAATAAATAGAGAGGGGGAAGGAAGGAAGGAAGGAAGGAAGGAAGGAAGAAAGGGAGGGAGGAGTAGTGTTGGGAAACAGAAAGTGTATTTACAGATCAAAAATAAAATCTTTATTTTTTTATATTGCTTTTTTTTAGTATAAGTTTTTTTTAGTAGTGTTCTTGCTTTTTTGACGCGGTAGTTGATGTTTCTTTCCTATTTCACCAGCCCTTAGTTACACTTATTAATTACGAAGATACTTGTAGCCATGTGGGACTTCTAAGACAAGCTGCAAATTTCAGAGTTAACTCATATTTGGCAGTCACGGTGTTAAAGTAGAGAATATGATCGTAAGTACAGGTTGAAAAGCAATAATTTCGTCCTGTAATAGAATCGTATTTTTACATAAAGAATATAATGTTTCGCGAAGTATCACAAAGGTTATTAACTATTGTATAGTAAATTAATATGTTTGAATGTTTTTAATATATATGTTACGGTGAAAGACCGAAATCTGGCGAATGTCAACATTCACATAGTCGCTTGGTGTATGTCCGAAATATTTGCTAAATATCATTATTTCTGACTTAAACCGGTCAATGTTGACATTCAGCATGCACTGATGGTGAATGTTGAAAAGAATATTTTCGTTATATTAAGAAAAAAATTCAACTTTTTAAATCGAACTGTATTATCAAAACATATTATGACATATGTCAAAATAGGAGAAAACTTACGTAACAGCACATATAAATAAACTGTTGAACCTTAAAACGAACAGTACATTCTAATTCTAACTGAGAAAAGAAAATAATACCAATAATAAACTTATTTAATTATATGATTAACGGTACTCAATCTTATTTATTGCAATGACTTAAACTGTTATGACACTTTAAATTGCACAAGAATCCCTTGCTTTTACAACTGCATTTAGTCGTGGGACACTTCTTTTCGCAATTACAGAGTGTATAATAACCTTGTCCTCCACTTCTAGTATGAGTTGCAGTTGTTTCTGTCAGCGTCATTTTTTGAGAAGAAATCTCATCTATGGAAAGTAACTTCTCTTTATAAATTACGAACTGATTACGAGTATGAAATTTCTTGAAGATACCATTTTTTTTGCTAATTTATAAAAGTCGGAGTCTTCTATTCCAACAACAACCGTCAATAATATTTTGGGCACTTATACGGCTACGGTCGACATCAAGGTGTTGTGTTCGTATGGTATCACCAATTTCAGCAGGAGGAAATTTCTTTTTAAAGTTCGTAACATTTTTCGTTGCTTGCAGTAGATGTTTTTCTTTCGCGGCCACAATTTTTATAGAAATAATCTCGTGTTGTTCAGTCAGGGCTGGATATGAAGATGTGGTAGGTTGAAGCTCCTCTTCAATATTTTCCTTTGGAATATGGTTTTCGATATGGTCACTGCTCAAATTTTCTTCAAAAGTATTAACAATTTCTTCAAGCGGTTCTTCGGTTTCGATATTTGCGATTTGCTCGCCAGGCAAAGATGACGATGCTATGACTTTTTTTTGGTTTAACGCCAAACAAGACTTCATAAGGATTTTGACGTATTTCTTCGTAATATTTTGCGCTCTTGGCAAATTGAACAATGGGCAAACCATCTGACCATTTATTTGTATCCTTGTTGTTCATCCATACAGTTAACATATTTTGTATATCCTGATTGGCCCTTGTGCTGTTGATTGGCCTCAACACAGTCTTGTGCTCGATTATGATGAGGCTTTAAGCATAATATATATATATATATATGGCCTGCAAAAGGGTTGCTGGTATCTAACTGGAAGGAGACCCACACGCTGAACGTATGTGACGATGTGTGGAACCGGCCAGGCCAGTAACCTAGTGTCCTACCCCGCCTTCAAGTGGTGCAGGCTGAGCTTTCTATTTATGTGGCAAATTAATATTTGCTACACGGATAGAAAGGCGGAAGGGGAGGGCTAATTCACCAACCCGTCTAGCCAGCGTGGTGAAATTATGGCTAATTCCTCCATTATGTTGACACACCAGAAACCATGGCCCCTAGTCTCCAGGTGCTGGAGTGCTCCTGATCAAGGCAGCGGTCAGTGTGGCATGAAAGCAGGGGGTGCTAAGAATCACTGGAATGGCCCAGGCTGCCGTTTGTTATTGACCTTGGCTACGTTTAATGGACGATCCCTTGCTTCTGAAGCAAAACTTCAGGAATTGGAAGAAGAACTTGACAAGATCAAATGGGACATTGTAGGACTCAGTGAAGTTAGAAGAAAAGGTGAAGAGTTGGTGGAACTTAAAAGTGGACATTTGTTTTATTATAGAGGAACGGAAACTGGAAGAACAAGTGGTGTTGGCTTCTTAATCAACAAAAGAATTAAAGACTACCTTCTTGAAGTCGAAAGCACGTCAGATCGAGCAGCGAGGCTCGTTGTTCAACTAACCCAGCGATACCAACTTCAAATAGTACAGGTATATGCACCAACATCAAGCCATACCGACGAAGAGGTTGAAGAATTTTATGAAGAAATCAAAGAGTTACACACCAAAGGGAAACAACATATCAAGCTCATCATGGGGGATTTCAATGCAAGAATTGGACAACAGGAACAAGGAGAGACATCGGTTGGTAAATACGGATATGGGGAAAGGAATGAACGTGGCGATCAACTCATCGAATTTGCAGAAGCTGAAAATCTTAGCATCATGAATTCATTTTTTAAGAAGAAACCGCAAAGAAAATGGACATGGAAACACCCAAATGGGGGAACTAGTGAAATTGACTATATCCTGGCAAACAAGAAATCAATTATTGAAGATTGCAGTGTACTGAACAGATTTAATACTGGAAGTGATCATCGAATGGTGAGATGTAAAGTGCACTTAAATACTAAATTAGAACGACAGAAGCTCATTAGGAAACAAGTAAGTAAGAGGGTGGATTTAAAGAAATTAAAAGAAAATACCGAGGCATTCAAGTTGGAATTAAAAAATCGCTTTTCTGCACTGGAAGGACTTATTGATGAAAGTGATATCTCAGAAGCAAATGAAAACATTGTTAAGACAATAGTTGAAACTGCTGGGGAAATTGGTGGTGTAACCTGTAAAAAGCACAATAGCAAATTATCTGAGAAGACGAAACAGCTCATGAAAAGGCGAAGAGATATGAAGGTGGACAATCAAAATACCAGTTCCAGGATTGAGTACATAGAACTTTGTAAAACTCTGCGCAAAAGCATGAAAGAAGACATAAGAAAATTCAACTGTGAGCTAGTAAGGAAAGCCATTGAAAATAACAAGAGCCTTAGGGTTGTTAAAGGAAGTTTATCTGTTGGGAAGAAACACATCATTGCATTAAAAGGAGAGGATGGCACCGTAACAAGAAATAGGGAAGAAATACTTAGAAGAGTTGAAGAATTCTACAAAAATCTATACGAAAGTAACAGTGGATTAAACGAAGACATTGAAATAGTCGAAGGAACAGCTCCTAAAATCTTAAAAGAAGAAGTTTCATTTGCAATAAAAAGTATGAAGAAAGGAAGAGCCCCTGGTGATGATGGTATTACATTAGATATCCTAAAAGAAGCTGGAGAATATGTAGAAGACATACTTGCAAAATTCTTTACCAAATGTCTTAACAGCGGTAACATACCAAACCAATGGGATTCTGCAACAGTAATTCTTTTGCATAAAAAAGGTGATAAAGAGGATTTGAAAAATTACCGACCAATTAGCTTGTTACCTGCTATTTATAAAATCTTCACAAAAGTGCTAACACATCGCCTGCAGAAAAAATTAGATGCAGCTCAACCAAGAGAACAAGCTGGATTTCGAAGTGGATTCAGTACAGTGGACCATATTCAAGTATTAAGAGAATTAATTGAAAGAACACATGAATATGAACTTCCATTGTGTGTGGCATTTATTGACTATGAGAAGGCCTTTGACTCTATTAAAACATCAGCAGTCATCAACTCTTTAAGATCAACAGACATTGAGGATGTGTACATTGACATGGTGAAACGTGTGTATAAAAATGCAAGTGCAAAATTTCGGTTACATAAAGATACCAAAACTATCAAACTTGGCAAAGGGGTGAGGCAGGGAGATACCATTTCTCCAAAACTTTTTACTTCAGCTTTACAGATGATTTTTCAGCAGATAAATTGGAATAACAAGGGAATAAAAATAAATGGTGAATATTTAAATCATTTGCGGTTTGCTGATGACATTGTTATTTTTTCAACGAACCCATTAGAACTCCAAGACATGGTACAGGAGCTCTCAACTAGAAGTAAAGAAGTTGGACTCAAGATGAACCTACAAAAAACTAAGATCATGTTCAATAATTTCGTAGAGGAAACAAAAATACAAGTTGACAACATTGAGCTAGAAATTGCTGATTCATATATTTACCTTGGCCAGCTGATTTCAATGGATGGCAACATTATGAAAGAACTCAACAGACGTATTAAACTTGGCTGGAGTGCATTTGGAAGAAACAGTTTTATCCTGAAGGGGAAATTGCCTTTGTGTCTAAAAAGAAAGGTCTTCAACCAGTGTGTATTGCCAGTCCTCTCTTATGGATCAGAGACATGGAGTCTAACAGTTGGAGCAATACGAAAGTTACAGACAACGCAAAGGAGCATGGAGAGGTGCATGCTTGGAATAACTAGGAGAGATCGAAAAAGAAACACTTGGGTGAGAGAGCAAACTAGAGTAGAGGACATCATTGTTAAAGTAAAAGGGCTGAAATGGCGATGGGCTGGGCATATTGCAAGAAGAACTGATCAACGATGGACAACAGAAATTCTGAACTGGATTCCAAGAGACCACCGAAGACCTAGAAAACGTCCTCAAACTAGATGGGTGGATGAAATAAGAAAACAGGTTGGGGTGACGTGGAAGCGAATTGCTCAGGATAGACTTGTGTGGAAAGCATTTGGAGAGACCTTCATCCAGCAGTGGATAGATAATGGTTGAATATGATGATGATGATGATGATATATAAAACAGCCTGTCTTCTTAGCTTCTCGTTTCGACCTCCACCAGAGCTTATCTCTTCTTCTCTACATACATCGGAGATGGTCCGAATGTATAAAAATCAACCAAATATTCGGTCTTTCAACGACATTCTCTAATTTCGGTCTTTCACGGTGACATATATAATGTTATTATTATATATATTGTTTTTGGTTTCCCATGTACTATCTGTAGCTGCGTAGTTAGTTGTCATCTTACTTAATATCCAAAGATTTAAATTGAATGAGTGGCTGCCGTAGGTGGTGCTGTTATCCCAGACAGGTTTGAACATTTAGTTATCCGAACAACCAGGGGCAAAGGGAGGAAAGTCAATCACGTCCAGCATACAGAGATGCACTACTCGTACTGGTGTCTTCATTCGACGTCAACCGAAGACCAATGATCCGCCTCGGAGAGGAAAAACGACCGAAGGATGGAACAGAAGAACAGCCTGAGGCCGGCCGGTGCTTCAACAGGAGCCCACCGATCCCCGTTTGACGGATGCATGGCACTGCGCAGCGATAGAGGGCAGATGGCGACAAGTTCCAAATTCAGAGCGCACAGGTATCCATCCATCCCTATCCAGCGGCCTGGCCAATGTCCCATACACTTGCAGACAGAATCGAGCCCCTCCGAATGAAACAATCGCCACGCAAGCAGGAACCAAGGCCTTCCAATCCTGGACCAAAACGGAAAGACGTCCGCACAGGTCCAGAATTAAAACCGGTCTCCAATTGGTTGCCAAAATGGAAATTACTACTTATAATGATCCCACGAGATCCAATTTATTTACTGATGATTCAGTTTAACAGTGTTGCGGTAATAAGAGTGTTCAGTCAGATGGTGGTTTTCTGATGGACCGCTTTAAATGCAAATTCTGCAGCCACTAAAAGCAAACTTTCGAAATTTATAAAAGATAAAATGGCCCGGCATTAGGAGAACAATATACTTTGTTTTCCAATGAGAACGGCTTGAGTCCTCTAAGACCCCCTTCCCCACGCCATTGTTCCTCACACCAACAATTTGCAGACCCTAAACATAGCTCGTTTTCTCATTTTAAGATTCAAATGACAGTTTTCTTATTTACTTCAGGTCAAGCAAAGTAAATGATGGTTTGCAAATTGAATCCTGAGTCATTGTAAAAGGGATGCTGGTGTTACGATTTGCTTCGGAACAGTGGTTATATGGAAACTTTACGAAGGCTGTCTGTAGATAACAAACTTTCGGAAGACCGTAGAGGATTTTTATAACTGGCATGATAATCCCTAAGATATATGGGTCAAAATTATCTGACATGTTAGTTACCAGTTTCTTGAAGTTTCTGTCGTTGAAACTCTATCTTGAAACGAATCTGGGGAGTATATTTAAAATACATGCAACAAGGATTTAAAGCTGACCTACTTCCCCTGTCAGTCTTTGCCTAGTTGAGTTCGGAAAATGGATATCAGTTATTAGGGATGAGCGTGGTTCCTGCAAAATGTCCATGTGCGTGCCCAAGAGAAAACGAAGTTGTTCTCCTGTTCAGGTTTAAAAATCTCAATTTGCATCATTAATGGTCTTTGCATATTATGCAAATTTAATTGCAGGAAGGTAGTTATGATATGGAAATATGATTATTGAATCACTACTCAAAGTCAATGTTACAAATAAAAATATAATTTACTACCTATTTTTTGCCTATGACATTCAGAAGAACACTTAGAAAACACTTACTGATAAATAATATTGTCGTTTATCTTCTGACACAGACCAGCGCCTGACTTGTCGAAATGCCATTGGATATTTTATATTTTTGAGCGTTATATGCAATAAATAGGTTGTGAATTGTATTCTTATTTGTAACGATAGTTATGATGTTAAATTGACATCGGCTGATATTCATTGACGTTGATTTTCCATTTTGTTTCAAAACATGATATCTGAAATTTAATTTTGGATATAAGTGTAGTTTATTTTTATATAGCTTTTTCCTAAATAAATATATACTCGTACAGTTGAACTCACATATACGAGCACGGATAAATCGAGAGCATGGCTAAGACGAGCAATCTGCACGTTAAGTTTGATTCAGTATTTAACTATATTAAGAGTCTCACGCCTTTTACGAGCACAAAAGTCGAATCGCGGCTAATATGAGAAAAATATCTGTCCACTTTAACACGACTTTTTCCCTTTTCCATAGCGCTTTTTCCTCTTTTCCAACGAAAATGGAAGAAAAGGAAAAAAAATGTCGGACTAGTAATTTTTCTGCCACATTGCCCAACAATAATGTCCGCCCGCAGGCATAGCCATAAATCCCCGAACCCCAAGAAGCAACCTTATTGTAGGGGGTACAACTTGTGCGTGCAGCTGTCAACGATTCGAGGAAGAGTCAGTTGAATCAGTTCTTTAGAAGCTTTGGTTTTGGCACTATGCTTTGATTCCAGTTCTTTAGTACCCAAGTGCAAAAGAATTAAAAAATCTTTTGAAAAATCTATAAATTAGATTTTTAGTTCTTTTAAATTTATAATGACAAGTATAAAAAAAGAAAAGTATTATCAGTTAATGAAAAAGCAATCATTGTTAATGAGTTGCTGCGTGGAGAGAAAAATTCCGTAGTATATGAAAAATATAGACGGTCTTCATCTACAATATCGACACTTAGGAAAATAGAGAAGCTATTCTACCTGCATTTGAAAAAAAAATTTGTGAACATTAAAAAGTCAAAAACGTGCGAAAAAGAAGGCGCTGACAAAGCTTTGTTATGCTGGTTTAAAAGCCGTTGGTCGCTTGTTTAAAAGCTGTGTGTATTTTGAAATTTTCATTCTTTGCATGGATTTTACGAGTAACGACTAATACGAGGAGTTTTACATAATCTTATCTTCTCGTATTAACCGAGTTCAACTACATATATATATAATAAAAGAAAACAAAAGCATTAACAATTATGAGATACAAGATGCACATCTATAATATTCTACAATATAATATACATTAAATACGTACGTATATAAAACGCCATACATAAAATGGCGCAGTATAGCCCAGATGCTCTTGCGCCATAAAAAAAAACCAAACAAATATTAAATATTAATATGTAATATATATGATAAATATTAAATACAACATATCATAAATATTAAATACAACATGTCATAATTATTAAACACAATATGTCATCTTCATAAATATATATATATATTGCATTCAAAAATAGAATAAATAATAATACTTGAAATACAATTCATGTAACACAATAGCAACTCAATACATAATATATATGAAACAAAATGGTTCTGAATAAGGAATTAAGTTAAATTTTAATAAATATATTTATGTAATAATGGAGTCATTGTAATGCTTTTTCTCTGAAATCATAGGGACGGCTAAATTGTCCTGTGGTCATAAATATCGCCTGTGGGCAATCAAAGTTGAGTTCCACCCATCAGTTAGTTCATTAGGAATAAATGTATCGTGGTTTGAATATCACTTTAAGCTTAACGTCCTGTCCCGGATGACTCATAATGCAGTCTTGGGTCGTAGAACGTACAAGCAAATAACATTGCAAGTCTAGCGCTTTTTATTGAAACATATCATGAAATATATTTTTTATCGTAAAAAAGTATACAGGGTGATTACAATTAAAATTTCACTTTGAAACCCCTGTAAAATAAAAACCACTGGACCAAAAGTTACCAAATTATAAAGGAGAGGTTATGGGATTTTTTTTATATCCCGGAAAAAAATAATCACCACCAGGAGTGAAATCAAGGTTTAGTCCTGGTATTGACATTATAACACATTTCCTAATAACAGACACGAGATTACATGTTCAATATGTTGTCCACCATTTCCCGAAACCAAGTTAAAGCTCAATATCGCGCTCTCTACAGTAGATCTACACATATCAGATGGAACGTTAGGAATCTGCCGCTGAATCGTAGTTTTTAGTTTTGGAAAATTTCTGATGTTATTACGAAAAAAGGGTAATTTTGAGATAACCCCTTAGTCAAAAGTTACATGGGTTGAGGTCTGGTGATCGTGGCGCCATGAAATGTTAAAATAACGACAAATGACCCTATGGTCTATAAAATGTTGCCTAAGTCACCGTTTCATATATTTACTAATATGAGGTGAAGCCCCATTATAAATAAAAGTCATGCTGCCTAAAATACCACGTCGTTGAAGATCGGGTACCGTCGAATTTTTTAACAGGGATGTATAGCGAACGGCATTTACGGAGCATGTAATGGGTACTGCCATAGGTTGCTCTTCAGAAAAGAATGGCTCAATTATGACACTTAGGTATTCATAAAGTCGGAGCTTTGGTTCTGATTACAGCACATAATGCCATTTCCCCCTGTCGGTGGCTTTTTGTATTTTTTGAACTTTCTGAACTTTTTATTTTTTTTTTGTTTCAGGCTATAAAATCTTATAACCTCCTTCACAATAATTCCAAGTTTGGTAATTTTTGGTTCAGTAGTTTTAATTTTATAGGGATTTCGAAGTGAAACTTTAATTTTAATCACCCTGTACAATAAATTGTGCGCATTGTTGTGTATATTTTATGGCACGACATCTCGCATTAAAATAAAACACCAAGCATTTGATTTCAGAAAAGACAAAAATTATATGCGCATGTTTATTAACATTAAAATTTAATTTAGTTATTCACGTTAAGAGTTTTTCATATACGTTGTACTAGGTGGCTGATAGATAACGTCAATTGTATTTCTATTATTATTATTATTATTATTGTGCAGTTCTTTGTGAATGTAATATATCTGTATGGTATTTTAGAGGTGGAAAATACGCACTTTTCCCCTTTACGAACGGTATGTGAGCTTGGAAACTAAAAACTAAACCCTTGTTCTGCCTTTATATCGAGAGTAGAATATACAATTTGGTTATTTATTTTGGTTTGGCTATCGGCTATAGCTATCCCACGATCGCTCTTTTATTCTCTATCTTACTTTCGTTCTCTATCTTCCTATCTTTATCTATCTGTTTCCCATCTTCCCATTTCATGCGACCAGATTGTTTGTTTTTCTAGGGTCTTCTTTAACGGATAGCCTTATTCAGTATCAGGAGACGGGAGTGAAGATGGGAATAAGGGAGGAGTTTTATCCCATTATTCCCTTTCCATTTCAATTCCCATAGGACTTCACTTACTTTGCTTTATCTGATAGGGCAAAAAGGGGAGTGTGAAATAACAATGCCAGGAAATTCAACACGAATATTTCCGAGATAGGGATTTTTCCCCATACCGTAGGGAAGTGACAGCGATGAATTCGTTAGTGGTTATTGCTTCATTCTTTTTGAGCTGTCCACACAGAGGCTTTTGGAACCAAACGCTTTATTGGTATATTTTAGATTCATAAGAGAGCATTCGTAAATGTATTTATAGGTTTTTTGGAAAGAGAATCAGGTTTTACTTTTACTGTAATCTTATAACACGAAGGTTAGTCGTATTTGTCGCATTGAATCAATTCAAGTTTTTGCAAGAAGTTGTCTTTTTAGCAAATGAAATGAAAGTAAACCTTCCGCTATAATTTAAAATGATTTCTGATTTAAAATTGGCTCATTGAGATAAATACTATTATCCAGAGCCGTTTCTAGGTAATTTTCCGCCCTTGGAGAGACCCAGGTGATTTCCCGCCTCCAGCCCTTTACTGCCATATTCCCCTCCCTAAAACCATCAACATCCAGCGGTTCAACAATGTAAATGTTCTATTATGCTTTTAATCATTAAACCCGTTAATTATATTTATATTTTAAACTTATATTAGTTATTTTGTAACATTAGGGTATTGTGAATAGTAAGAGAGATATTAAGGGAGTAATATTTTAAAATACAACACGTATTATCAGATGTTTGTTTTTTGGTTTTACGGCTCAAAGACTACAGTGGTCATGCTGCGCCGGGACCTACTGTTTTCCGAGGAATCCGAACCTCTTAAGGCCTAGGGAACCAAACCCCGGACTACAGTGAGCAGTGCGATCTTTATGAGATCTCTGAGTAAGCGTTCTTTTTGCACTGCTGGGAGTCGAACCCGGATTAGCCGCGCAATAGGAGAACGCGTTACCACACTGCGCCACCGCAGGGCCAAATATTACCAGAGCTAGAATGTTTAAACATATATAAAAGAACTTTTGTTTAAAATTAAAATGTGAAACACAAATATTTTTACATTCGTCAAAGTAAAGACTTTTTAAGTAATTGTTTCGTATGCTTTTGAAAACAATTCGATGTTTTAATTTTTCTTCTTTTTCATTTTTTCTCCTCATTTGCTCAGTTTTTTCTTTGTTTGATTTAAAATTAAAATTTTTACGCTATTTTGCCTCCCTAGGGGTTGCCCACTCTAGCCCAATGGTAGAAACGGCCCTGCTATTAACACTTATACTCTACTAGCTTATGCTATATTCATCTATTTTTAAAACGGATTCCTTTCATTATTCACTTCATTCAATATTATGGGCATCCGTCATTGGTAAAAGTGCGGTTGTAGCCAGTAGCGTATCAATTAAAAATTATGGGGGTGGGATCATGTCGCTTTAAAGGGGATTATGTGATGCATCCTGGGAAAAAATAATGTGTATTAATATTTAATGTGGGGCTTGAAGCACCTTTTCTAGAACCATCATCAGTTACAGCGTTTCACCATATCCATAAATTTACTGAAATTGAATGTTACTAATAAGGTTGAGCGTGTCTCTATCTACAGTATTAATGAATTAACACGTTTTTGTGTAATTACGAGCTACGTGCCAAGTGTATGGCAATTTTTTTGATATTTTAAATTATCCACTTCGGTACTGAAATGACATGCATGTTTATAGCTGCAACTTTCGAAATTACAATTTGTTCTCTCACCATATGAAATTTCGCCGTAGTAGAAATGCTCACTCTGAAACTGCAATATTTTCAATGTTCCTTAAATAAAGGCTTTCATAATGGAAATTTTAACTATGGGTACCCAGTATATTCCCCGATTTAGAATGGACATTCTGCAACTGATTGGGACATTCTTTCTGTTTTGTTACTATGGTTTTCACATAGTTTTTAACTGAATTACTTCTTATTTTAAAAGCGTAGATAATATAATATTTGAATCATATAACTTTGTCTCCTTCCTTTCTATTCTACACGGTTTTAAGAAGCCAGCATGTGTGACTTTATTCCCTTGTGATTTACGACTGATTTAATAGTGAGTATGTACAAGATATGCTAGAAAATTTTCAGTTCATGTAGCTACAGCCGACTTGACATACGATGCTGTTAAGAAGTGAGAGTTATTGACGGGAGCGAGCTTTCCAAAGAGTATATAAAGGCGAGATTAAAGGCCATAAGATTGACGAATTAGGCATAGTGAGAGCTACTGGTGATAATCTCTCTGTGGTTGAATTATGAGCTGAAGTTTTACTAATTTAACTTATGGTGCAAAGGATGCATGTCACCATTTAACGTTTTTGCTCTCTGTTTTGCAGCACTTAAATACTTTACTGAAACTCTCAGTATTGTTGTTGAAATAACGTATTAACACAGTTCTATCAGAAACTTAACGTTTATTAAACTTCAATAAAGATAACGATGAAGAATTGATAAAACATCTTATTCAAAGAACAAACTAGTAAATATATTCTTGTTCAGTAATACGACGAACAATGTTTAAACACTTCCTGTTAGAGTCGTTAGACTGCTTTGGTTGACGCGACAGCTTCTAAATATAACAAAATATAACTCACGTTACCAGCCAGAAACATTATGGGAACTATCTTGGTAAACTTTGAAGTCCAAGGCGAGTGGAAGAGGCAATAGCATTCTTCAAACGAAATGAATGTCGATTAAGCAAGTAATCCACGATTGCCGAGTAGTCAGTAGAATAAATGTTCGGTGAACGTTAACTGAAGATTAAATAAAACATACTCCAGGGCTGACTGCATTTCAAGCAGAGCAAGCGGTGGAAGCGTCGAAGGCTTGCGTTGGAAGCGAGTGGTTGTGCATTCACCCTGAAAGGCTTAAATACGAGCTGGCGCAGGCGCTGTTGACACTCTTTGAAGCTCCGAAGAAAGAACGAATTACCATACATGCAAGAAAGTGCTGACATAAGCCACTCGATATTCTCACGACGGCTTATGACGTCACCACAGCACTTCCCCGCAAGTCCTTTAAGTCAAAGACTGAAAAGGGATGACCGGCTTGATAAGATGTCAGTGTCTGGAAGAGATCACTGAACGACCTGGAAGACTCGAAGAAGCGTTAATATCAACATCAGGTAAGATATGTTTATTATTTTCTAAAACAGCAGGTTTAAGTCTGTCTATAGAAACGCAACATGACTTTGCATTAATTTCAATAACGGATGTCTTGTTCAATCTCTTCAGCACAAGATATGGCCCTGCGTAGGGGTCTCTGAAGAGAACTACGCACCCAATCAAGTCTTAGAAATACGTGTGTAGCAGACTGTAATGCTGGATGAATGAAAATACAGGTTTTGGAATGATCCGACGTTGGTACAGCACGAAGCAATGCCATTCTTTCTCAACGTTCAGCAACAAATTGTTTTGTCCCTAAGAGGAACTGGCTTACCACTGCGCAGAATTTCACCAGGAAGATGAAGCATAGATCTGTTCACAATCTTTGAAGGTGAAGCTTCTTTCTCTTTACGGCATCTCTACATATCTTTAGGGCAACATCGAATACCCTTTGCTTCGGGCCAACGGGAAAGACGATCCATGCAAATCAATATACATTTATATGACTTCGATGGAGGAAGCGGTTCCACAATGTCCACTTGAACACGGAAAAACCGAGCATTTGGAAACTCATACGGCATTAAGGTAGATTTGGTGTGGTGCGAAACTTTAGATTTCTGACAGTCAATTCATTGTCCACACCACTTACGACAATCTCTTGAGGCGTACATCCAAACAAATCTTGCGATAATAATTTAGTCGTAGCCTTTGCATCCGGACGTGATAATCCGTGCAAAGACTGAAAAATTATAAACTGAAATGATTTTGGAACATTTGGACACACTGTACCATCACATAACAAGAACTTAACATCAGGCAATGACATGACCGAAAACTTCAAACCAGTACAGCCGTCGCGCAACGTACTGCAGATAATTATCAAAAAGTTGCGCATTGGCCATCTCAGAATACTAAAAATCGTGAGAAGTTATTTCGCAAATTCGTGAAAGTGCATCAGCCGTGCTGTTCTTTAAACTAAAAATGTGTTTTACATTGGTTGAGAACTGGCCGAAAACTTGTAATTGACGAATTTGACGAGAACTGAAACGATCAGTTTTTTTGCCGAAAAGCGAAAACTAGAGGTTTACGTTCATTAAGTATGACGAATTCACGACCGTCAAGCATATGTTCAAAACATTTGACAGCGCAAAACATGGTCTTTAACATGACCATTGGAGGAAATGCATAGGAAAACTGAGTCCTTATTAAGCGAAGTTTTTCAAAAGACAATTGCCGATCTTTAACAGAAAGTAGACGATGGCGAGTCTCAATGCAATGCATAACAGTACTGATTTTGCCGAACTTGCCAGAAACCAAAATAGTAATAGGCGGAAACTTAAGCAATAATTCCGAAAACGGTGACTTCGTAGTAGAGAAGGTCTAGAATAAACTGTACCCCTAGAACTGGCGGAATTTGAACTATCAATTAATCTATGATAATTTGGTCTTTGATAATTTGGTCTTTTGATCAATCAAAAGACCAAAACGCTGGAGAAAATCAGCACCCAATATAGGATGTGATATATATCTTCAACAATGAATGACCAAGAAAATTTTTCCGAAAAACCATGATTGACATTTAAGCGATGTTCGCCAAACGTAGGAATAGCAGAACCATTAGCTGCAAATAAAAGATTAGTTACGCTACGACATTGAAATTGTCTACCGCAAAAACTTTTAGGCAAGCAACTAACAGCAGCACCACTATTAACTAAAAAACGCAAATGTGTTCGTTGATCAAAAACGAAAAGGCGGTGTGCCCCTATGGCAGAAACATAAACGTGGCAAATTTCGTGCAATTTATTAGAAGAGAACTGACAAGGTGGGTTACATTAAATGACACGGTTACCAAACTTAGGGTGATACCAGCAACATTTACTAGCTTTGACACGAGTAGCATTGGAATCGCACCTAAACTTAGGACTAAGAGGTTGATTAGAAGAAAACGATTTTTAGGACCTATCCGTCAGGCGAAACTGTCTTCATTTAAACGTTTGTCACTCAATAACTCTTCAACAGTTGCCTTAAGATCACTAAACTCGCTACGTAATTGCGAAATAGTAATCCAATCAACAGCAACTTCCGAACACACCAGAGTCTGGGGTATGTCACTAATACTGTCTGCAAGCAACGCTAAATCAGATATAGTGTCTTTAGAAACAGTAAGAATACGCTACATATCCCCCAGGCAAGTTGTAACCAGGGAATTCTAAGAACAGTTTCTAAAACGTCACTACCAGGCCACCTACGCATATCTCGAAGTAAGTCAGAAGGACGCTGGTCGGCCAACTGCAAATCATGAAATAACAATTTCAAACGAGAAGCATCGGACCTCGCAAAATTGTCTAAAGCTCGTTTTTTTTTTTAAAGTTTGATAGAGATTGCTTGACGGAGGTGAGCTAGGCAAATCACCAAACATCGAAAGCACTCTTGAGTTAAGTGCGGTAATTACAGCATGGAATTTGGTGTCATTTGCAGGATTACAAGAAATAGCAAATTGTGATTCGAGTTGTGCAAACCACAATATCGGATTAGCTTCACAAATGGGTTGGGCGCGAAAAGCAACGCGAGCAATTTCTAAACCTTCTTCTTTAACCATTTCAAACGCAAGATTTAAACTGTGATAACCTATAGAACAAAGCAAAAAATGCACCACGCGGCCGCAAAGCTGAAGCAACAACAGGTAAAAAGAATAAGGCCAAAATCATACCTGACTGATAATCTTCACACAGGGTACCCTGATGGCATCAGAGTCTCAATACAATCTTGGCACAAAAATTCTTGTGAAGTAATCTTGATTAAGAATTTCAATAGACGTGAAAATAAACTTCAATTATCACGTTAAATGATGACTTTTCAGCGCCTGTCTCAAGAAGATATGGGAACTTAACCCATATCTTTTTGATTGCAAGTCAAGTGCTCTACCCATAAAGCTATAGACGTTGATCTCCATGCAAGCGCACATAAGGCTTTCACTACTGCATAAGTTCGCGAAGAACTGTGCAGCGCTTAGGCTGCTTTTTAAATCAAGATGACGATTTAAAGAAACCAAATGTGCCAAAAGCGAGATGAGCATTAATATTTATTAGAGAAATTCTCATGATAGCCGATGTTGTGGCTGAATTAGATGATCAAATACTCGCAAAGGAGAGAATGATTTTTCGCGCCTGGTGGGAACCAGGTTACTATTCTTGAATTTTTCATCTGAATGAAATGTATTACCGTCAAATCGTGCTTCAGTCTTAAATTATTATAACACTGAACCCATTACCGTCCCATATTTATATTTTGCCAGGTGGTTTACACCTATACCAGATATTCTTGGTATTAATTTGAAAATTTTTAAAAATGTGTTTTTTGAGAAATTAAAAATTTAATATTTAATTTTAAATTTGACTAAATATTTTTTTCTTCATTCATATGGTCTTCTGTATCATAGGAAAGGATAAGATAAATGCTGTGAAATGACACATATCCAATCTCTCTATATCAATTACTGGACCTTCCACGTCAATTTAAAAAAATTTCCCTTTATGCTTTTTTGGTCGATTTTTTAAAATTTTGACTATTCGTAATTTCAAAACGAATTGCCAAATCTCAATAAAATTTGGTATTTTTACAACAACAAACTATATGAATATAACTATATACTATATGAATAGAATAAAATGAATGATAATGAAATGAACTGTAATGAAATATATTCTATATAAATAGTAAAATGCGCCAAATTTCATGAAAATATGAGATGGTGAGGTAAAATTTTTATTAAAATTGTGTTGATTTGACATGGAATGACCCTACTCGAAACCTCTTTTATAAAACCATTTGTTGGGAATTGGCATCAGTATTAAGTTAGCAACTATTATTTGTTCTTGCCAACAACATCTTGTCCTTTCTTTTTGTTTTATTATTGTTTTTATGGTTTTCGATTTATTGTTCGACGCTTAACCTTTATTGACGTATTGTATGTACCCCGCATCGTGTTCTAAATATTGTACATCGTATAGCCGCTATTGGATGCACCCTGCATCGTGTTCTACGTTACATATCGAGTAACGGCTATTGTATATAGTATCGCAGAAATACAGTTCACTATTATTAAAGATTGTTCAAGTTGACGTCCATTATTTATTGCAGAACCAGCGAATTGCACAAAAACACCATTCTTTTGGGAACTTATAGACACGTGGTTTTCAATCTTTCATATCACATGGAACCCGTTTCTTACCGCACGCCTAACTACGAAACTTCTCGGTAAATATTTAAGAAACCCTAAAGAACCATTACTTATCGATACGTGGACCTAAAGAAACGATAAATATACCACTATAAAACATGAATATGTTTTACTTTTATTGCTGCATATTGTGTACGATTAGTTCATCCTACCTAGGTAGTTGCCATGGAGAAAATTTCAGATTTTCTTGGAATAGCTGGCGATCTTTTGCAAGTTACTTGCAGAACACCTGGGGAATCTTGGCGATAAAATGGGATTCCACGAAACAAACTTTGGAGAACACCGTAATAGCTATAATTTCTCATTTTCAATAATCTGCATCAAGTCCTTGGTCAAGTTCATTTCAGCAAACTATACGTAACTGTTTAACTTGTCCGTTGTCAAATTCATATTCGCTCGTACGGGAGAGTTTTATAGCTGTCCGTAATTCAGTAAATAGAGCAACAGCAGTGTAAGATCGTACCCCCACAGGAATGCACCAAATTTTTCTTTTCTCTGCGAGGGATTTATCAAAATATACCTGATTTTGTGTGTCTTTATATTATTGGTCATTGCTGATGGTTTCTTATAACGTATCTTCATGTTTTTCATAATTTTTTTGTGAATTCCCTGGAATTTGTTTTTAGACGTGATTTGTTTTGACGCGATTTTTATTTCGTTATCATGTTGGGATCTCTTTATCTGAGCTCTGTTACTATTCTGAAATTTCTTCGAAAGATGGAGAGAATATTTCTTTCCCGTTACCTCTTCTGTCATTTGACAATTATCTTCTTCTTCTGTCCGTTGTGTATTTTGCTTGATTTCTTTTCAAAAAGCGGGATATTGGATCTGTTTTGTTTTCTCATGCTTTTGTAGTAATACTGCCTTTTTTCAACCTCCTTTCAAATTATCTTTCCTTCTTCGATTACCTTTATAATTACGTGATATTTTTTCCTGTATTCACAAGCACATAGATTTTTTAATGGCATTCCACTTAGCAAATATTACAGATTAAATATTGACAACATTACACTGTAGATCGGTAGAGTTACAAGCAAAAAGGAAAACGACAGAATTTGTTTTTTAGAAACAGTCATTTGAAATGACACCGAAATAAAATTACATAATACTTTATGACAAAATTTAGTACCATGAGCGTCGCATCAGATTTCTTATTAGTTATAATTAAAGAATAAAATGCTCATAATGTTTATTATTTTCTTAATATGTATTAATGTATTTTCTTTAATGTTTATTATTTTCCCAAATTACACAGAACATTTTTTACAAATCAGTGATGAGTAGGTTGCAGAGAATTTTGTGTACACAAAGAAATTGTAATTATATCAAAATGTTAAGATAATTAAAAATATTTTCATAGAAATGGTAACTCGACTCATCATAAATTCAGTGATAGATGCATTCATCTCTTGGAAACCACCATTAACACTTATTGTACTATAAATATTTTTCTGCGTTATAGATTTTGCTGCAGATTTTTTCTCACCATACATGGAAGAGCATGTTTGAACTACGGACGAAAGCCGTGGACTTGCAAACATAAACCAAAACCAAATCGCCTTTGGTCGTCTTGGGACTGGTACGTAGCAAAACTCAGAAATGTTACTAACTTTTAGCGGCATTTCGATCTGTAGACACATGCTTAAAAAATGTATACAGTATCACATCCTGTACGAGATATCTTTGTATACGAGATAATTCCTATGGTCTCCAGTATACACTGTGTCCGTAAAGTCATGGTGCACTTTTGACCGGTCACAGGAAATCAACGAAACAAGATAGATACGTGAACTCTTCACCAAATAAAAGGAAAACTCTCCAAGTTTCCGTAGTATTATGTGCAAGCGTGTGCGCACACAGGTGATGACGCAACACCACGAACTGCGCGGCAGCGGATCAGCCCACGCCCACGCCAGTCGAGATGTGGACGTTACAGAGGAAAATTCAGTGTGTTCTGTGGCTTGCTAAATTCGAATCCGTGACCAAAGTGCAACGTGAATATCGTCGCGTGTACACCACAAAGGAATAACATTAATCGGTGGGATAAGCAGTTGAAGGATACCGGCAGTTTGTTGGACAAACCCCGTTCTGGTAGACCATCGGTAAGTGACGAGTCTGTAGGGGAGAACTATCTAAGGAGCCCTAAAAAATCTGTGCGTGCGTGTGCTCCTGTGATTTCCTGTGACCGGTTAAAATTGTACCATGACTTTACAGACACAGTGTATATATGTATTAACATATATAACACCGGGGAAGGCACTATTTAAGTGACAAAATTTTCGTCTCGTTGGTGTTCCTTATTGAGAGGTAACAATATAGGTTCTTAGTATGTGCTTTTATGGTGCAAGGGCAAAAAAGGTAGTACTGCGTCAGGATTTACAGTTTCCCGAGGAATCTGGAACTCTTCTACTCAGTGAACCAAATCCCTGATCAAAGTGATCAGAACCATGGCGCCCGTTCCATGGTGGTATAAGGAGTCGACTCGGGTAAATAGCACGAAAAAGAAAAGCCTTACGTAGTGGTACGCCACCGCAGAGAGTAGTCGATTTAGAAAATTCAAATTCCGAGAAAGCTGAACCTCCTTACGTCTAGGGAACCAACCTCCGGATCACAATGAGCGTTTTTCTGCCGTTCGGGGTCATTTCATTTAAATTAGTAGCCCCTTTCGCGTGGCCACCAATTCCGATATAATTTTTCTGTATATTAAATGAACATGACTTTATAAATAAAAAATACTTTTGACTGGCTTGTCTTGTATCTTTTATATCGGTACGTATTTAGTTGTAATTATTATCTTCATTCTATTAATATAATGAAAGATAAATCACAGGAAAATATATACTTATCTAAAAAAAATGGTCAGTTTAAATCTTTACACATACTTAAAAATTATACTAATTTTGAAAAATTCAGATAATACTTGTATATAAATGCCCCATGATCAAGATTACAAAGACATTTTATTTATTTTTCACACTTTTAATTAGTGATTAAAATTTGGTCGCATGCATTTCACTGAATCCAGTCACTACAAATTAATTGCAGGTATGGTGTCAAAGTGTTCAATGGAGATTTTGTATGTTTCACTACAAGTCTATATTCGGCAGGATTGCACTGGGAAAGAATAAAGTGGCGAGGGAGATGGCGACTGAAGGCGTATTTTTAATCGCCACTCCTCGAAATTTAGTCGCCTTGCGGCCGGTGGCGACCGTAACTTTTAACCTTTGTCGGAAAGCGTTCTTTTTTGATACTGTTGGGATTTGAAGCATTACTCTAGGTGAGTGCGTCAGCATTACTCTAGGTGAGTGCGTCAGCATTATTCTAGATGAGAGCGTTAAGAGCAATCTAGGTAAGAGCGTTATCATTGCCACCGCAGGCTCCGAAAACAAGAAAGCTGCTTACGAAAAACTTCGTTGTTATAACTAATTAAGTCTGAAGGAAGGGCTACAGCCAAAGGTTCAATATCCAGAAAGTCTAATTAGGATTTCGCTTTGTGTCCAAATGTAGTCGTCATCTTACGTAAATACGCACGTTATTACTGAAAAACGTAGAGGATGGTTGTGATATAGGCTCTCATTGCATTGTAAGAGGAAATTGTTCTCGGAGAATTATAATTTAAAATTTTTAGACGATTTTATTGAAATTTAATATTTTAGTTACAACTTCAGAGTAAGAAAAAATTGCTTAAATTAAACTTTTTTTTCCCTTAAACAAACTGGTAGATATTTAAATCACGTTTTCATCGTGTGTTCAGGTCTCAATGGCAAGTAAAAATAAGCGTTACGCTTGGGAAATTATTGCGTTTTCGCTTCACTTTTTATTGCTGTACGGTGTATTATTTTGTGGTGTTTCAGAAACGAGCGTTTATCTTCCTCGGATTTTCTAAATTTTGCGTAAATAACTTACTACAAAAGATTTCAGCAACCGAAACTACAGTTGACGTCTTTTAAAAATCTCGCTTTCATTAACTATTCCTGTCTAACAGCTTTATTTTGAAGTCCCGGCAAATGCTTTGTAGAACTCAGTCAAGTGTTAACGTCTTTAAATAATGTCGTTCTTATAAACTATTCTTGTCTAACAGCTTTATTTTGGGAGGTCCCGACAAATACTTTTTTGAACATAGTCTAGAGTTAATCTCTTTTAAAAATGTCGTTCTCATTAACTATTCCTGTCTAACGACTCTACTTTGAGAGATCCAGGCAAATGCTTTATAGAACACCTTTCAGAGTTAACGTCTTTTAATAACGTTGTTCTCTCTAACCATTCCCGCCTGACGGTCTATTTTGAGAGATCCCGGCAAATGCTTTATAGAAAACAGCTCAGAATTAATGTCTTTTAATAACGTCGTTCTCAGTAAATATTCCTATCTAACGGTTCTATTTTGAGGTCACGGCAAATACTTTACAGAAAAAATACGGTATAAAGTTAACGTCTTTTAATAACGTCGCTTTCATTAACTCTTCCTGTCTAACAGCTATATTTTGAGACATCTATATAAATGCTTTATAGAATACATTCCAGGGTTGACATCTTTTTCTGTTTAAGCAGGTTTCCTCTACTTCCCTTTTCTGTTAAAAGACGTTCATTCTCTTGAAAGCGATCTATGGGAGAGTTTGATGTAATTGAAATTAATGGTAGTTTGGTTGAGCTATTGTTTTTGTTTTTGTTATTTTCAGAGGAATGGCTTTGTATTTTCGGGTGAATGTAATTGTATTAGTTTAAAAAATTTCTCTGTCAGAATTAGTGTAAAATATATTTATGTGCCTTTTGCATAAATATTTTTTTTCAAGGATTCTCCATATTTTCCCCATTTCTGAGCTTTCCCGTATGTGCTAAATAATGACGATTGGCCTCACCTAACGTTATTTCGCATAATGCGGATTTATTAAAAAAATTGTGGTTTCTCAGTTACGCTAAGTTTGATTATCTTATAATTATTTTGCAAACAGTCATCAATAAGTTGCAATTTGAAGAGAAGTTACGTCTGTATGGGAGCTTTTGCTTGTTTTAAATTAGTCAACATTTGATAATGGGACAAGATTATACTCGCGGCAAAACTAACCTAGTACACTGTTAGGGTTAGGGCGACCTATTCGCGCCCGTGCAACGAGTATTCATTCGCAAATTGGCGAAAAATGAGATAGCCCTCAATATTATTAGGCTATTTATCGCCTAATTTGGAATGCAGAAAAACGCGGTTGCCAAACTTCCACGCGACAAATTTCCCGCCAAGCGAACGAAGTCCTCTGAGTGGTCAGTTACTTGAATGACGTCAGCGCTTGCTATAATGAGTCTTTTTCCTAAATTTAATAAATACCAGATTTTAATTGCACAAACATGCCTATGTTTTATGTATTTGAGCATTATTTTAATGTTTTATGTATGAAATGTATCTTCTATTAACTCTGTTAACGTAAGAAAGGGCGAATTATATTGCACTAGCGGAATCGTACTGTCCTGCGCCTTGTCCCTGTACCTGGTTAATTTTGCCGCCAGTATAGCAACAAGTTTGATTAAAAACAGAATTTCAGTAAAAATCAGGCAAGAGAATTAAATGAAAAAAATTTACTAGTATGAGCATTTAAAGCCTTCAATATTTTTTGAAAATTGTCGGCGAAGGAAGTTGAAATTTTAAATATTTCGAATCTCGTGCTCATTGTTTTTCCCATCAAAAAAAGAACGTTTCATCGGACTAATTCATTCTTTCCAAATAGGCAATTAGCTCGAGAAATATATGTAGAATTCTCCCCCTCCCCCGATTATAAGAATCAGGAGCAGAGTAAGTCCTCTCAAAGGGTGCATACGTTCGGTTATCAGAGGGCCCGAGTCGTATCGCTCATGAGGAAGCATTGGCCCGGGGGCCGATTGGTCGGCGGCCCAGTAAGCCCCTGCTTATGATTTTAACTAATCCTTGAGTGGAAGCTAAGCAACTACGCTGCAGTACTCGTACAAATCCATGACTTAAAATTGCGATAAGAATGAATGAAATACTATATAATAAACGTGATATTGATAAGGATTACGAAACACACAAAAGCGACGAAATGTTCTTCGCGCTTGTCTTTGTGATATTCTTTTTTCAATTTTTCATTTCATTCATTTTTTCATTCATTTTTCATTTCATTCATTTTTTATTTCATTATGTTTTTTTAAATTTAAATTATCCGCCATAATTTTATCAAATACATTGAACAATGAGTTTTTTCATATTATCCCGAAGTAAAATCATTCTAAAAATATTTAAATATCAAAATTTCTCAATATCCCACTTCAGTTCTTTACTTTTTGATAAAGGGCATTCGGTATAATAGTCGTTTGAATGAAAAATAATGTCACTTTTCATTTTTTTTAAATAAAAATATTTTTTTATTTATTTATTCACAAAAAAAAATATTTTTTTTTTGTTTTAATTGAAATGGATTGAAACTTATATATGTAATGCTTCTGGGCCCGCACAGGAATGTAAACGCAAGCATTTGTTTCGTTACTGGGGAAATTTGTAACTCGTAATTACTAATGGAAAATATCTGAAATACTTTTTTTGGCCAATTCCTGTGGACGAAAAAATGTGGACTTTTTAAGAAGAATTGGCTGGAGCTGACCGCTCGACTATTGACCATTGTGCAAACCTTAGTCCCCTAATCCCCAATCAAATTGGGGAAGGGTGGTCTCTCCGGGATAAGATATTCTTTCTCCGATACTATACCTCAGTGGAAAGGGAAAAGGCCAGGAATTGAACCTGAGTGCACACCCTCTAATCACGTTACTTCGAATCCTATTCTCCAGGACTTTTTTTCCCTTTCTCTTCCTCTCTCATTTTCTTTTTCCCCTTTTTTTTTGCCTCGGGGAAGAATACAAGAAACAAACTTGGTCAGCGGGCCTTCTGAAAATAAACAGCGAAAGCTGAGGATAAACAAAAGAAGGTTGTACGGAATCTGGATTAAACTGTCTCATTTGTTCAGGTTTTAGGCCCAATAAAACGATAAGGTATTTTACGACACTTAACTTTGAACGAGTCTCGTCAATTGCAGTAGCTTACGTAAAACTCCGACTCAACGCATGGAATAGACACCGAAAACACATAGAACGAAGGATACAAGCATGGAAAACGAACAACTCTGGAATGAAATATACAAGCACGAAATATATTTCTATATTTTTTAAAATTCAGTCAATATCATGTAGAAAACTTCCAGGTTTAAATGTCAATTCGTCTTTAATTTACTTGTTTGAATTATTCAGCATTAACAAAGGGAATTGAATTAAATTCCTAACTATGAGCAAAGACTATTTGATAGTATCTTTATGTAAGATTAATGTGATTACGTCAAATTTCGCAGAATGAATGAATGGAATAGATCCGGTGTTGTATGAATAGAAAATTTAATTTAATTGAACGAAAGTCAAAATGTAAGTTATGCAGACGATTTGACACTCCATCATCGGAAAAACTTACGACCCCAAAATTAATTGAATTTGCTACGCCTATAGCATTTTATTCACTCTATTTATTTTCATATAATCTTTGATAGTATAAAGTACGTTTTGCCAAACTCGGCGAAAAGGAGGAAATTGACGTGGTATAAATTAGTTCTCTTCCAGAAATTGAAATCTTGCGGAGCCATACAGGCAGTGTGTTAGCCTATCGCGCCGTTTATCCGGATTTAGGTTTAAGGCACGGTAAAAAGCTTTCCCCTTTCACTGCCCACCGTAATTTAGGGTTTAGTTACCTTGACAAAGGAGTTTTGGATTCCTAAGGGAATTGGGGTTGGTCGCGCAGAATGACCATAACACTACTTGAAGAATTAAACACAAACAAAACAAAAATTGGAAATGAAAATTCAGAAATGAGTTATGGAAAAAGTTTTTCTCAAAACAAAAATACCCAGAGATCGATTAAAATACCAGGAATTGATTAGGAGTCTAGTTAGTGATTGAAAGGCCAGATATTGATTAAATTTTGACTTGCTTGTAAAAAATTATTCTATATATCTATCTAAGCTTTTTCAGTGCAGTAAACTAATATGGAAAGAAATTTATATGTATATTTTGTTACTGACAAATCTTTTTAAGGATCTTCTAAAAGAGTACAGGAAATGGAATAGTAGACGGGCGGTTAAACTGAAACATTTTGCGGATGGCTGTAGTAATCGTAATGACTTAAGGGTAAAATATTTTCCTACATCGATAATAAACAAAGATTAATTAATTGTATTTTTATGTCGAAAAGAAAACTAATGTCATGCTGCCTTAGAGAAATCCACAGATTTTCGAGGGATCCAAAACTTTTCGTCCATTAAACCCCGAAATACAGGTAAGTGGATGTAACTTCCAACACTCGGCACTAGTGGCATTCATAGTGGCATTTATAGTGGCATTCATCATAGTGCCACGTACTATAAAATACTTCAGTTGTATGCGTAATTTCAGGGGTTAAGTATAACGTAAACCGGAGGGGGGGGGGCAAAAAGACGAGAAACTCAAAATTTTATGGGAAAAAGTACGGTTTCCCCCCCCCTCTTTTCTGTAAAAAACATTGGGGCAAGTGCACATTTGCTCCCACCAAATTACTCATATGACGTTAATATTACGCCACTGGATGTCGAAATCGCAAAGTAAAATATAAAATATAAACTAAAACAGTGACATTAAACATAATAATAAATCAAAACCTCTGATAAAAGAAGCGGACATAAAGCGGAAAAGTTAAAGTTTGAGCAATAACATAAAAAACGTAATTTTCTTCTCGTTCAAAGATTTTAGCTCAGGCTGATTTCCACACAGAAGCATTCCATTGAGTGGGCCCACGTGGTTGGAGTCTCCCTTGAAAATGTTCCTACACATGGTGTCCTTTTTTCCATTTATTTTACTACTTTCTTCAAATTTACTCCGTTCCTTATTTCGAATTTTGTTTCTTGATTATTTGCTATATTTTTGTGTATCCTGTGTAGATGTTGAGCCTATTGATAATGAATTTATGCTAATTTGTTATTTTGTTGATTTTAATTTTTATTTTTAATGTTTATGCTATGTTTCAACTATGTCTATTTCTGTCAACTTCCTATCATTTCAATTCGACATAATTTTCATTATATTTTAAAAAAGTACTTATTTTCGTCATAAAAATACACTTGCAGTTTTGCGCAGTCACCTTTTATAAATTTCTTATTCTTCTTTCCATTTACTTTGTTTTAATTTCTTTTAATATATTTATATATTTATTCTTTAACTTGTATTATTTCCTATTTTCCTTATTATAAATTCACTATATATATATATATGTGTGTGTGTGTGTGTGCGTGCGTGCGTGGGCATGCATGTGTTTGTGTCTGTGTGTTTTTATTTATATTTAGCACGTTGATGATTTGTTTAGATATGAATGGATTATATACAGCTAATTTGTATCTTTATGATACATAGATATGAATAATTAATATTAATAATATTAATAAAATAATAATAATATTAATAATCAATAATAATAATATTAATAATCAATAATAATAATAATATTAATAATCAATAATAATAATATTAATGATCAATAATAATAATATTAATAATCAATAATAATAATGTTAATAATTAATAATATTAATAATATTAATAATATTAATAATTAATAATAATAATTAATATTATTAATAATTAATATTAATAATAATTAATATTAATAATAATAATTAATATTATTAATAATTAATATTATTAATAATTAATATTATTAATAATTAATATTATTAATAATTAATATTATTAATAATAATAATTGTATTAATAATATTAATAATTAATATTAATTAATAATATATGGCAGATGTCTCTTTTATTGCGTTTTGCCTGTAGTTGTGTCTTATTTCTTCTTTCCTTGACACTGAAATAAAATAAATTGAACTTATAAATTCATAGATTTGTTGTTTTCAAAATCAGAGTTCCATGAAACATGTAAACAAAATAAAAAAAAAAGATCGTACATATTGTTCAACTGTTTTGATGGACTGACCATACTGTTCTACGCGTCATTGCAGGCAGGTTGATATACATTCCACACGTGGTCTTAAATTATTAGTATTTGGGAATTATATTCAAGCACTCTCTGTACATTAACTTCTTTACTATTCGCGCAATTACTAATTTTTATGAAACATTTTTTTTTCACATAGATTCAGGCGTCCTTTTTAATAACAAGTGATATTACTTTGGTCTACGCAAATTTACAGCACTGGAATCAAAAATGAGGAAAACACTGTCTAAAACAAGTCAGATATAAAAACTCAACTTTAATGGCAATTGTTTATTATCTTTATTAGAATTGCATTGCATTTCTAAACATCCATCACTCAAATTAATATTTATTTAATATTTTTGGACTTTCTAGCTGCTTCAATAGCTTCTCCTGATGCTTCTCATCTTTAAAAGTTTTTTTTTTGGAAAGATCTCCTGCCAAGTATTTCTCATCAAGGAACTAATATTTAGTATGTTGGTGATATTGGTTCCTAACTCTCAAAACTCTCGAGATAGGTTGGTGGGTGGTTTACTGTCTTTACTCTTCCTTTTCATGATCCGACTATATCATTTAATATAAGTAATACTTTATTCCTTATTATTATGTACATCAGGAGACCATACAAACGATTTGCTTGGGAAATGGAAAGAGAGCAGTAGCGATGCTAGTAACGGGGCTCTCTTTCCGGAAGACAAAGCAAGGGATTTCTCGTATTCAACAAGAAACAATAACGATATCGATTCGCGCGTACAAATCCGCATTGTTATTAAGAGATTTACATTCGCAGGTGTATCACATTTACAGAGTTTATGAGCAGAGTCTTGACTCGAAGATGTTACAAGTGAAGGTTGAAGTCCAAAGGTGGAATCTTTGTGGGCTGCAGAGTAAGAATGTTTTTCCTTGTAGCCAAGGCCGAGAGAAGAAGTAGGAGAAACAAAAATAGTAGAAAAATGTAAATGAATTTTGAGTTGACCGTTGCGGGTGCAGTTTTAAAGGACATTTATAAGGAAAGGCAGACAAAAGAAAAATGGAAAAGGAAGAGCAGGGAGAGCAGAGGAGGGGGAAGAACTGAAAACTAAAAGGAAAGAGTGGGAAGGCAGAAGTAGCAGGCAGAGCATACTTGATTTAAGTACTAATCAAAGATTTTGGCTTTAAGGGTGAGAAAAGAGAGATTTAAATTCTTGAGGAATTGAATTCCAGATTTTAGAACCCGTAACGGAGACACTGTGTGTGTTTAATTCATATCATTCATATCATTTAAAACGTATCATATAGACCAGCGGTCACCAACTTTTTCGATCGAAAAATCTGGACATTATTTGCATTTTTAATGTTTTATTAATAATAAAACAAAAATAATATTCTAAGAAATTCTCATATTCTGAATGACAATTTTCGCCTTTATATTGCACTAAATTCACGAAATGTGCTTGATTGGATCCTAAACGTTTAAGCACTAATTTCTAACTTTCTGTTAAAATAATTAATTGTAAATTTTTATGTCGATAATGTACTTGAAATAATTATCGGCAATTAGTGATAAAAAACATCACTTGCCGCAATGCGGTTATCAGGAGATGGCCTGTATTTATCTTTTTAAAAAAAATCGTATTAGTGGTACACGGGATTCAAAATTATGAGTTTAATGATCCGTGAGGTCTAGAAGGTTGGCGACCAGAAGGTTGACGAAGGTTGGCGATGTAGACTATACAAAATAAATTGCATAAAACGCTATAGTATTTAAAATTTCTATCTTGCCGATCACCTACCACGCAATGACTTGGATCAATCTATTCCTGTCTTCTTCATGACAGTTTAGTCTGTAAGTTGCTTTTCAGTGAAATAAAGTCATATTGTTTTCACTCTTTCGTTCTCAGTTAATTTACATATTCTAGTAAAAACAGCTGCCTCATGTTTAATTAACTGATGAAAAAAAAAGATGAAGGGCGTCATGATCAAGCATACAAGACCGAAGAAAATTATTAGAGCAAGTGATCAGAAAATATTTCTTCGTTTCTATTCTTCTGCATTTCACGTTCAGTGACTATGGTTGCAATAAACCGAAAAAAATTGGCGGATTTTCACATTTTTGTAAATGGAGCGATAAATATTTCCTTACGTCAGAACCATTCTGCCGAAAAGAAATATTGTTTTTATGGAATTTATTACTCATTTCGGAATTTATCCTCTGCTCGGAATTTCCCGTATTCAAATAAATATAATCCGGAAGAGAGAGAGAGAAGGAAAGGAAATAGTTACCTTTATTTTCAAAAATAAATAGTTTAGAAAAATCTAAAATACATTTTTTCAAATTGACATCCGGCAAATCGTAAAAGTAATGACATTTTTTTGAGGGGCATAGTTTTTTCTTTGAGAATGTACTTTATCTCGAAGAAGAGCTTCTTCTTATCTATTATATTCCTTCAATATTTAGAATTTCATTATTCCTTTTAAAAATATTTCTATATATTTCATGAAGTGAATAATAAATAAACTGTAATCAGACAAAAGCAGAAGGTAAAAATCGTGTTTTGAAAGGCCCCTTATATAAATATTTTTCCAACATATTCAATACTTTTTAAAGCTAAGTATAATTTGTTGAAAATAGTAGTTACATTTTTCATATTTTTAAAAAAAATGACAAATTTTTGACGAAATTTGGTCCATACTTTTTAATTATTTAATGAATCAGTATACTCCTTATTTATATGATAAATTTGAATAGCTATTATCATTAATTTGAAATTTACATACAAAAGGTTAAACACTGGTAAAATAGCAATGAAAAAGATCACTCAAGCTTTCGGACGCATCAGCAGCAGTCCTTCATCAGGAGTAATGACGATGTTATGTTTCTGTCTCTTTTTTATACTTGAAATTTCTGGAAAACCCTTCATCAGAGTAGTCCCGCAGAATGGGAAAACCCAATGAGAACCAATGGGAGGCCTCCAATAGAATCATGGAAAAACCCAATGGGAACCTATGAGAAACCCACACTGCGGGTTACCTAATGTTGGGGATGTCTCATACATTTCAGAGTAAGAGTTGTTTATAAGTTTCTGGAAGTGGTTGTGATGTATTAATGGCTTTCCCGTGTAGTTTGTAAGTTTCCCAAGATTCTAAGAAGAGTCTACTATTCTTGTTTGTGATGTGACGGTGTAGTATTTTTGTTGAGTCCCAGTCGGGTTCGTGTCCGTGTTGTAAAGCGTGTTCTGCCAGACGTGAGGCTATGTCTCCTTTCGCGAGTGCTTGTTTGTGTTCTTTTTTTCTTGTTTTGATCATTCTTTTTGTTTGTCCTATGTAATGTTTGTTGCAGTCTTTGGTTCCCACCGGGTTTTTCCATTCTGCGGGACTACTCTGATGACGGTTTTTTTCCAGAAATTTCAAGTATAAAAAGAGACAGAAACATAACATCGTCATTACTCCTGATGAAGGACTGCTGCTGATGCGTCCGAAAGCTTGAGTGATCTTTTTCATTGCTATTTTACCAGTGTTTAACCTTTTTATGTAATTTCCTCCCTGGTACCCTGTATTTTATTTCTATTAATTTGAATAGTTATTATTAGTTATAGTTATTATTAGAATTATTGTTAGTTATAATTAATATTGGAGTCATTGTTGGTTAGAGTTAATATTATAGTCATCATTAGTTAGAGTTGTTATTATTAGTTATTATTAATAATTACAATGTAAATAAAATATGAGACATTAGGTATTTGCAAAAATGCATGTATATACAGGTTTACAAAAATACATATATAAGTAAGACGAAATCTCTGTTAGTTTAATATATCTGTTGTAAAAGTAAGTAAAACAAAGTCATAGTAAATAGTATAATAATATTATTTTATATGTGTTCTCGTTCTTGAGAGTATTTACTTGAAACTCTCAGCTCCTCTCACTCAAGACTTCCTATTGTAGGTTATACAAAAATTGAGTCCAGTAACTTCCTGACTGTTCGTAATGTATTTAAACCTGTGACCGTTTGTAATTCAGTGTAAGTGTTGGTGTCAATTTCAAGTGTTTCCAGTCTTGCAGTACGGTTGATATTGGACCTATAGCTGGCAAAATGACAGGTACAATGTCCTTTCTTTCCATATGAAACATGTCTTTAATTTCATGTTTGGGGCCTTAATATTTTGATTTTTGTTGTGCTTGTGGTTTGAAGGTTGATTGTTTTTGGGATTTCTATAGCTATAGTATCTGCGGTTTTGCTAATTTTATTAGTTAGGTTTGTATCTGGTCGGTTTTTAAGGTGGTATCTTGTCAGTTATTATTGCCGAATTTCCGGAACATACTTGTAGTAGGATAGTTGAGTTTTTATTAAACCAGTTCTCATGGCTAATTTTTGGTGGATTATATTTGCCACCTGGTCATGTATATGGTTGTTATAAATTCGTGTAAATATTTCGCAACCAGCTGCTACGCTGTGCATGTTTCTGTGGTTAAGTGGCATTAGCGTCATATACCATTGTCCAAATTTTCCTAAGGATGTACTTTCTGTAATTCTTTGTTCGGATAACATAATCCTGAATGGCTATCATGAACCCTTCAGTTTCGTCTTGCAAAGTTTTGTATGTCAACAAGGCATTTAATGTTTCCTTATCAGCTGCTTATTTTCTAATGGTAACAGAACATGTCTAAATAATACAACTAATAAATAATTAGAAACATGCCAATTTAACGCAATTATCAACCTCGGTTTTTGAATATTATCATCAAACTCGTATTTTTTTTCTCCCCTTTTGATAAAGACAAAAAAAAATTATAAGTTTTTGACATCAACTCATCAAAATTCTGCTAAAACTACATCGAAATTTTAAAATAAAATTTTCACTCCCAATTTTAGTCCTTGACATTAATCTGAATCAAAGCTACAAACATCAACTCAGGTTTCATCCTGCCCTTTGTCACAGTTTTCTTAAATGAGGCCACGAATCTACACAAAATTGAATTTCTCTTCTTCTCCAAATTTGCAAATATGCAGCAAAATATCAAAGCACCAAGTCTGTAAAAAACGATCTATGTAAAATATGCTATCCATCTGGATTAGAGTCATGTAACAAGCTATTGCTTCCTGCTCTCCTCCATTTCTAACAATAGTACTAGTTAACGCCTTAAACCCCAAAGTTAAGAATATCAATATCAATATCAAAATATCATATATATGGTAGAATGCATCACCACAATTATAGTTAGGCTGAATAAAATTCATTCTTATTCTTATCGATATGGATTTGTTGCCTGTCGTTGTGGTGCCCGTCATGCCACGTTCAATCTGCCCACGTATTCGATTTGCTATTACTGTGCGGGACAGGTACTTCATTATCTGCGTTGAATTTCTGCAGGATGTAAGAGGTATCTTCTTGTGTTATTGCTTGTATCAGAGAGGAAGAAATAACGTAAGTAGATACCTCCCCCTCAATATTATTAGTATTATTATTTAAGGTATTCTGGGGCAATAACCCCAAATGGGGTAATCATGCCAAGGGATAGTATTACGCGTAATTATGAAGGAATTCGGGAAATGACGTTACCGGCTCTGCATAGAAGAGCCACGAGCTGTATGAATCACAAAAAACCGCCAAATGTTTCTTTGATCCATTTGTAGACAGTATCACCCTGAAGAACGTATCTGATTCGATCGTTGATCTAAAATTTGAGCGGTAAGTTCTGCTACTGGGAATACAGCGCTGCCCCCTTCGGCGGCCACCCTTCCCATTGCCCTCCTTGCAAAAGAACGAAAGAAGTTCTGCTAGGCAGAGACTGTAGGGAATATATTATAACGTTCTTCGTATATAACATAAATTTGTAGTGTATTTCGTGTATTTTCAAAATGCAGTGAAAGATTTTGAATATCTTTGCGAGGTAGCTGGTAGTTTAAAACATAATACGCAATAAATATGTCAGGGTAATAACGCCACCTAATGACATTATTAACCCGATAGTTATTTTTCCATTCATTTTAATTCATATTTATGCACCTTTGAAAAACATTGACAAATTTATTGATTTTTGGTCCATTTTATTACACAATATACCATGATATGAAATGGGAATACAATAAACCACAGGCGTACGCATAAAGTTCGTAAGGGGGTTATAGGCTCAATGGGGGGTTACAGAGCTACAACTCGCATATTCCTATGTTAAATATACAAAATTTCATTGCAATGGGGGGGTTACAACTCCCATCAACACCCCCTGCGTACGCCAATGCAATAAACCAATGCTATAAATCAACTGATTTAGAATTTAAAAGCATTCTATATTACTTCTCAGATAAAAAATATATTAAAGTACATGGAAAATGTGTCGTAATTCGGTATAATTTTAAAACACCTGATTATAAATATCTTAAATTTATTTAAATTATTCCAGATTTTGAGTTATTTTTATACATTTTTTAATAGTATAGAAAAGACGGTGAACGTTAGGAATATAACTTCCAACTTGTTAAAAAATAATTTTCAACATGAAATTTGTGTTTACTTGGCCAAAAATGATTAAAAAATTTGCATGCCCTAAATGCTGTTGATTTTTCTTTTTAATCTCAAAGGCTGAAAATATTAAATAATCAAATGTTTGAATGAAAGTGTTGTCTAAAAATAACGCAAGATCTTGTTCAATTTTTATCTTCAAATTAAGGTTTGCAGGAGAATAGTCATAATACATTCTGATATCATAATTATTACCATGTAAGGTAATAGTTTAATATTTTTAGGACTGTACAGTTTGCATTTTTATGTACTATTTACATATATTATGTACCGTTCACGCCATCTTGTTCTAAATTTGTCTATATGGCATTATTAATCCTTCAGGGATGGCGTAATTACCCATGTTCGTGAGTAATAACGCCAAATTGCAATGTCCGAGAAATCTCGTCATCACGTTTTATTAATTCATAGGTACTAAAATAATCATATTTGTGAACATAGTCAATGAGTTTCTGTATCGAATCAAATATTTATTTTATTTCTTTATTTTTAATTTACTCATGAAAATTGGTTGAACCTTAATGTAGCGTTATTACCCCAAGATACATTATAATCGTGATATTATAAACATTGATGTATATATATTATTGCTGAGAAAATTATTTTTAAATTACCATTCATTATTATTGTTTATAAATGGAAGAAAACGTTATATTAATGTAATGGACCCCGTCGTGCTTCAGAAAAAATATATGTACTAAAATTAAGATTTAAATTTTTAAATGTACTTGTATATGAGGTACTGTATAGATCTTAGGCAAAAAATGATTTTTAGCTGATATAATTTTTAAGAAAAAACGTATATTATACTGGAAAAGGATGCTGATCATTTTTATGTTCGTTATATTTCCCCACTTTTTCATTTTTAATATTTTATCTTGTTGAATGAAAATCTAAAATTAAATTAAAGTGGAAAAAAATCTGCATGAAGGATTTTTTGTTTCTTTGATGGAATCACAGAAAAAAATGAATTGGTATTTTAACAATATTTTCGAATGATAAACATAAAAGAGTATAAAGCGGGTACATAAAATTTGAATATAAAAATTCTTTTCAGAGAGTTTGTTTGTATATATACTTATTATGTACTTGCAAAATTTCAAGGAAATATCTTGAACGACTTTAAAGCCTCGTCATTTTGAAGCTGAAAAAATTGTAAAACTGAAATTCAAAATAAATTAAACTTAAAGATTAAAATGCAGTACCTTTATTATTATTATTATTATTATTAGTGGAAGTTTCGACTTGATGTCGTTTTCCTTGATTTAAAAACAAAATTTCGGTTCCATTAGATTTAAAAGCATCCAAAAAATTGGATAAATATAAGCAAATATTTTTTTAAAATTTGACCATTTTTTGTGGGAAAATTAATTTGAGATCATTATATCAATTTTTAAATATATAAATGCTTTTGTCATACTACATCATGCGTTCAAATTGCATGACTTGTGCTGCAGAAATGTAACGTTATCTGAATTACAGAAACATTTTATATTAATGAAATAATTTAATTATATTTATTATTTAAATCGGGACTATTGTCTTTATTTATAGACATTGCTACACTGACGGAATATTTCTTGAACAATAGTTAAAGTAAGTAGTCTCACAATCTAGGACTGCAGAGACTTATAGTTCATGTCTCACTTCTCCGTACATATCATTCAGTGGTAATTTGTTTTGAGGGGAGTTCAATAACGTCTCTTTGGGAATAAACCTACCTTAGATCCTACGCATCCTCCCTTGGTTACACCGATATGAAGAGCGTTGACAATTGCTGCAAAGAAGCATTTTTAAACTCTATTATTCTCCACACAGGAAAAATGGCTTTAATGTGAACTACAGAGATATTAATAAAATCAAATAATAATAATAATAGTAATAATAATAATAATAATGTAAATAAAAATGGTAATAATAGTAATAATTAAGAATGAAGCTGCTATTACACTAAGAAAGCCCTTTTCGATTATATTAATTACTGAACGCATAAAATATTATTTAATCAGCAAAAGCAAATTACTTAATCAGGGAAATACTTTTTCAATATATAGATCACACTCTGCGATCAAAAAAAAGTGTTTAATGTTTTTGTTGTTTTTTATAGATTTCTGCACTTCTGAAATCAGAAAATATTAAAATAATTCTATTTCATCAGGTTCCTTTAAAAAGTCAATTTTACCTGACTACTGCAATGGAAAATTTTCCTGGATGTTACAAAACTATTCTAATATTAATATTGTGTTTGTGTTAAGGTATTATTACCCTCCGCAGGGATAACACAATTGCCAAATATGGTCAACACAAGAAAGCCTCCGGGGCGAGAATTTTGTGAGTTTTCGTGGGGGAAATTTATTATACTATAATTTTTGCCACCCACGTTTTAATTACAGCTCAAACTAGAGCTTGTGTAATTTTGGAGAAAAAGAGACGCTTTCCCCATCCTGGATTCGAACCAGGGTCCCTCCGTTTAGCCCGGAGTGTCTTGGACCGCTAGACGAATGAGGACAGGAAACAACGCTCTCTTTCTCCGTATATAAGGATGTTAAGGTATTATTACCCTCCGCAGGGATAACACAATTGCCAAATATGGTCAACACAGAAAGGCCTCCGGGGCGAGATTTTTGTAAGTTTTTCGTGGAGAATTTATACCATACTTTGCCACCCACGCTTTTTAATCACAGCTCAAACTAGAGCTTATTCGTTTTGGAGAAAAAGAGACGCTTTCCCCATCCTGGATTCGAACCAGGGTCCCTCCGTTTAGCCCGGAGTGTCTTGGACCGCTAGACGAATGAGGACAGGAAACAACGCTCTCTTTCTCCGTATGTAAAGATGTTAAGGTATTATTACCCTCCGCAGGGATAACACAATTGCCAAATATGGTCAACACAAGAAAGCCTCCGGGGCGAGATTTTTGTGAGTTTTCGTGGGGGAATTTATTATACAATAATTTTTGCCACCCACGTATTAATTACAGCTCAAACTAGAGCTTATGTAATTTTGGAGAAAAAGAGACGCTTTCCCCATCCTGGATTCGAACCAGGGTCCCTCCGTTTAGCCCGGAGTGTCTTGGACCGCTAGACGAATGAGGACAGGTAATAACGCTCTCTTTCTCCGTATGTAAAGGTGTTAAGGTATTATTACCCTCCGCAGGGATAACACAATTGCCAAATATGGTCAACACAAGAAAGCCTCCGGGGCGAGA
>QLNU02015003.1:87312528-87361151 GCA_006491805.2 Dysdera silvatica
AAAAATAAGCCCTAGTGTGTCTTTTGCAGCAAAAATTAATATAATACCGGATCTTATTTTCGGGGGAAGACGATAGTATGATAATGTAAAGTTATCTGTAAATAAAGTCTGCACATTCTTTTGCAACTGAATTACATAAAGAACCCTTTAACTCACATAAAAAAAAAGAGATTTTCTTTGCTGAACCTTTTATAAAGAAATAATGAATGTAGTATTGGATTTCTGTGAAAAAATTCAGAGTGAAGTGCTTAAGGAATTATAGATGTGGGGTTGGAGAACAAGGCCATAGCCATGATTTAATTTTAGGAGTTTAAAATTTTTTACAGCATGTATTGATACAATCACAGCATGCAAATGCCGTAGCCAAGTCCCATTAAAAATTTAGTTTCCGGGAGGGACCGATCCCCAAGACGTCCCCCTCTAAATACGGGCATGTTGGGAAGGGTTGAGGAGAGACAGAAAAAAAAGTTCATTTGGTCCGTGACTAGAGGGCGTAATCTGGCCAGTTCTGTCAGGGGAGCATGATCATCTGTCTGTAGCCTTACTTTTGACCAACGTGAAACTGCCAGAATTATTTGTTTTTGTAAAGTTGAAAGCTATTTCAGAAATTTGTGAAAGCAATTGGGTTAAGTATATGCAGACTAGTGCACAAGAGTTCAAAATGCAAGGCGTTTCTCATAATAGCGGGGGAAGCATAGAACTTTCCTCTCACACAAGGAAATTCTAATAATATTGTTAAACAAATGGGGGGAGGTTTAGTGTCCCTTATATGCATTCAACAATATGACTGATAATTATTGTGTAATCAATAGATGAATCCAGGCGTTTTGTTTTTAATAATTTACAGTTATTTTGAAATTTCAACTAGTTCTGAGCCCTAGTATTTGCCCACAGTTCAACGATTTCGATATATGATAATGAGTTAAGTATAGGTATAAAGTTATATGAGTCTGTGGGGCCAAATCTTACTCCTAATAGTTTTAAATATTTTTCAATTTTATATGCATATTGTAATGTGTATATATATATAATTTGTGCTTGAGTCACTTTCCCAAAATTTTGTAAACTCCGTGTGGATGGGATCAAATTTAAATTCAGTTTTGAAATGGTTGTATCCAAGAAGTAGGGTGAATATATTTCTCAGATCGTGGCACAGGATTTCAAAATAGAGGGAGGTTCTGAGGTTCTGGGAAAAAGTTTGATGGAAAGGAAAAATTTTCGCATCATAAATTTTATTCTACAATTACTAATAATGTCAGAAAAGGGTGTTTAAAACACAAATCTCTCCTTGATCACAGCTTTGTTGTTACATAATTATATCAATTACATCAGAATGTGAAAACTAATTTATATCAGAATATATTTTTCCAATCTTCCAAAATTTCTAATAATTTTATAATTTTAAGCACTTTTAGATTTTGAATATACTTGCTTTATGAGAATTATTATATTTTTTTCAATTTGTTTGCTTGCAAGTCTTGAAAATACTGCGGTAAATACAAGAAATCAAACATAAAATGGAGAGAAAATGTCAATTGTATGCTATCATTAAAAATAAATTCAAATTAAAATATTATTATGAAATTGACAACGTCTTGGAAGAAATTCAGCAAAAAAATGTTGCAGAAAAAGGTCATAGAACATATCACACGAAAACGTGTCCCAGCTGAGAAAAGTTATTTTCAACGCTAATATATATTTAGAAATACTTTTATTTTCATTAAATATACGAACAAATATTATTAATATATTAATATTTAAACAATTAACGAAAAAATACCACTATCAGTGCTGGATTAAATCTCATATGGAAACGAGTCTGATGAGCCCCTAAAAAAGTTGGTGAATTTAACCTCGGAATTTTTGGAAAAATTAAAAAATATCGTGTGTATGTGTGTAGAGAATTTTGGCATTTCCAATTAAGTTTCAAGCTTCCGATTGAGCCGTCTGATGTTCTAAATTGTCAGCAATTTAAAGAGAAAAATGAAGTAAAACTTAAGAAGCTTTTTAATTGTTATATCTGCAGGTGCTGGTGGATTGTGAAAGGGTATGAATGTGGCTATATTATCTGTAGGCATATGAAATAAACAAGAAATATCAGGGGACCCTGAAGCCGGAAATCATAACTTTTATAATGAAGAGAGTCTTTAAGTCGTACAATGAACTACAATTCAACCAAAGATAAAAAGATATAAAAACATATTAAAGATTCTGGCCTAAAATTTAATTTAAAATCAAACTGAAATTGTTATTAAACTCAATATCAATCTCTTCCTCAACGTCCCTGCTAGGCCCTATACTCAGGCCTACAGAGCCTAAATTCGACATCGATTATTATTGGATAATCAAAATACGATTACTTCGAATTCGCTAAAAAAAATTATTATAACTAAAATATTATAAACGCAATTTTCTGTTCTCATTTTTTGCGTCTATATATATATTCTATTACTATTTTATCTAATAAATTTGTTATCAACAGTATTTAATTGTGCATTAACTCCTCATTAAGTAACAGAAAAAGCAAAATGCATTGTGCGAGTAATTTAAATGAAAAAAATTCATAGACAGCCATAGTTATAGCTGAGTTGTTAACAATTATTTCGGCGGAAAGGTATTCTGCTATTCACCATAATAAAACACAGTGTGTATTTAAGAGTAAGTATATAGAAATGTTTCGTTATGTGCTGATGATGGAAGACCATTTCTCATCCGAAACAATTGTTAACAACTTATATTACAAGGAAACTCCCACGGAGCTCATACACCTAAGTTTTCGAATTTAATTCAGTCGTAAGTAAACACCATAAGAAACCTAATATGTGAAAATGCTGGCTATCTCTTCAGATTAACGCTAAAAATAATTAATAAAAAATGATTTTGGTTTGACAGAAGAGAGACTTTATCGCCATTTGGCGCCTTTTAATTTCTTCCATAAATTCCTCAAAAAGCATCTAAACCACATTAAATATATTTATAGTCTGTTCCATGTTATCCTCATACGGATAAATAGAATACAAGCGATACTTCGTTACAGAATTTTTAAAATAAAAATAAATGATTCTTTTATGCACAAACCGAATTGCAACTTGCAATGTGATTATAAAAATTAAAGTAAATTGTTTTCTGCTATGACTTTCAGAAATAAAATAAAAATAATATAGAACTTCAATTTAACAAATAGAGAAAAAAATAACTTTACAGCTACTTCAAAATCAAATATGTTTAAATTTAACAAAAATAACGTAATCACCGTTGGCTATTATTTGACGTATTCTAAACTTTTAGAATATCTTCGCGCTCGCTTTTTACCCATTTCGATCAACTTGATATCTCGCGAAGTATTGCCAAAAGGGTTGCAATTGGCGCTATTTTAACTACCTTTTAACATTTAATTTCTCGATTTCTACGAGGGCATAGCTGCTAATTTTCACACATTAAGGTTTTTATGGTGGGTACATTAAGCTGAATTAAATTTGTTAGATTCGGCGTGTGAGCTCCGGGGTGGGGGGGGGGTTCTTGTTAGCTACAACTATGACTGCATTTGAATTTTTCATTTAAATTGTTATTAGGCATGCTTTCCAATGTTGTTGATTTGTTGCTGTTATGCAGCATCGTTGGATTAATTTGAAATGAACACATTTGTACGTGATTGTATTAATTGTTGAAATAAAAGCGACTGTCCATAGTTGCATTAATAGTTGCAATACGTACATGTGCACATAGTTGTATTAATTGTAGCAAACAATGCATGTCAAGTCACGTGTAAGCAGTATTAGGAATATATAATGCCTAAAAATTAGCTTTTAAAATACAGCCGATATATTGCGCAATACCTTGTAGGAAACATATCAGGTAACAGGGGAAATAATAAGGAAATGTAGTCGATGCACGGATAATGTAATCCAGATAGCGAAGGTCGTCCTTTCAATGTCCTGAGGACATTCTGCACGTCCTCAGAATGTCCCTAGGAATATTTTTGTAGTCTGGGAAAGGTTTTTTTTTAATACATTAGGGTTAATTCAATAGCAAAGTGTATGAATAGAAGAATGTGTAGGGTACCACGTAGTATTCGTAGTACTTGAATAATGTGCATAGTGTTTGAAGAATCTTTAGGCCACGTTAAGCAATTTTTGCATTTTGTTCACGCAGCGTCGAGGGCGAGGGATATGCGGGAAGTGAAGCATGTACCATAAAAAAAAAAAGTTTGTTAATCAAAATACAGGAAACGTTTCAATTTTTTCATTCGCAAACAGGTTTTTGAGCCTATTTGGAAAAGCATGAGAGGTGGTCTCACCGCTGTGCATACGAAAAAAGCAACCAAGCATGTGTTTTTAGCTTTCTAAAATCGAAATAAGTTTTCACTTTTTGATTTATGACATTTGAAAGCAAAAGGAAGAGATGGAGAAAATGGATTATTTGTTTTTCCAGTTAGCTAAGGCCGCACGATCTTTAAATTTTTGAAAAACACAAGATGAGAAAACAGAGTTCACGCATACAAAGGTGAGTGGCTTTTCCCTTTGCACTTCCTGCATAGAGACTTAAAAGATTTTGACTTTGAGGGCATTGAAACAGAAAAACAGAAAAAAGCAACAGAAACTGGCTTGAAACTTTTAAAAAATTTTCGAAAACTGTTTACTGGCTCAGGAAAAACGGAGAAAAAATGATAAGTCGTCAAAGTTTCACATATACCGCAAATTTACATATTTTTTCATTATGTGTAATTTATTTGCCAATATTCCTTATGTTCCCCTGTAATTTCATAAAACCTTCTCAATTTGTGTTTTTAATTTGTACTTTGATTTGCTTCATACTTAGCAAGATGCAATTAAATTTAACTAATTGAATTACAGCAACCTCCCTCTTAATTAATTGTTACTTTAATAAACAAACACTTCGATTTAATGACATTTTGCAGTCCCGAAATAGAA
The DNA here is from genome assembly GCA_006491805.2 of Dysdera silvatica. Lineage (NCBI taxonomy): Eukaryota > Metazoa > Arthropoda > Arachnida > Araneae > Dysderidae > Dysdera > Dysdera silvatica. Next base: position 87,317,460 of record QLNU02015003.1, read on the forward strand.
TGTCACTCATTCCGATTACACATATTCCTTTCTTTCTGCTTTACGCCGTTTTTTCTAAGTCGTAGTTTTTCGTAAAACTCGTTAAGGAGAAAGGTAACAATCTAAATATTTATATATTAGGTTGAGTCAATGGTTATACACAATGTATAATGTACTACGTAGAAAAATGATTGACACAAATGCAGTCACAGGGTGGAAACTATTTTATTCACAACAAATGAATATTACATTGTGTGGTTAGACATACTCCCCATCTAAGTCTATGCACTTCTGCCATTCGACTGGGAGTTTCTGGATGGCTGTGGTGAACCAATCTTTGGGTGTGTTGTTGCACCATCTGTGAACAATAGTACGCAATTCGCCATTACATTGCAGTCGTCCACTGTTGAACTTGTCAAACTAACGGAACACAGTTCGCTTTGATGGTGCTTTGTCTCCGCACACTGACACCACATGACGATCGATATCGTCTCCTGAAATCACCTCTTTTCACAAAAACCATGTTGTCCATCGCTATCCTTAATAATCGTTTTCCATTTTTGCAGTCTATTGTTTGAACCGACGGCGAGTGGAAAAATAACCGTTTTCCTTAATCGTTCCCGAGCTGGTAGCGCAATTTGTGCATTCCACCTAGCGTACGAATCCTGGTGTCTGTTTCTTAGTATTATCCTGTCGTGCCGAGTTTATTTACGACGTGAGAGGACTTGTATCAATCATTTCTGTACGTAGTAATAGTTATTAGTTTATTACAACAATAGTAGTTTACATACAATCACATCGTTTTTTAACGTACTTTGTCAATCATTGAACAAAAAGTTTTCTGCTGAAAAGCGAGCCTCGCATGCACTGCTTTCCTCAGTCCATGTCCATGTCATATTGACAAAAATTTAAGACCTCTTTGAATGAACTAATTTGGAGACAACCTGAAGAAGCAAGATTAGGACTGTACAGAGGATGACTCGATTCCTTATAATTGTATTTCTGTATGGCTACAAAAGTCTGAACAGCGGTATGTAGACGGCCATTGTCATGCAACAGCAAAATTCCCCTTGACGTTAGTCTTTGGCGTTTTCTTCGAATCTTAAGCTTTAGCTTGTGAAGAAACATTTCACTCTAATCGGCCCTGTTAATCTTTGAGTCTCTCTTGTGACAATGTTTCAGTATTAGTCCTTATAATTTCTAAATATCTATAAGCACCAGTTTTCCACTGACGTTGGTTTTGAATTTTTTTTATTGGTGGGTGTATATGGGTGTTTCCTTTCCAGGTTCCCGTATTTAACCTTTGACTTACAATGATGGGTGCATGTCTTAAAGAATACTGTGCTTGACATATAATGGTGAACATTTTTAATGACTTTCAAATCCTGATGCACTTAGGCCACAAAATTGAATAGTTGAACGTATGCTGTTCTTCTTTCTTTTAAAAGAAAAGCAGAGCGGTCAGTGTTAAAATCACAGCAAAGGAAATGGAAACGACCTAGTCAGTTTAAACCTGCACAGATGGAAATGGAAGAATTCCACGGGTACTATTTATGAGCATTTAATAGTATAGCATGTAGAGAAAAAATTACCACACGTTACTCGTAATTATTGACTCACTTAAATATAATTGGATCATTAATTATCTTAACAAAATGAAAGGCAAAGAAAGAAATTAAGCAACTACAATATTGTGATTATTCGATAGATACCAGAAGATGTCTTAAGAACATGCTTCTCTGAGTAAATGGCTGAAGGAAAAAAGTTACGTGAAATGATTTAACAGAATAATCGTCACCTATCCATGGAGCAAGTCAACAACTAATAATTAAGTTAAAGTGACAATAAAAACACAGAGATACTTTTTGTTGTGCAAAGTTCCGCTTTATAGGTATTCTCGTCTTAGCGAATTCTCTTTGAATAATATATAAAACTTTCACTCGGAAACTATGAGAGTTACTTCAAGTTAAAACCTATTGCGACTGAAACTACAGTTTGTTGTTTTACTCTTAAATGCTTTGACTAAGAATTTTAGCACATTGAAATGGCAAATGTGAGATTTTCGAATCAAAATTCGATCTCAAAATTCCAGATTTGAGAATGTACCATAAAAAAGTTTTTACAAAAGAAAGCAACTATAAAATATACTAAGGATTTAAATACACTTATATATATTATTGGAAAATTTATAAAGCAAAATCTCACAAGCAAACCTTTCATTTATGACGTTTTCATAGGAGTAGACACGAGCTATGGCGACAATTTTCTCTCTAATGGACGAAAAATAGCATTGTCATCAGAGGCCTTTCATTATCAAGGTAAAACATTTAAAGTTTAGGTGTGCACCCATATTCACCCCCAGCATTATATGCAGGGGTTACATTCAGAACAAATAAATAAAGTTTTTGGACTATAGTTTTTTGTGGATTCAGTATTTCCCCCGTTTTTTCATAATCCAACGGGGGTGAAAATACACCCCTTGCACCCTTTCGGGGCTCTCATGGATGCACCATATTTAGGTATTAAGGAGAGCGTTGATTATATAAGTTTTAAATAAGTATTTCTATTCTTGCAATATATATCTATTTATTAAATTACTCGTAAAGAAAAGAACGAGTTTCAGAGCATGGTGGGACCCGAAACCACGATCACTTGATTGCCGATCAAGTGCTCTACCATTGGGTATGTGTTCAGCTCCCATTGGGCTCCAGAACATCATTCTTTTCATTACGAGAAATTTAACGTCTCTTGCTGTCGAACATTGGCTAAAATAAAAAAAAAATATTTAAAAATATATCTGTTTAGTATACTTCATTTTTTATATAAATCATTACTTATACACTAGATATATTATACTATTATTAAAGTCTTCAACGCAAAAATGAATTGCCGGGAACAGAAATATACTTGTGACATTGCGTCTACGGGAAATAAGTTTTCGCATTATGAACAAGGTCTTGGAAAGAATTTATTCACAAAGATGGTAACTACTTGTCCAAATTTCTACATTCAAATCCATTATTGAAGCCAAAGTTTATGTATAAAGATAGGAATAGTGCGAAAAGAAATTAAAGCAAATACATACGAATCTTTTAAATGCATATAAATCTTTTAAATGCATATAAAACTTTCAAAATAAGAAAATGCAAAGAATTTATAAATATTCGAAATGATATTTTTATGATAATTAAGGAATATCGGGTAAGATTGATAAAGAAGATTATTTACGAAATATAAAATGTGCAAAAATTATAAAATTTCATTAAAATATTTTAATATTTGAATTAATATTTCGTAAATTCTTGAGAGTTGTTTGCTCTTGAGAGTTATTTTAAGCAATTAATTCTGAGATCCTTTATTTACTTTATGCGTAGAAGACTTTATATTAGAAGTTTTTATCCAACACTTTATAAAACAGCGCTTGTACAAATATCGACGTAGTCAACAAACCCCTTTATATATGAACGATTATTTTCAGCATAGTGTAAATATTAATCAAGTAAAAAAGATTTATTTAATAAATGATAGAAATAAAATATTTAAAACCGACATAAGTAATAAAATCCCCAAGCGTCAAATGTTGTGAAAGCGGGGAAGCAGAATTTTTTTATCTTCTTGTAATATACATCATTAATGAAGGGAGAAGATATATATTTTTGAAAATCTGACATTCGGCATTGAATGCAAGAACTGCCAGCTTACTAGGCAAGGAAAAATAGAAGATTTCAGAGCCGATGAAAATAAGCAGGAGGCGCACCTCCTTGAATCTCTCCAGAAAAATAAATGACAGGGATGACAGATTGAAAATAAAATTATTTGGTTTAAAATATGGAATAAATAATAATACATTGAACAGCACTACAAAGAGAGAATAAAATTGCTTCATGAAAAATGAGAATAAAGTGAAATATGAAGCAGTTCATTAAACAAGATAGGTGTCAGGAGATGTGGCTGTAGATTTAAAACGCTTCGTGGTAATGAGAATTGGAATGAAATACAATAAAAGTATGCGAAAATTTTTTAAGGGAAAATAACAAGAGATTGGCCACTGTAGAAAATTCAAGTCTTGATTTCTTGACAAAGTTGTTCGCTAGTTTTGCCAAACTGATATTTTCTCATGTCACGTCGTTGGGGAAGAAATAACATCAACTAGTCAGTATTATTTCTTTTCTCGACATTTTTTGCAGCTTTTTACAACGAAATTATAGGTTTTATTGGTAGTAACTATTACCAATAGAAGATATACCTTTAAGGTGAAGTTATACGTAAAAGCGAGAATTTCAACAAATTTTGTCACCTTTGAAATATTTTTAGTACGTATTTGGTTAAATCGATTAAAAGTTATTTAATTATACACTCTATAACAAAAAAAATCGACGCACCAAGAAGGAATTATCCGATTGCGATAAAAATTGGTGGATGTGAAGAACATACATAGAAAAAGAAACGATTAAAATTTCAGAACAATTGAATGATTTATTGCAGAGTTTGACCGTTACAAAGGGAGGAAGTCAATAAGGCGTTGGTCCACCTCTGGCCTGGATGCAAGCTGTCACCCGGCGTGGCATAGACTGATAAAGATCCCGGATGGTGTCCTGTCGAATTTCTTACCAAATTGTCTCCAACTGTCGGGCTAAATCGTCAACATTCCTGGATGGTTGCAATCGCCTTCCCATAGCGTCCCAAATGTGCTCTATGGGAGAGAGATCAGGAAACCTAGCTTGCCAAGGAAGTGTTGGGCAAGCTTGAAGACAATTCATAGCAACACGTGCCGTGTGCGGCCGGGCATTGTCTTGTTGAAACGTAAGTCCAGGGTGTCGCAAAAGGAACGGTAACACAACCGGTCGTAGAATGTCGTCTACGTACCGCTGTGCTGTAAGTGTGCCAGAAATGACCACCAAAGGGGTCCGGCTATCAAAGGAGATGGCACCACAGACCATAACGCCCTGTTGTGGGCATGTGTGGCGTACGATAGTAAGAGAATGATCCCCACGCTGCCATGGACGTCTTCCGACACATCTGCGATTGTCGACAGGGCACAGTTGCAAATTGGATTCGTCACTAAAGACTATACGTCCCCAGTCAGCGCAGTTCCAAGTTGATCGAGCCCGGCACCACTGTAATCGGACTTGACGGTGTAAAGGCGTGAGAAGTAAGCGGCGTAACGGTGGGCGCGAGCGTAAATTCCGCTCTCTCAGTCGTTTGCAGAGGGTCATGTTGGACACATGTGTTCAGGCCACACATTGGATAGTTGATAACGACGAATCCGACTGTGATAGCTGCTCTGAAAATTGCTTTGTCTTCCTGTTCTGTTGTAGCCCTAGATCGACCGCTGCCGTCCCGACGCTGACATTTGCCGTTGTTGACACACTCTTGCCAGCACCATCCAATCGCCATATCGCTTCGGCCCACATATCCAGCGATTCTTCGATTCGTCTAACCAGCCTCTTTCAATCCGATAGCACGACCTCTTTCAAACTTTGGCATATGCTCGTAATAAGTACGAATCTTTCGGCGAGGCATTCATACAGTCGATGTAAGATATCCGCAGTCAAAATGCAACAGAAATTTTGACCACATATTGAGAATCGCTCCTTACACCTGCTGAATGTGCAGTTCCGATCCACTGGAGTTCTCACTATTCATTCACTGGACACCAAATTTTAATCATTTGCATGTTCGGTCAAAATGTCTTTGCAAAATTTAATTACAATCGGACAACTCTTTCTTGGTGCGTCGATTGTTTTGTTATAGAGTGTAGTCAACATTTTTCAAAACTTGTGTGACTAACTTTATTTGATTTTCACTAATATATAGTTGACATGAAGCAAAGGTTGACGATAAACCAATACAAGTACATGCAGTTTAAAATATGATTTATTAAAGTTTTAAATGTAACAGAGTTGAGTAACACAATTGACACGTTTGTAGCATATTAATTTAATTCAACTTTAAAACGTTTCTTGGTGATTTTTCACCACCTTTGAGGAAACTATCATAATAATGAGTGTTAGATGTGGTACATCTGGTAAGGTTATAGGTAAAGCTACTAGAAAAGAGAGCTGGCGCATAGCCGCCATTTTCCTGCCATCGTATCACGTGATCCCATTCACTGCTGTGTTAAAGTTGAGTGATTTACAAGTGTGTTATTTTTAATAAAATAAGGTGAAATGGGTGAGTGTTCCACTGGGAATTGTTCTAATCATTCGAGGAATAAACATAGAATGTTTGCAGCGTAAAGTTTGTTTTGATTACAGTAGGTCTTCGACTTGAGCGGATCTGTTTCGAAGTTGTGCGGTTGTTTTTCTTTGGCAATTTTCTTTTTTCTTTGTTAAATATAGATGGCGCTACTGGCCAGGCCAGCCAGTCACAACGAGGATTGATGATTGCACTCTGTAAAATATTTCCGGCAGTACGTAGTAGTATATGTGCATATCATTTTATTTCAACATTACCTTTTTCAGAATTGCCTTTACTCTATCATTTTTGACGAACAAATTGTACCCACGACGTTAATATTTCCCGTTTAAAGAAAGTTCAGTCTGAAAATATGTTTAAGGAAAGGAAAAGTGAGAATTCTCACATTTTTCAAAAACAGCGAACAATAACTATGGAAAATAAAATAGAAATCATAAATCGACATGAAAAAGGTAACAAAGTCATCGATATTGCATGTGAATATGAAATGAATATATCGACTGTTAGAACCATTATCAAAGACAAAGTTCGAATAATGCAGCACGTAAAAATTGTGCGCCAATGCAACCAACCATAATTTCTAAGAATAGAAGCATGTTAATGGATGAAATGGACAATTTATTGCTAATCTGGATTAAAGATATGCAACAGCAACGGATACCGATAAGCTTTACGCTTATAAAAGAGAAAGCCTTGAGTCTTTTTGAAGATTTGAAATGCAAGCAAGGTGAAACTGCTGCTGGTGACAGATTTTGTGCAAGTCGTGGATGGTTTCAAAAATTTATGGTGCGTACTAAACTCCATAACATTAAAGTGACAGGTGAAGCTGCTAGCGCCAACGCAGTCGCAACCGGGGAATTCCCTAACCTTTTGGCAGAGATGATTGAAAGGGAGGAATACCTTCCGGAACAAGTTTTCAATGTAGATGAAACAGGAATCTATTGGAAGAAAATGCTAAATCGTTCGTGCATGCAGCAGTATGAAAAATCTATTTCAGGATTTAAGATGGCCAAAGACAGGCTTGCACTTTTGCTTGGTGGAAATGTCGCTGGAGAGTGCAAATTAAAACCATTGTTAGTTTTTCATAGCAAAAACCCCAGGGCCCTTAAGAATATTTCAAAAACATCGCTACCTGTTGTATGGAAATATAATCCAAAGGCATGGATGACAAGAAATTTTTCGACAGTGGTTTTGCCATCATTTTGCGCCCGATACAGAAAACTATTGCAAAGATATCAACCTTCCATTTAAAATATTATTTGTACTCGATAATGCGCCAGGTCATCCGATAACTATGTGTGATCATCAATATAAGAAAAACATAAATGTAATGTATTTACCCCCAAACACAACTGCCCTCATACAACCCATGGATCAAGGTCTCATACAAACTTTCAAAAAATATTACCTGCGAACAACATTTACACAAGCATTAATGACCACCGAAGGAGAAAACAATAAATCGTTGAGGCAGTTTTGGAAAGGATGTGATATTTACAAAGCTGTTAAAAACATCGGTAAAGCTTGGAATGAAATTCGAACAACTACAATGAGTGGTCTCTGGAAGAAGCTTACACCCAAATTTGTAGGCAATGCTGCGGAATCTGACTGTGAAGATGGGCTTAACGACCTCGTTGAAATGAATACAAAATTGAACTTGAATCTAGAGATGAAGAGGATTTTACTGAATTGCTGCAAAGTCATGCACTGAAATTGAGTAATAAAGCTCTAATGGAGATTGATGAAAACGAAGACCATTCAGAGGATGAACAAGAAGTTCGGTCCATCAAAACGATTTGCAACTAAACGAATGGCTAGTTGCTTTATTTTGATAGATAACGGTCTGGCTGGTTTTCAGACTCAGGATGAAAATTCTGAAAGATTTGGAAAGGTGGTGCTATAGCATGTTACAAACTAATTTATAATGAAAAACAAGCAACTAAAGTGCAGACACCGTTAACAAAATATTTTCAAAAAGTTGTGTAAAACATACTGTATGTACAACAGTGTACTAAATCTTAAGCATTAAATTTTTAAAATCAGGTAATACGCACTTGTACCTTTTCTTGCAAAGTATTTGTACATACTACTATATGTACTAACTCTTAAGCGTTAAATCTTTAAAATCAGCTTTATGTATAGTATGTAGTACACAATTCATATACACATTAAGCTTTATTCGACTTACGCGGAAACCCACGGTACGAATTAACTGCGTAAGTCGAGGACCTACTGTGTTTGCATTATAATTTTACATTAATCGAAAACTAAGTTACGGTTGCAAATTGTATTTATTGGCGACATCTTAAAAGTTGCGTCAATATTCACAATCGTCGGATAATCGCGAAGTGTTCATTATTTTTATGCCAAAATAGCGATCATTGCTCCAAAACTGAAAACCTTTATCGCCAAGGTAAATGAAACCGGAAGTGTGCAGGAAAATGGCGGCTGATGCACTGGCCTATAATTCTGGGAGCTCTAGTTATGGGTGATGTCCACGCACATTGTCACGAAAGCTTCCTTGAAGATGGCAGAAACCTATCTAGAACCATTTTAAAGCTGAATTAAATTAATTTGTATGCGTATTATGTTAATCAACTCTATTAAGTGTATCGCACAGTGAGTCGATCTCCGATTTCAAATATATAAATGTTTAGGGCAGTTAACTATTACGCTAAAAGATAAATAATTCTAATGCAACGTCCAAAGGGATTTGTACGCTATTTGAGCGGAGCCTTCTTTGATGCGCGTGCACATGTTGACGATAAATGGAAGACTGAGTATATAATTCGAGAATTTGGAACGCAATAACTTACGTATTTATATTATTATTATTGTTATTTATATACAATACATGATGCCAAATACTGAAAGTAAAATTATAATCGTACAACAACTGCAAAACATTAAATGAAAGAAAACAATTTGGAACATTTCCAATTTTAGGGACTGTAATCATACATGGTTCGTTTCTTGGTAATCCAAGTGGCAACAATAAAGGAAGCCCGTAAAGCGAACAAGTGGTATTTCTGTTGTGGAAACCCAGACATGCCTTCTGGAAAAATCACATTTTGTAGGCATATTGGACTTTTAGTCCACACCAAGGGCTGCAATTTAAAAAAGTTTGAGAACCACTGTTCTAGAGTAAACCAGTTGCTTTCGATTTAATTAAAATAAGGTAAAAATGCACTTGATTTAATTAAGTAATTTCCGACCGGATATAATTTGATTTGATGTAGTAGTTCTTGATCTAACAAATAGTTCGTGATTTAATGTAATAATTCTTGATCCAATGCAAAAGTTTTAATTTGATGCACTAGCTATTGAACATATGTTTTTCCAATGCAATAGTGTCTGAAGGTTAATCAAACTCCAGAAGCAATTTTTATTAAATCATTAACAACGAAGATGTTTTTATATATTTCACACAAGTTAATGCCGAAGCTTTTTTTTTCTATTCGCCAAGCCTTTTTTATAATTAAATTTTTATAATTAATTTTTATAATTAAAGAATTAGCAGTATCATGATTTTTTTTAAGTTACACATATGATCTAAAATTACAAATCGCTCAAAAATCCTCATCGTATCAAAATACTTGGGCAGTAGCACGCTACAATAGTTCTTGATAACGGAGAATATTAAGCGATATGCAAAATATAATTTTTTTAATTGAATAAAATAATTTCAATGGATTTTTAGCGGTTTGTATATATATATATTAAGATAGGAATAATTTTAGCAAGGGCTACTATATCATAAAAATATGAATGTGTGCACTAAAAAAATCCATTATGGATATAGTAAGAACATTTTATTTCTCTAGAATTGTTCTAAACATGTCAAATAGGTTCTAGATTGTCACAACTTGCTTATTCTTAAAAGGACATAAAAAAAATTATTGACTGGTTGAATTTATTCTCTTTGATATATTCATCTTCAAAGTCGTTTTATTTTTTACTTACATTCCTTACTCTTGTTGGGCCAAAATCCAGTCCGTAGGTCAGCGGAACAACACGTTGCTATTTAGAGAAAAATGGGACTATTTTTCCTCGGTCCTGTCGTCGTGGCTTAGCTTTAGGAATAAAATATGAAGGTTCCGCCGGGAAATGCAATCCGGGAGATTGTAGGTTATGCCCGGAGATGTAATTTGCATAGAAAAAAAGGGAGAAGTCTGTTTCCACTCCCGGTTAGCGGAGAGAAAATCCAGGAATCGAATGCTTTTTCAACTTTCACCTTGCAGACGTTTCTCTACAACTTGGCTTTTAAACTCACGGAAATATGACTCAGCTTTTATCTCAGGAAAAAAAGTATTTCGGAGTATTTGCTCAAAGGCCAATATGACTTTTACGAATTATTCTTCCATCCACCAGGACACGTAGGTTTTGGATTTGTGATTCGACAAGCAAGTAAAGCAAAAAAGTTCAATCGCAAATAATGATCTATTAAAGAAAACACTACGCTCATATAAATATATAATAAATTAGATGATCAAATAATCGCAAAGACAATAATGATTTCCTTCGCCTGGTGGGATTCGAACCCACATTGCGTTGATGATCGGTCAAATATTCTACCCATTCAGTCACAAGCAGTGATTATTCTCATAGTAGAGCACTTCATGGACAGTCAAGAATATGAGAGTCCGGCTCCTAATAGTCACAGAAAATTTTGTTTTTTTTGCAAGTATTTGATCATTTAATGCAGCAATATCATCGGCTGTAATAAGAATTACTCAAATTATATTATAATAATAAATTATTTTAGAGAACCCCAATTTCATAAAAATTAATTTGTTAAATGAACATTTTTGTAGTTTATTTTGTTCATAATAGGTATCGTTTTTATATTACAAGTTATCATTATTTTATAATTTATAACATTTTTATAAATATTTTAAGGGGTATCGTATAATGTTCTTTTGACATCAAGAACTTTCCGACTTGTTCAATAAACTGTAAATAAAATATGTATGAGTGCATATGCAAAACGAACTGTTATTAAAAATGTAACAATATAACAACTTTCATATATTTACTACATACATATACAAATTTACATTTTATGAAGGGCATAACTATTATTAATGAACACTGGTTTTCAGTCTATAATCAATAAACATAATGATTATTAATGATATATACAATATTCAATTTATACAGGTTTTGACGTGTTTCTCAGTGGGTAGAGCCTCCGCCCGGCAAGTGGAAGGTCGTGGGTTCAGGTCCCACCGAAGGCAGAAATATTTATTTTCTTTCGAACGTTTCACCATCTAATCACGCCATACCATCGGCGTTGGTATCACTACGCCAATAAACGTTGATTGATTGACATTGTTGTTTGATTAAATTGGTATTAATTAACCATACCTATTTGACACTTCTCAATGAGTGCCCAAGCTCATGCCATAATTTATATATATTTCAATTGGTTAAGTTTGATTTTGTCTTTTTTCCTAAATGTCTGTATAAAAATAACAGCTATTTCCAAGAGAGCTATCAATCTAGAAGCGTTGTTTAATTGCTTTATTTCGCTCCAAGTCTGATCCTCTTTGAATATATTTCTTGGATTATTTAACAATGCCATCAAAATCAGTAACAAAATTTCGAAATAGCATAAGCTAGAGGCATGAAGCTATTATTAGCTAAATTGAAGCTATTCTAAAAAAATTCTATTATTGAAGCATTAGCTAAATTGCAGTTTACTGGAATACATAGTATCCTTCGCAGTTCCATTCGGTTACTATATGCTGAAGCTAACATACATTGAAATGCAGCATTTATGAACACTTTATTTTCATCTTTATGTGGGAATCATATATAAATATTTAAGTCTTCTATAGATAAATATTTTATACTTCCTACAGAGTTTATAAAATAACATTTCAGTTCATAGGAAAAGAATATCACAAGTATATCACGTCTGAACTATACAAATTCTTCAAAGAATTTAATGAAATGTGTCTAAAACGGGCATCCAAGCCTCTCGTGAAACAGAAGTTCTATACAATGGAAAATTATGTTTTATCATAACTGATATAATGATTATTTTATATTGATAATAAAGCAGTGAAAGATATCAGATACTTCGGTCACTTCGGGCACTATGTCAGTTACGACTGATATCATCACATATCGGCAATAAACCGTGTACCTACCTTGTAGTATAGAGTACAAAAATCTTCTCAAAACATAACAAGGACATAAATAACATTTTACAAAATAGCAGCCTTTTCGTTAATAATGAAATTGTATACAATAATGAAGGCTGAACAAATAAGAAAAAATAGAAAAAGTTTTCAAAAATTCATTTTTTTTAAAAAAATGAAGGTAAGCTGACTACCAGTGACATTAAAAATCCAAAGTAGGCATAATTGATAACATAACATAACACCTGTGAAGGGTAATAATATCTTACATCTTCATATACGGAGAAAAATGCATTTGTTCTTATCTACATTCGTCTAGTAGGTCAAGACACCGCGTGCTCAATGCGGGGACCCTGGTTCGAATCCAGGATGAGGACGGCGCCTTTTTTTCTCCAAATATAAAAAAAGCTCTAGTTTGAGCTATATGAACGTGGGTGGCAAAAATTATTGTATAACGTAATATATCCAGAACATGAGATAGGAATTGATGGCATATTAGTATGAGAGAAGAGAGTAAAAAATTTTGGCCAGAGGAAAAAAGTCGCAATAATATTTATAAATACCAAAAGCATGACCAACCAGAGAGATTTAGAATTACAGCTTGTATCACTAAATCAGGTTACGGATAACAGGATATCCCGCTTATAATAAAAAACTTATTAGAATAAAATTCATTTTCTAGAATTTATGTTCAATTTACCCTTTTAACGAACAGTCTTTACGAGCAGTCTTCGTATAATCGAATACCCCACTTTATCGAATAATATTTGCTGTATACATCAACGTTCTTGCAAGCGGGAGCTATTGTATAATATAATAGCGGAAGATCAGAGACAAACTTTGAAATAATTGTTAATATCATGGAAAACTAAGAATTTTAGAGCTGTTTCTTCCATCGACAAAATGAATCTGACATTGAATCTAATTTTAAAAGTAAAGAAAGGAGATTATATAATCATTTTTAATTATGATTTATTTTGTATATAGAAGATAATGTATTTAACAAATACAAAATGCTTCTTTAATGGTGGACGTTTCATAAAAAATTATATTTTCTCATTCCATAAATAATTTCGTTTAAGCGAGTCTAATACACACTCACAATTCTACATATTCCGGAAGTGCTCTTAATTCTACGTGGGACACAGCTGCATCGAAACATACTTAATTTGCTAATTATTAGTGATGTTGGCGTTTTCGTTGAATGCCGAAATAGGGACCAAGACATTTGTTGAGACACGTGCTAGAGAGATTTGGGTGAAACTGGAGCTTAAGGTAAATGGTAATCATTCCCACACGTGGACCAATAATTCAAGCTTGTACTTATTAAAATGATTGGATTTCTAAAGGTTTTGACAATTACATTATTTGAGAGAAAGGATTTAAATATTCAAATTTTTAGAGGCTTCCTTCGGGCGAAAGTTGTAATTGTGTAGAATTATTTGAAAATTTTAAATACCATCTTAGTACATAGTTACAATGATTAGATTGCTTTTGAATAAAGCATCTTATAACTTATGACTACTACACGAACGAAATTTAATGATCCAATCATTTGTCGTCGAATTTATAGTCATCAAATTTATAATTTCATCGTAAATTAGACAGTGTTTGTAATCAATTAACCATTAGTTTATATAAAACCAAATTAATTAAATTTGGCGAAAAGCAAGAGTAGATTTGTTAAGTTGTCTGTAGTGTGCGGAGCAAGGTATGGATGGCTGAGGTCTTTTTTTCAACAGAAACTTCAGTTTTTCGTGTAATTCCAACCATGGGCGCCCATATGAGTACTTTTAGGGGGGGGCTGAAAAATTATTACCTCCTTCTTAAGGCTGTCAAACATTTTAATGTATGTACAAGATACTAAAATGCTACAAAAATAATTGATACTGCTTGACAATTAGTAATGAACTGAAAAGTACCTTAGTTTAAAATATACCTGTAAATTATTTTAAAATAAATGCACAGCAGAATCGGGCAAATCAAATTTTTAAATGCTTAGGGGCTCTAGCCCATATGCCTCCAACATGGGCGCCTATGGTTCCAACCCCGTTCTTATGGAGAATCATCTCATGGATTGCGTATTCGTAGGAAAAATCCGCAAATTCTTAGTACTTGCCAACATCAAATTCCGGGCCACCTACCGATAAGACTTGACTCAGATACACAGACACCCATTTGACCATCAAAAATATTGTTATTCGGTATACGTTTATTTTTCATAATTTGAAACGGTGATAAGTAAAAAAGATAATAATGCGAGATAAGTTGAAGATGTGCGCAACTGCTTTAATATTTGTTAGTGCCGCACGTTTTTAAGAAGAAATTTATGTATAGGACGATTAAATAGCATCATTATTTTAGAAAAGGAAAACGTTTCTTGTGTAGATAATCAACTAATAAGATGTCTATTTCAGCTTATGGATTCACTGAACGTCTCAAGTCAAAGACTTGTGATACTTTGCGCGTGGACTGCAGGAAGAAGAAGACAAAGAAAAGGTGTTGGGCGCAGGTGCTACCATTCCACAATTTTATTGTGTTTAATAAATGCGAGGGAGGGAGAACCCAGTCGCTGAACATCTTAAAACCAAATACAATCAACTATCTCCTTCGAAACAATTGTTATGTGTGTAACCATTTTTCGAATTGCGTCTTTGCCTCCTTCTGACGAACAATCAAAGTTATTCCTATAAGACTACCACTTCCATTTTCTTTCCAATCTTCCAATTTCCCCACGAAGGTGGGGTTCTTTGTCTTTGAGTTTGATTCCAATACAACGGACTTAGGTCTAAGTTTGATTAGGATGAACAATTTGCGTTATTTATTTTCGAAAGGAAATTTTCTTAAATTTTACTTGCAGAATTTTCACTTAAATATTTTAGGCGTCCTCTAGTAATAGTGCATTTTGATAAATTTTTTCGATTAATTAAAAATGTGTTTATTACCTAAAACTTTTGTTTATATCTGTTTATTAAAACTGTTAATATTCTTGTTATTTACTTGTATATCATGATTTATAAATTATATGTAGTATATAAGGGCGCTGAAATTTCACATTTTTAACAATTTATTCAGTTTAGATATTGAAACATCGTTATTTATTTAAATACTTAATAATATAGTAAATCTTAATGATTACCCATGCACAAAGAATTAAAAAATTAGTAAAACAAACGCCTAATTGACGGTTGAAAATAATAAAATTATTCACCACGGAATATTATCGATTGGGCACAACGTGAAGACTCGTATTTTTGAATATTTATAATTTCGGCGTTGTGGAAGCTGAGATGATGTCAATAGTTTGATATACTGCCTTTTGTTTCCGACAAATACCTAATTAGAATTCGTAAATATTTGTAAGTTTGTCAACATAGAATATTTCTAAAGTTTGGAAGAAGAATCTTCAGAGAATATGATAATCAAAAACTCATAATTGATGATGTTATTACATGAAAGGACGTAAGAACGAGGATTTTAGAGAAATTGTCGTGAGTTGTCCCTAGGAATATATTACATATGCTGCAACGTGCATTTCGATCAATTTAATACCAGTCTCTTTGCAATTTGGTTTAAATAGTAGTCTATGTACTACACCATTCTGCGAAATAACTGGCAACAATATATATACGTTCGTAAAGAGATTATATATTGTCCTTCGTAGCTCAGTGGGTAGAGCCTCCGCCCGGCAAGTGGAAGGTCGTGGGTTCAGGTCCCACCGAAGGCAGAAATATTTATTTTCTTTCGAACGTTTCACCATCTAATCACGCCATAACATCGGCGCTGGTATCACTACGCCAATAAACGTTGATTGATATTGTTGTTTGATATATTTCTAGGTTTATATCACCCATTTGTATACAGTCATTTGATCTATTATAATAGGATCTGGGGAAATCTAAATAAGAATAATACCAGGGCGATTAAGTTAATACAGATTAAATTTATAATTATTGCAAAGCATAAAAGTTTAAATCAAACTTCATTATTCAATAAATATGGTGTTTTGCCAATGGCTAAGATGTATGATTAAAGTATACTGAAAATAATGTTGGAAATAATAAAGGAAAACCAACATATAGACAGCATTGAAATCATGGGATATGATAAGAATCTTGTTTTCAGAAGAAAATAGTAATATAACTTGCTTCCAAAAATCAGAAAGGATTATATACAGAAAATAATAGAATTATCGAGTATTAAATATTGGCATAATATAGCAAATATTCTTAGGAACATCAATAATATCAAGCTATTTAAAAAGAACTGACATCATATTTACTGAAATGAATTAAATCGCCAATAAATTATTAGTGTCCCCGCTGAGTTAAATCGTTTAATTTTCGCTGGAGACCTGTCAAGGTAGAGATTGCGATTGTTTTCTAGCTTTTGTCTTTGAATGAATGTTTTTGTATTCATATATATTTTGTAACTGAAATGAAAAGTTTCTACAACCATTGTGACAAATAATTAAAAATTTATGAATTATCATTCGGTCCTGAAACATTGTTAGAGATGAGGGAAAGGGTTTCTTCGTCCTTATGCTACATAGTAGATCAATTCATATTCAACTAAAGATTTTTGAAAATCATTTAAAAAATATATTTAATATTATAAATCGATCGCTAAAAAACTGAGTACAGAGTGTTTGATAGTTGTGTATTTTATTCCGTAAAGATACCAAGAATAAGACAACGTGACAACAAATGCCCTTCGTTGTCATGTTGTATCGGGATTTACAGTTTTTTGAAGAACTTCTGTTGCTAAATGGACCAAACTCTGGCCAACGGTTTGCAGATAAATGGCACAGTTTCTACGATGCCGTTGGAATCGACCCTAGTTACATACATGATATGCGCATGAGTCATAATTACGTCACAGTGGGGATGTGGATCTATATATTTATGAGGAATTTGAACGTCTTAATACCAAAGCAACCAACCGCCGGACAACGGTGTGTTTAATCAATGATCCTTTTTTTGTTTTGGGCATTGTTGCAAGTCGAATTCGGATTCAAGGCTCCCTAGGTGATTCCATTACCATGGTGCTTTCGCAGGTTTGCGTAGCATTGAAAACAGGTGTCTTAAAACTCCTATAATAATACAGTAAAACCTCCCTAAGGCGACCACCGTCGGCTCCATGGAAAGGTGTGCCGTTAATCAATAATCCTTTTATTTTTAGGGCATCGTTGGAAGTCAAATTCGGTTCGAAAAATTTTCGCAGGTTTGTGTAGCATTTCAAAAGGGTGTCTCAAATCTCCTATAATAATACAGTAAAACCTCCCTAAGTCGACCATCGTCGATTCCGTGAAAAAGCAGTCGCTCAGAGAGGTGGTCTCCGAATGGAGCTAAATTTAACGTCTTATCTTTGTGGGGAGGAGAAAATCTTTTTCCAGAAAAAGTGGTCGTTAAGGGCCATGGTTGTTGAATAGAGGAGGTCGTCAAGAGATGTATTACTGTATGATAGTCGGGATTAGCCCCAACACCCAAAACCAATTCACATTTCTGATAATCCAACCATTCAAATACCGAGAGCGTCGAGCAACTCCAGATGAACTAAATTAACTATTTTATAGTTTTCCATTCACGTTCAACTTTTTGAAGCACGAGTCTGGAAATATCAATTGTCGTTACATAATAAAAAATAAGTTGTAAAGATTGAATTTCTCACTTATTTTGGAGTTTATAATAGCAATGTACTAGATGGCAACTTCAGTTCCATGCACCGGAATCGGCTACGTAACAATAGGTGGAATAAATTTATTTTTATTTATGTGTGTGTGCGATTGAATAAGTGGAAAGTAAGCATCAATAGATTAAGTAGTAAATATGCAGTAAGTAAGCAGCAATTTATTTGATTAAATACAAATATGCTTCGTATAATACACTATTTCGCTTCAGTACGTGCGTCCCCACTTCGACAAATACCACGATTCCGAAAAAGGCTCATGGCTAAAAGTTTCCTGCACTTTCCCCCAAATTTTAGAGTAATATATTTTGTGTATTTAGTACTTTACATTTAGGCAGCCATGTGACAATTTGTATAAAACAACGATCCGTAAAAATATTTTTAAAGCTGCATCGATAACGGACACTCCCAAAAGAACTATTTCTTCTTTCAAAGCTAACCAAAAATTTCTTTAAGAACAAACATCTCAATGAAATTTACACACTACCACTTAATTTAAAAATATGTTTAATTAAATTAATTATGTTCGAATGTTGCCATAAATTTGATTTATTATGCATTTTATGAAAAAAAAACCAAATTTATATGTTTTCAAGGTGAGTTTCTTAATATTAGCGGATACTTTCTATTCACACCATGACCCATGTGTTTGTTTATTTGCATTAAGTCCTGAAACAAATCTAGCGTTCGCTTAAATAAGTTCATCGCCTATGTAATTAGTGAAAGTGACACAACGCAATCCCCTTATAACGAAGGACCCTTATAACGGACACGACTCGTACTTTGACTCTGATCTCAATCACTTCTTCTGCAATCACGGCTCCATCAGATCTTTGCATTTAGAGCAAAATTCGTCCTATTAAGTGGCAAACAACGTTTCAGTCGAGAGAATAAGTATAAAAATAGTTGCTGTGGGAGCAATGAATGGACAACGGATAAGGAAAAAAAAGCAGACATCGAAAATGACACGATACCCAAATCGGGATTGTCCCCATTGGGCGTTAAGCCAACTTGCTAGAAAGAGAAAAGAAGTCCGTTAAATATGGAAAATACTTCTCTTCATAGAGATTTTTGTCCTGCCTAAACATGGGAACAGAAGAAAGGACCGTTTGGGTTTTGGGTGAAGATTCATCATGTTGATATAACACACTAAAGGCGAAATTTTCAACCGGAGTTCCTTCTTCTTATTATTATAGGGTGCTATTTCATTTATTTTTCTTTTCCAAGGAAATCAACATGATGTCATTTGCCGAAAATTTCTTCTTTGAATTTGAGTTTTCGCATATTTCTCTTTATCTACGAATTCAAAATATAAGGCCTTTTCGTACATGAAAAAATTTTCTGCATCTGATACAAAATAGCTGAATAACAGTAGTATTTTTAGCTATAAAATTATGCCAGTTTTCTTCCCTTATGAATATTCGGAGCCCGTTTTTATCATTATTAATTGTCCAACATATGGAAGATTAGGTGCAATTAGCAATACAAGGTTACAAATTCCTTTCATTGTCTACAACAAAATATTAGAGTTTCGAAACTCCAATTTAGGCAATTATAGCCAAAGTGTACAAAGGCTTATTTAATGAGTTATTTTCACCTTCCACACACAGACGTAAAATAGTCCATATACTCAAGTTTTAAACAATTCTATGAAAGTTACATTGCTGTAACACTACAAAGGTTAGATTTATATGTACTTTAGCGTTATAGGCGTATACATAAAGCTTGTAATATCTATAACTTGTACTTATAAATCATAAAAGATTATTTCAAACAGAAAATAATGAATGTTTATGGCTTAACCGTTCAGAGTACGGTGTTTAAAACATATGGAAATCTTTTATACACTAGCTCCTAAAAAGTTTTAACAAGAATAATGAAAATGCGTCTCTAATTTCCATTCACAATTCTTGAAATTTTATCTATAGTTTAAGTTGATATGGAAAATAAATCCAATTTGATACATTAAATGGGGATTAATTAACGATATATATTGTATCCTTCTCGTGTGCCCAAACTCGTGTTGTAACTTGAATATATGTTAGATGCTTAAGTTTAACGGTATATATTGTATCCTTCTCGTGTGCCCAAACTCGTGTTGTAACTTGAATATATATTAGTTGCTTAAGTTTAACGATATATATTGTATCCTTCTCGTGTGCCCAAACTCGTGTTGTAACTTGAATATATGTTAGTTGCTTAAGTTTAACGATAAAAATTAGAATAAAAATTTAAGGCAATTTAACGTAGAAACATGTAAATTTATGACTGCGTAAATGTGCAATAGGCTGAAACTAACATGCATTGAAATACAGCTCTAATGAGCGTTTTATTTTCACAATTTATATGAAAATCGTGTATAAATATTTAAACCTGTCGTTGATGAATATTTCATGCACACCACAGAAATTACCAAATAACAGTTCAGTTTATAAGGAAAGCATACAACAACATCTATACCAATTCTGCAAAGAATTTAATGAAATGTGCCTAAAACAAGGACCAAAACCTTCGGTGAAACAGAAGTGCTAATAGATAATTATGTTTGATTATTACTTATGTAATGATTATTTTTTTATTGATAACAAAGCAATGGAAGAAATAAGATACTTCATTCACTTCGAGCACTGCGTCAATTACGACAGCTATCGTAACATACCGGTAATAAATCGTGTACTTACCTTGTAGTATGGGGTACAAGGATCTCCTCAACGAATAACAAGGAAAAAAATATCATTTTACAAAATAACAGCCTTTTCGTTAATGGGGAAACGGTGTACAAAAATGAAAGATAAAAAATAAGAACAAATAGAAAAAGTTTTCGAAAATTTACTTGCTTTTAAAAAGAATGAGTGTAAGCTGACTATTGGTGACATTAAAAATCCAAAATAGGCACAATTGATAATATAAAATATCCATAACATGAGATAGAAATTGATGATATATTACTATGACAGAAGAGAAAACAAAACAAGTTTCACGGGAGAAAAAAATGAAGTGGAAAGGCTATTTATAAATGCCGGAAACCTGACCAACTAAAGAGGTTTAGACTTACAGCTAGTCTTACTTTATTGAGTCACGAATAACCGGATATTCCGCTTATGAAAGAAAATAATATTAAAATCAAGGTTCGATATTACACTTTAACAAATAGTCTTCACGAGCCATCCTCGGATAATCGAATACCCGCTTTATCGAATAATACTTGCTGTGTCCATCAATAATCTTGCAAGCGGGTGCTATTGCATAATATAATAGCGGAAGATCAGAGATAAACTTCGAAATAATTGTTAATGTCATGGAAAACTAAGAATTTTAGAGCTGTTTCTTCCATCGACAAAATGAATCCGACATTGAATCTAATTTTAAAAACAAAGAAAGGAGATTATGTAATCACTTTTAATTATGATTTATTTTGTATATAGAAGATAATGTATTTAACAAATACAAAACGCTTCTTTAATGGTGGCCGTTTCATAAAAAATTATATTTTCTCATTCCATAAATAATTTCGTTTAAGCGAGTCCAATGCGCACTCACAATTCTACATATTCTGGAAGCGCTCTTAATTCTAAGAGAGACACAGCTGCATCGAAATGCACCGAAACGTGCTTAATTTGCTAATTATTAGTGATGTTGGCGTTTTCATTGAATGCCGAAATAGGGACATCATGACATTTGTCGAGACACATGCTGGAGAGATTTGTGTGAAACTGGAGCTTAAGGTAAATGGTAATCATTCCCAAACGTGAACCAACAGTTCAAGCCTGCTTATTAAAATGATTGGATTTCTAAAGGTTTTGACAATTACATCATTTGAGAGAAAGGGTTTAAATATTCAAATTTTTAGAGGCTTCCTTCGAGCGGAAGTTGGAATTATGTAGATTTATTTTAAAATTTTAAATGCCATCTTAATATACAGTTACAATGATTAGATTTCATTTGATTAAAGCATCTTACAGCTGATAACTACACTACAAATGAAATTTAAAGATCCAGTTACTTTATCGTCGAATTTGTAGTCATCACTTTTATCGTTGGATGGTGAATTAGGCAGTATTTTTAATCAATCACCCATTCGTTTACATCAAAACAAATCAATAAAAATTGGCCAAAACTGATTTGTTTGAACTCAGTTTTTTTGAACACTGTTTTTTTGAACTCAGATTTGTTTAGTTTTCTGTAGTTATCGGGGCCAGGTAACAGCAATGGACTTGCTGCTCCAGAAACTTCAGTTTTCGTGCAATCCCAACCCCCTTTCCTACAGAAAATCAATTTCTGGATCGCGGATTCGTAAGAAAATCCAATAAGTTCTTAATACTTGCTAACATCGAATCCCGGTCTACTACGCTATCTCTGGGACTAGTTTCAGATACATCGAAACCCATCTGACTATCGAAAAGATTGTTATTCGGCATAGATTTATTTTTGATAAACTGAAATGGTGGTATGTAAAAAAAATTAATGCGAGATAAACTGAATCAGTTCGCAATTACTTTAATATTTTCTGAAGCTGTGCGTTCTTGAGAAGAAGCTTTCATGTAGGAAGTTTAAATAGCTTCAATATTTTAGAGAAGTAATACGTTGCTTGTGGAGCCAATCAAGTAATAAGATGGCTATTTCGACCTACGGATGCACTCAAAGCCTCGAGTCAAGAACATGTGATAGTTTGGGATTAGACCGAAGAAGGGGGAAGAAGACAAAGAAAATGGTGTTGGGACGCAGGTGCTATCATTCCCCAATTTTATTGTGTTTACTAAATGCGGGGGAGGACGATCCAAAAACCAGTCGTCCAACATCCTAAAGCGAAGTTCAATCAACCACCTCCTTCAAAACAATTGCTATGGGTGTAATCATTTTTCGAACTTCGCCTTTGCCTCCTTCGAACGAACAATCAAACTTATTCCTGTGAGTCTACCACTTTTGTTTTCTTCCCGATCTTCCAATTTGCCCACGAAAAGGTTCTTTCTTTTTGAGTCTGATTCCAATACAGCGGGCTTGGGTCTAAGTTTGATTAGGATGAACCATTTGCGTGATTTATCTTTTGTAAGGAATTTGTATTAATTTTACTTGAAGAATTTTCGCTCCAAGCTTTTGGGCGTCGTCTAGCCTTAATGCGTTTTATAACATTTTTAGATTGAAAAAATTGTATTAACCTCATACTATTCTTCATATCTATTTATTAAAACTGTTAATATTATTGCTGCTTATTTGTATAGCATGATATACATATTATATGCAGTATATAAGGGCGCTGAAATTTCACGTTCTTGACTATTTATTTAGCTCAAAGATTACAACATATTTATGTAATTAAAATTCTTAATGATATAGTAAATGTCAATGATTGCCCATGCACAAAAAATTAATAATTTATTAAAGCAAACGCGTAATGAACTGTTGAAAATAATGAACTTGTTCACCATGGAATACTACCTATTAGTTGCAAAGTGAAAACTCGGGTTTTTGACTATTTATAGATTTCTGCGTGCTACAAGCTGAGACGATGTCGATAGCTTGATCTGTTGCCTTTTATTGTCGACAAATGCCTAATTACATTTTGCAATTATTTGTAAGTCTGTCAATGCAGGGACTTACTACAATTCAATTGAAAAATCTTCTGAGAATATAACAATCAAAAACTCATAATTGATGATGTTATTATACGGAAGAAACTGGAATGAGGATTTTAAAGGAATTGTCGCGACGGTCCGCAGAGATATATTACGAGGTTTATATTACTTATTTGTATAGAGTCACTTAATCTATTGTAATAGCATTTTGGGAAATCTAAATAAGAATAATACCGGAATAATTATATCACTACGGGATAAATTTATAAAAATAATTGAAAAAACTAAAAGTTTAAATCAAATTATATTGTTTAGCAAATATGGTATTCTACCAATAGATAAGATATATGATTATAGTATATTAAAAATAATGTTTGAAATAATGAAAGAAATCAAATATATATATACAGCATCGGAATTATAGTATACGATAACAGTCGTACTTCCAGAAGAAAATAGGAATATGGATTTTCAAAAACTAAAACCGGATTATACGGAAAGTAATTGAATACTCGGATATAAAAATTGGCATAATATAGCAAATACTCTTAGGGCCATCACTAATATCAAACTATTTAAAAAAAACTTACAGCATATCTACTGAAAGAAGTTATTGAATCAATAAATTATTATGATCCATGTCAGTAAAATCGTTTGATGTTCGCAGGAGACCTGTTAAGATGAATTGTGATTATTTTGTAGTTTTGTCTTTGAATGTTTTTTATTCATATGTATTTTCTAAGTGAAATGGAAAGTTGCTACAACCATTGTGACAAATAAATAAAATTTGATTGATTAGCTTTCGGTACTGAAACATTATCGAAGATAAGGGAAATGGCTTCTTCGTCCTTCTGCCACAGTGCAAATCCATTCATATTCAACTAAGGATCTTTGAAAAATCATTTAAGAAAAATATATTTAAGATTATAACTAAACCGCCAAAAAACTAAAAGCAAAGTGTTTGATATTTGTGTGCTTTTTTCCCAAGGCAAACTGACAACAAATGACCTTTGTTGTCATGTCGTATCGAGATATACAGTTTTTCAAGCAACCTCTGTTGTGGAAGTAACCAAACTCTAGACAACGGTTTGCAGAAAAACGGCACATTTTCTGCGACTTCGTGGGGAATCGAACCCTGGTTACTGGCATGATAGGCGCGTGCGTTACCAGTACTTTACAGTAGGGTATTGGATCTAAATTTTTAAGGAATTTGAACGTTTTCAAAGCTAGGGAATCAACCTTCGGACAAAGTTGTACCGTTAAGCAATAATCCTTTTATTTTTCAGGCATCGTTAGAAGTCGAATTCGGATTAAAGGCCCGCTGGGTGACTCAATTACCACGGTGTTATCGTAGGTTAATATAGCATTTTAAACGGGTGTCTTAAACTTATATATATATATAGTAAAACCTCCCTAAGGGGGTCCATCAGAGAGGTGGTTTCAGAATGGAGGTATATTTTACATCTGGTCTTTGAGGGAGAAGGAAATCTGTTTCCTGAAGAAGTGGTCGTTATGAACCCTGGACATTGAATAATGGAGGTCGTCAAGTGAGACATTACTCTAGTGATATTTTTTCACATAGATTTGTAGATATGGTGGAAAAGTATGCACAGATAATGTGAGATAATTAATTTTAACATTCTTTCATTTTCTTTGCCTAAAATAGAACTCCATTTGGCCATACGATTTATAAAGAAAGAAAACATATGTTTTGAACGCGGACTTCGATCTAAGGATGTTTCGATAACCATTCCAACTCCCTCATCATCTGATCTATCTCATTTTTAAGGTGTGAGATAATAACTTAGTATTTATGATATTAAATTAAATAGTTCCACGCTATAGCTGAAGCGTGTCAACCTTATTTATTTTCCGGCTATCTCAAATATTACGCAAAAATGCATAACAAAAATCGAAACTCTGGACAACGGTTTGCAGAAAAATGGCATACGTTCCGCGACACCGTTGGGAATCGAAACCTAATTAATGGCATCATATGCGCATGCGTTACCAGTACATCAAAGAAGGGCAGTGGATCTATATTTTTTCGAGGAAATTGAACGTCTTAACACCTAGGGAATAAACCCCCACCCCCCACGGACAACAGTGTATTTAAACAATAATCCTTTTATTTTTTTTGGGCGTCGTTGCAGGTCGAATTCGGATTCAAGTCTTGTTAGGTGATCCCATTACCACGGTGTTATCTCAGGTTTGCGTCGGATTGGAAACGGGTGTCTTAAAACTCTTTAATAATTCAGTAAAACTTCCCTAAGACGACCACCGCCGGTTCCGTGAAAGAGCGGCCGCTCAGAGAAGTGGCCTCTGAATGTAATAAATTTTACCATATGGGCTTTGTGGGAGCAGGAATGTCGTTTCCAGAAAAAGTGGTCGTTAAGGGACATGGTCGTTGAATAGAGGAGGTTTTCAAGATTAGTATTACTGTGCAATTCTTTCAGATGTATTTGTGGATATGGTGAAAAAGTAAACATAGGGACTGGAAATAATTTATTTTAACACTCTTAGTTTTTTCTTTGTCTAAAATAGAACTCCACTTATTGGTTTATAAGGAAGTATATAATCTCTCTCTCCATGCTCCTTTGTGTTACGAAAGTTACAACGCAAAGGAGCATGGAGAGGTGCATGCTTGGAATAACTAGGAGAGATCGAAAAAGGAACACTTGGGTGAGAGAGCAAACTAGAGTAGAGGACATCATTGTTAAAGTAAAAGGGCTGAAATGGCGATGGGCTGGGCATATTGCAAGAAGAACTGATCAACGATGGACAACAGAAATTCTGAACTGGATTCCAAGAGACCACCGAAGACCTAGAAAACGTCCTCAAACTAGATGGGTGGATGAAATAAGAAAACAGGTTGGGGTGACGTGGAAGCGAATTGCTCAGGATAGACTTGTGTGGAAAGCATTTGGAGAGACCTTCATCCAGCAGTGGATAGATAATGGTTGAATATGATGATGATGATGATATAAGGAGTATAAGTTTATAAGGAAAGTATGCTTTTTATAAGGAAAGTACTTTTATAAGGAAGTATTATAAGGTTACATTATAATAGTTTAATATAATTATATGTTATTATTATTATAAGTTTATAAGGAAGGAAAACATATATTTTGGACCAAGGCTTCGATATAAAGATGTTTAGATAATCATTCCAACTCCCTTATCAGCTGATCTATTTCAGCTTTAAGATGTGGGACAAAGCTTAAATTGGGCGGAAACCCACCGGAACTCGGCTCCGGTACTTCTTCATTTTTGGCGATTATTTAAATATTAGCCGGAACCTCTAAATAGGCGCTGTCATGAAAAACTAAATTTGTGATTAGTGTCATGCATTTTGTTGTCCAGAAAAATGGACATAAACAATTGATATGATTTATCCATTTTTTTTGCAGACATTCGACATTTTAACCGATTTATTATAATATCAGGGCTCCTGCACTTTGTTTTATTAGAATCTAAACAACTTGGGATAGTGAGTTAGTATTTATGATAGTAAATTAAATAATTCTACGCTAAAGCTGAAGGGTGTTAATTAACATCATGTAGTTACCTCTCAACGCAACATCTCAAATGTTACGCAAAGATAGATCACTAAAAGCTGCACATAGGTGGAATACATTTTTTTATATGCGTGTTATTGAATAAGTGGATAAGTAAGCATCAATAGATTAAGTAGTAAATAAATAGAAATTAAACAGCAATTTATTTGATTAAATATATAAAACTTTCTTCTACCACACCATTTCTCTTCAGTACATGTGTTCATACTTCGATAAATACCACGATTGCGAAATAAGGCCATGGCTGGAAGTTTCCTGATCTTCCACCCAGATTTGAAATGCATATCTAGAGTATTATATACTTTACACATAGGCACCCATGTGACAATTTCAATAAGTTAGCGATCCGTAAAAATATTTTTAAAGCAATCCTGATAATAGACATTCCAAACGAACTTTCCTTATTTCGTAGAGAATCAAAAATATCTTTGCGAATAAACATCCCACTGAACTTTACTCAAAACCACTTAAATTGAAAATATATCTAATGAAATTGATTATGTTCGACTCTTGCCATAAATTTGATTTATTATACATTTTATGAAAAATCAAAGCTGTAGGTTTTCTAGATGAGTCTTTTAATACTGACTGATAGTTTCTATTTACATCATGGCCCACATTGTTGTATATTTGCATTAGTTCCTACAATAAATATAGCGTTCGCGTAAAAAAATTCGTCGCCTATGTAATCAACGCTAGGGACCCCACGAGGTCCCCTTATGAGGAACGGCCAGTGGACATCACCCGTTCTTTAATTTTGATCTCCAATACGGATTCTGCAATCAACGCTCCATCGGATCTTCGCATTTAGAGCAAAATTCATCCTATTACGAGAAAAGCTCGTTAAACAACGTTTCACTAGAGAGAAAAAGAATGAAAACGGTTGCTGTGGAAGCAATGGACGGACAGAGGATGAGAAAAGTAAAAGCAGGCGTTGAAAATGACATAATACCCAAATCGCGATTGTCACCATTGGGCGTTACGCCAACTGGCTAGACAGCGTGAAGAAGTCCGTTAAACGTGTCAATTTCTTCTCTCTATAGAGACCTTCGGTCTACCCAAACTTGGGTGCAGAAGAGAGAACCGTTCGAGTTTTGGGTGAAGACTCATTATTCTGATATTATACACTAAAAGCCAAAATTTCCAGCGGAGTTTCTTCTTCTTATTATTATATCATGTTATTTCCTTTATTTTTATTTCCAAGGAAATTAACGTGATGTTGTTTACTGAAAATGACTTTTTGAAATAGAGTTTTTATATATTTCTCTGTCTCTTTATATCCGATTTCAGAATATAAGGCATTTTCGTATATAAACAATTTTCCGTCATATAAAACTAAATAAGTAAAGGTATTTTCGGCTAGAAAATTATGCCAATTTAGTTTCTTTATGTAGGTTCCGAGCCCATTTTTATCATTATTAATTGTACAATATATGTGGAAGATTAGGTGTAATTAGCAACACAAGATTACAAATTGCTTACATGATCTCTAACAAAATATTACAATTTTTGAAACTCCAATTTAGGCAAATATAGCCAAAGTGCACAAAGGCTTACTTAATGAATTATTTTCACCTTCTACAAACAGACTTCCAATAAACCACACGTGCAAGTTGAAAACGATTCTATGTAAGGTAATTTGACGTGACACTATGCAGATTAGTTTTATAAGTACTTCAAAATTATAAGCATATACATAACGCTTGTAATATCTACAATTTTCGCTTATAAATGGTTAACAATTATTACAACTGGAAATTAGTTAAAATTTATAGCTCAACTGTTCTTTAGATAAAGATAAAATATTCTCTCTCACCGAAGCGCATATAGTTGCTGTAAGTGGAATCTTCTGTAATTACAATTTGGCTGTAATTGTAACTTAACAGTAATTACAAATTTTCTAATTTTGAATCAAAGTTTTATGTAAGCAAAATTTGCATATATATATTTTACAGGTGTCTTATCATCAAAACTAAAAGTTTTTTACGTAGTTTGTAAATAGATTGTTTAAGGAATATAACCTTATTTCTGGTTTTTTAAGCAAGTGTGTTCTAATGTTTGGTATAAGGATATAAACATATAGAGTATAAGCAGTTCAAGTAATGTTCATGTTTAGAAAATTGGAGGAACTTTGTAATATAAATTTGTTTATGTTGAATATAGGGACCAATGTCAAGAATTATTTTACAACCATCAGGGTGAAGATGAACACTATTTTTCAAATTACGAAAGCAAGAACCATTAAATAGCTACATTCAAAATAAGAAACAGGATCACATATATGACTTAGAGGGTGAGAAAAGGAACGAAAATGTAAAAAAGAAATATTCAACGCTTGATTACCGAAATACAACCGGAATTTAAAAGCGATGTGAAAACCAGGGGCTGACCTATAGGAAAAAATTTCTATGTAGGTAGTTGGATAAAATATGTATATTGAGCCTAATCTATTATTAGAAAATAAAAATTGAAGGTTAGAAGAATTTTTAAGGAACAAAAGAAGCTACATTTTCAGGCTAGATCAAATTGAAAACATTTTATTTCGAGTCTAGGAAATATAATTTGTTTTTAAAAACTTCTGCATCGTCTTTGATGTTATATATATATTTATCTAAATACATGCCTACTTTAAGGGCTTATTTTATAAGCAATTTCACCTAGAAATAGTTCAAAGCACGCCTATTATTATTATGCAAAATACAAATACGTACTGAATTAAAAAAAATCCATTTATACCAAAACAAGTTCTATTTTCCAATTTTTAGCAGCATCTACATCGTTGAACGAGGAAACAGTGGCACTAGGACATCAGTCAGAACATTTATTGGAAAGGATAGAATGGAACTTACGCCCAAAACTAATGCAAGTTATTTAAATCGCGGACCAATAATTAAAATATTAGGATTTCTAAAATCCGTTTGCTTTACATTATTTAAGAGAAAATCATCAAATATTTAAATTGGGAGATTTTGTAGAAACCGATGTTTAGAATAATGTAGATATACATATTTTTGCAATTCAAATGCGCTCAAAGTATGTGTGGTATTTAATAGTAATTAAATGGCTGTGTATTTTAATGTTTTGAATTATAATGACATGGCTGACTTGATTACAAATTCAAGCATTCTGTAATCGATTGTAAAATACTTGATTACAAATTCAAGAATTTTTTAATTGATTATAAAATACTTGATTACCAATTCAATCATTTTGTAATCGATTATAAAATACTTGATTACAATTTCAAGCATTTTGTAATCGATTATAAAATACTCGAATACCAATTCAAGCATTTCGTAATCGAATATAAAATACTTTACCAATTGAAGCATTTTGTAATCTATTTTAAAGCATTAAATCGATGGCTTGATTTTGATAATCATAAAAATGCTTATCGATTATATATTCTCGAATAACAAACTGATAAGCAGTATTTTGATAATCATAATAATTCTTATCAATTTATCATTTGCGTAGGATCAGACAAATTACTGGATTTAATACTAAATCTTTAAGCCGGGCCTAAAACCATCTATTTATTGAAAAGTAAATATTGCTCTTTATTATATTTTTAAGGATGATAACAATATATAAAAAAAAATTAGGAGAAACAAGGCCACTTTAATATTTTTAGTAACAGAATAACAGTTAATGGAATTTACGACTATCGACCACTTCAGTATTTGCGAACTGGAAGTTGCGATCTATATACTGGCGATCAATTAATGAAACATCTATATGTCCATCTATCGATAATCTAAGAGCTGTAAATCCACAAGGACTTGCAGCTCTTTGAGCTTAACGGCAAAAGAAATGAAGGAAACCGTGTTAGGACGCAGGTGCTACCATTTCCCATTTTATCGTATTTACAAAATGTGGGAAAGCGGGAGCCTAAAACCAATCGTTGAACATCCTTCAACCACGTCCAATCAACCATCTCTTTTGAAACAGTTGCTATGTGTGTAACCATCTTTCGAAATTCGTCTTTGCCTCCTTCGAACGAACAATCAAACTTATTCCTTCGAGTCGGCCAATTTCTTTTTCTTTTCAATCTGCCAATTTCTCCAAGAAGAGGATTTTTGTTTTTGAGGCTGATTCTCATACCACTGGTTAAGGTTTGTGTTTGATTAGGAGAAACAATTTGCACGATTTATCTTCGGAGAAGAAGCTTTTCTTAAATTTTATTTGCAGAATCTCCGTTCGAATCTTTTGGGCGTTGCCTAGTTTTAATGCATTTTGATATATTTTGTCGATTGAAAAGAAGTTTTATTATCTAAAATTTCGTTTGTGTTCATTCGAACTAGCTGCTTTTCTTGCTATTTATCCAAGTTGGTTTATATTTTATGAATTGTAAATATATTAAAATCTTAGCAAATTTAATGAAACGTATATTATGGCATGCTTTGTACTTAATTGTCTTACTGGTATAGTGAAACCTTCCTACAATGATAACCTATCTTAACGAGTAAAATTTTTGCCAGTGGCCGGAATACGAAAGAAAGGAACAGAAAATATTTACTTAATAAAAAAATAATTACTTAGCTCGATAAAGGGAACAAAAGTTCTCGAAATGTTACAAAAACGTTTTCTTGCGCCGTTGGCGAGTTTTGCTTATTTTTATTTTTTTCTATTCCTTTCTACTTCATATTCCTTTTATTAAGCCTCCTTCCCTTTTTATTTTGCTTTATTTTTGTAAGTTTTTCTAATCGACTCTTCCTGTTTCATTACTTTTACTATTCTTATTTCTATTTTAGTTTATTTATCTTATTTCATTTTATTTCATTTATTTCATTTAAGTACCGACCAGTGACAAAAATTTGACTCGTTATAGTCAGCCCTGGTCAATTCGTTGTATACTTTTGTGATAATCTGTTTTTAGCGAAAACTTACCCGGGGCCCAACTGGATATAGATTGTGCGCGTCCGATCTTTACTAAAACGATACACTATCTATAGACATATACTTTTGCTATACCTTGAATATCGTTAGAAGATTTATTTGTATATAAAATATGCATTATCAATATACTTTTTATACTAAAATTAAACAACAGCTTTGAAATAATTACTTTCATTCTGATTAATGATGACGTGTTGTAATAATCCAATAGAAAAATGATTACACAAAATTCACTAGCTAAAGTTACTTAGTTAGAGTTAAAAAAAAAGGTAAAATTACTTATATATAGTCAAGTACAATTACTTAGGTGTAGTTTTATTTAGAAAATCGTTGTTAACAACGGTTTCGACAGCCACGTGTTATCTTCATCAGGACATCTCGACTTCCCGTTTTTGGGAGTAATGCAAATAGGGTTATAATTTGGTGGTTAGGAAACGTTTCCGTAATTGGCATCATTGGCGAAAACGGAAGTCATCATGTTCTGATGAAGATAGCACCTGGCTAATATAAAAGAATAAAATACACAGTATATAACGAAGGGAAGTATCTCTAATACTGTGTTTACGGCGTGCCTCCTTGTATCACCCTCAGAAGAAGTGACCGCTGTCTGAGAGGGGTGACACAGTGAGCTCCCATAAGCGTAGGATTTCGGCTGTGAAGATCGAGGTTCGAAACCCCCGTAAAAGTGCAGGTTCAGCTCGACAACACGTCTGGCCAGCATGGGGAGTTTATGGCTCATTACTCTGCACTTCATTCACCAGACTACTCGTATTTGTAGTAAAAGAACAGACCTCCATCGTATAATATGCAATTGACTGAAATTGCTTGTTGATGATGATGACGACGACGACGATATGTTATTTATAAACCAAGAAAGAAAATAGAAATATAAAAATCTACAAATTAATTGTGGAGACATGCGACTTCATCTAACCTGCAGTTAAATATAATGAATTTTTTTCCGTATACTCAATTTAGGACAATTATCCATCCAGCATGAAAAGCGAAGTTCAAATAAAATATAATATGACGAAAAACAAATATGAAAACAATTAAAACAAAACGAGGGCAAGGAAATATGTTTTTGTATCTCTGGAACTCATTATTACCACAAATTAATAATAACTACTAAATTGATTAGTATTTGAATTTAATGGCTCTCTTGGCATGATCTAGTTTTATTTTGCGTTGTAACTATTGCTTTTGTTTTTTTTAAATTATGTTTGCTTTTTTTTAATGTAGGTAACACCATAGACTTTTATATTAATTAGATTAGATTATAGATTATAGATTAGATCATAGATTTTTATATTGATTAACTGGCCTATCTAAGTTACATATACAATTATTATATTACGCAATTATTATACTGACGGATATAATAAAATTAATGTAAGCCGACATTTCAAACGCAAATCAATAACAATTAAAAAATAACACACCAGAGTTAAGAAAAAAACTCTCTAAAAAATATTGAAGAAGATTAGGAATTAATTGGTATACTATAGTTTATTAACCGTGTTTTAAAACTTTTCTGAGAATCCTTTATTATTATTAGATAACTTAAAATAACAAATTTAAAAAAATATATAATGCCACGAAATAGAGCCGCATTTTTATTCCAAATACTTCACGCATCATTTATTTAGATTTGTTCCCAATTTCTCACATGCATATAGCAACCAAATTTTCAAAAACAATTTAAGATCTTTAAAAAAAAATAAAGATCTTTCGATTTCAATGAGTTGTGTCTTTGACTTAAGAATGTATTCTTTTCCTGCTAGGACAATTAAAATTATTCTAAGACAGTGGCGGCTAAGGGTCAAGTTGCAGTGTTGCGCAACAACCAATTTTTCATTACAAGGTAAAAGAAATTGCGTTAATGTTTTTATTGCTATTATTTTATTAGAATAGGTGCATTTAGCTGGAATTATGTCACAAAAATTATTGCAGTCATCCCAAGCATTTCAATAAACGGTCTGATATTCAAAATAGCATAGCTGCTAGCCGCCTGTGTTGCAGCAAAGTAGAAACGGTGAGCTGCTATGGAACTGGGTATGGGTATATATTCTATACACAATCATCCGTATTCTCCAGACAGGAACGGTTGGTTGTCGCGAAGTCTGTGCAACACGTATTCCTCCATCTCGTTTTACGCATGCGCAGAATTATTACGCTATCTTCATTTATGAGTTTCACATTCTTTTCATCACGAAACTAGTTTACGATACAATTTGTTTCGAAATATGATGCATATAATACGTTTGAGATTACATTGTACTAATACATTATTCTTTTATTATATCACTAAAAACACATGTTTAACGTTGACTTTCACTACAAATTAATGCGTATTTTTAAAATTCATAATGAATTGATACCTATTGGTCCCTATATTCCATATTAATTCTTGCTTTTTCTGCTCTAATTCTCGGCAAATCCCACTATCCACCCAATCTTGCCCCTCCATCCATTAATTGTCAGTTTATTTCCTTTTCTATTAATTATATTATTAATTTTTAAATAATTTGAAATTTTGGATTGTCGTAATTGTAATTACGCAGACAATGTCTTGTTGCTACTTTACGTTGTTTTTTTATAATGTTAAATTAGGGGCCGCTCAAGTGTTACCTAAATACTTTTGGGGAAGTGGAGAATCTGAAACATGCTTACGTAAGATACAAACAGTAATAAATGTATCACCTAGTCACAAAATTACAACCGTTCTGACTTAACCGCAATATTTCAAAATACGACACACTGCGAGTAAAAGATATAAAATACGTGTAATAACAGTTAAATATTTGCTTATTTAAATAAGAAGCTCTCAGACATTTTTCGTTTGGCCAGAAATGTGCTTACATAATATTTGGATGTCCCCTTATGTTTGGATAGCTCCTCATCCACCTCCACTCAAACGCAAGAGAATAGGTGAAAAGGAAAACTGTATTAGTGATCTGTATTTATAAGGGCAAAAATATATGTGCAACACCCTATTTCTAAACACACAAACCTCCACTGCTCTAAAGTGAACATTTCTAACGTGTTTCAAATGCTTATTCTCCACCATTAACTTAGATAAAATTAATCCAATAAAATCCATCACTTTT
The DNA here is from genome assembly GCA_006491805.2 of Dysdera silvatica. NCBI lineage: Eukaryota > Metazoa > Arthropoda > Arachnida > Araneae > Dysderidae > Dysdera > Dysdera silvatica. The sequence continues at coordinate 87,352,631 of QLNU02015003.1, forward strand.
GATGAAGATAAAAAAAAATCCTACAATATGGATTTAAAAAGAAATCTGTAATTTATAATTTTGTGAAAAATTTTATTCAAATGTTCTAAAAATATCCATATAAGGCAATGGCTTTAATAACCTTTGTGTCTTGCAGCAGGAACAATATTTACAGGTGTCAAATATTGTTCATGAACCTGAATATTACTTGCACTCGTAATATTTCGTCCCGATTTTGAAAATATCTCCATAAATCTGGAAATGCTCCATATTAATATCCGTAGCTGTTTAGAATTCATAAGCCTGCTATGAACCGTTGCATGTTATTAAATTTATTATTACATTCAATCACAAATGTTTTCATATTCTCAATGTTATATAACTAGAATTTGTATGACGCGCGTGTTTATGGTACGCTTAATTGTATTTTAATTGTAATGAATATAGTTTTGCGATTTTGTGATTGATGTTGGTATTACTTGTATTGCAGTTGAAAAAATCTGTCTTTTGTTACGAGCAGGTCAAAATAATTTACATTGGAATCATATTCTCCCCTCACAAGAGCGATCACTGCATACTATCCACATTTCTACCATAGCGATGCTTTCAACCACAAATTACACAATCATTGCTACATCAGGTCTTTGCATTTAGAAGAAATTCCTCCTATTGAGAGCAAAACGGCGTTTTATTTAGAAGACAAATCGTCAAAATTGTCGCCACGGGAGCGATGGACGGAGAGTGGTTGTGAGGAAGTAAAAACAGGCATTGTGTGAAATCGACATGTCCAAATCGGAAATGTCGTCATTCGGCCCAACGCCAACTCGCTCAAACGAGTGAAAAGAAATTATTAGAAGAAGGGGAATGCTTCCCTATTGATATTTTCGCTCCCTATACACGAAGAGAACGGGGAGCCGTTTTCGTGTGGAGTAAAGATTCGTTATTCCGATATTACTCACTGGAAACGAAACTTTCTGCTGGCTGGAGCATTTTATTATTGTGTTACATTATTTCATATCTATTTCCATCCCCAGGCAAAATAACTTGCTGTCATTTTCCGAAATTGGCTTCTGACTTTTCAATTTCAGTTTTAATGTTTCTTTCTCCCTCCATCAGCGTCCTATTTAAAAATGATAGCATTACCCAAAGCGAATGAAACCTTTATCGATGTATAATATTAACGTTTTTTGATTCATAAATTATAGTAGTTCACTTGTTTTACTATATTATCATATACTAAACCTAAAATATCTGTATCATGGTTCTGCCCTTGGTGACCGCCTAGCTCACCTATATTGTTGTGCCGGACCTAGGATCCAGCTGTTCCAACCATATTTAACTAATTAATTATTAATGATATCATCACTTTCATTGAATGTTGGATTAATGGGGACATTATGGTATTTTTTAACACATGATTAAGAGACTTGGATAAAATCGATGTTTAAAATAAATGGTAATCATTTCTAAGCGCAATCTAATAATTCAACCATTTCCGTATTAAATTTGTATGATTTTTAACTGCATCATTTCAGAGAAATACTTTAAATACCGAAACTTAGAGTATTTTTGACTTAAGTAAGAACAACATATTGCATTTTAAAATTTGCATGAACTTTATATACATAAATATCTAGATATAATTTGTTGCTTTGAATTGAATTATCTTAGATGCTAATTATGTTAGTAACTTAGCTATAAACTCAAAAAATCATCGTCAATTTTAAGGTTATTAAATTTGCTTTTTATTTGTGATATTGACGATACTGGCTGTCATTTTGTATTATCATTTGTAGCTAACAGTCTTTAAATTTTGCACAAAAGTCTCAATTCATGGTTATGAATAATATTTTAGTCAAAAAATTACCATAAATATGGTGCATTTTTTCGATAATTGCCTAGCTGAACTGTTGTTAAGAAAAATATTTAATGGCAAAAAATCTTACTTAACATGAGGCCATTTTATATTAGAAACTGTTCCGCAGCTGCGACTTAATTTCAAAACAGAACAAAAACGTCACGTTATCCATTTTACATTTTAGAAAGTTCCATTATGTCCGACAATCAAACAGTAAAAAAGCTATGTCTGTTTATATGTAAACTGAGTACCGTAAACCAACCAGGATTTTCGCCTCTTGGAGATTAGTGCTAGAAAAAGATCAAAAAATTATATTATAACGCAGGTGCCATTTTCCCCCCATTCTATTGTGATTACAAAATATAAGGAGTTGGATTCTGAAGCCAATCTTTGAACATTCTTTAGCGAACCCTAATCAGCCATCAATTTTGAAAATCTTTCCATGTGCAACCGTTTTTCGAAATTCGTTCTTGTCGTCTTCGAACAAACAATCAATCCATATGAGTGTGATCTGCTTTCTTTGTCTTTTCACTCTTTCGATTTCCCCGAAAATAGTATATTTGTTTTTAAATCTGATTCGAATAAGTTGAATTAAAGTATTGGTCTGATTGCGAGAATTCATTTTCATGATCTATCTTCGAAAGATGCTTTATTAAATTTAATTTCCCAAGTGTTCTCTCGAAAGTTTTGGGCATTACCTCGTTTCAATGAACTCACACACGTTTATATATTTCGCCGATTGGAAAGAAGTTTTATGACCTCAACCAACTGTTCATATTTCGCCAAAACTACAAAATTTATGGATGCTTATTCAGGTTAAGTTTTATAGTAGATAAATAAAATATTAAGGTCCTGGGAATAAATTAAATAAATTAAAGATTCAATATTATAACATAAATATTCCGGGAGTGTTATACTGCCATATTTCCCTGAGACTTGCTACAATATGTAGCAGCTTCATGCTGTGCTATATATTCGTAGAAAATAAATAAAATTTTTATTATTATTATTATTATATTTTACTCTATAATCTTCTTCTATATATTTAGGGAAAGTAAGAGAATCCCTTAAAGGGATGAAGAACGAGTAATGTGATTGCACAAAAACAATCCCGGATAATGACTGCGGTTAAACCCAAAATATGGGTTTATTAACTCATTCCCCAGATATGAAATTTCGTTTTCAGGGAGATGATTGTGGATAATTTTGTAGTTATAATTTTGTTGTTTATTTTGATAATTTTTAAATTTAAAAGAGCTTTTACTAAGCTAGAACTCATAAGATTAAGGAAGGGCTTTTGTAGAATTTTTCAGTTTCCTTCTGAGTCAAAATTTTCGCCAAAAGTCGTCAATTTTCTCGCTAGAACAAATAATGTTATCGATTCATTATTTTATCTTTAATTAAATATTTAATATTTCTGTAAATTTTTCCATGGAACTTTATGTCGCAAGATTTCACAACTACTTTTATTTAGTAATTTTCGTATTCTGGAATATGCGCAATATTTTATATTTTCCACATTTCGTCATCGATTTGAAAACATGGCTACCAAATTTAAAATGCGCTATATTAAGGAAAAGGCTGCTACGACTCATGACTATTTCTTTAAATTTCCTTGTATAGTTAAAACCAATAATATTTTCAATAGTACAAATTTAATACCTTTTCATTACTTTAGCTAAAAGACAGTTATCTATATGGTGTGTATATGCTAAATACCCTTAGTACCATGTATATTTGCGTACGCGATTGCTGACATTAAGTTCTATTGATGGTTTAGAATAAATATATATAATCCTTTCTATCCATGTGAAAAGACGAACAGTGTTTGTTCAGATTCTCACCTCATAAGAAAGTTCAATGAATATTATGCGTACTTTCACTAACACCATGTCTTCGACCCCAGCTCCTGTAATCATTGGTGCCCCAGATCTTTACAGTTAACCCAAAATTCACCCTTTTGAGAGGGAAACGATGTTTCATTCGAGCGACCAAACGTCGAAATTGCCGCTGTGGGAGCAATGGAAGTAAAACGTTCGAAGGGAAGTAAAAGCAAACATTGAAACCGACAATATCTGAGTCGTTAACGCTGCTGTCGAGTTTAACGCCAACTTGCCAAAACAGTGAAAAAAAAACGGGTTGTTAGACCATGGAAAATGTCTTTTCCTATTGAGATTTTTACTCCCTCAGAGCTAGGAGAAGGGTGAACAGATTTCGTTCGGAGTAAAGATTCATTACGAAGATATAACCCAGTGAAAACGAGATTTTGGACCAGCTCTTTTTATTATTGTGTTTTACGCTTTTACTTCATTCTTTTTCTCTATGGAAACTGACGCGTTGTTCTTTGCGGAAATAGAGTTTTAAATACTTTCCGTCCCTTCTACTTTCCTTCCGAATTCAAAAAGCATCGAGTTTCCTTGAAATGAACCACTACTTCAATTTTGTAACTCTGTGATATAATTTCTATCCCTAATAATTTTTGACACTCACAAGCTCGAACATGTAACTTTCCATATGCGTCGAAGTGCCATAACCAGCTAGGAAACGGGTCACAAGAATGGTGTTCTTTATACATATATTATCATATGAAGTTTAGATGTGTACCAAAGTGGAATTCGACTGGAACCCGGAAGCGTATCCGATTGGAACGAGCCAAGAGAAAGTGGTGAGTGTGTTTCTGAGTAGGACAAAGGGGGATTTGCGTCCTCAGGACTGCCTTGCTTTTTCTCGGCCGTATAAACCTAAGACTGAATGCGATTGACGCCATGTGCATTGTTTGAATCGTATAATCCTGATACTGGTTCTAATAAATGGATTATCATCCTATTAATTTTCAGACTCCATCCTCGTGGTCTGTTGACTTAGCTACACCGAAATTTACATTATGGGAATGTAGGTCTTACGCGTCCGAGCAATGATGACGCGTAAAAAGCGGATGACATCATCGTTTAATATCGATGGGCGCATCACATATCATATATAATACTTATATTCATGGTATTTTGTACACGGAAAAGAGGGTGAGTTCTTGATCCTAAGCTTCGTAAATGATAATGCATTAACTTGTTCGAATAAGAGAAATCTATTAAAAACGAAATAGATAATGAGGATAACAGATTCTGACCAGTCCCTAAATTATTTACATTTATCAATCAAATTTAAATCAATAAGCATAAGTTCAATTATATCGAAGACCATGTATACAGTGTGTCTCAAAACCTTAGTCACAAAATTTATTTAACTTTCATGAAAAAAATTTCAATATAGACAAAATATTAAATCGCCAATTTTATTATTTAACGCATGCTGCTTGCATATGTAAATTCAAACCTCCTGATATTTATTTAATAAATTAATTGATGTGAAATTTTAAAAATTACCCGTCTCGAATGTTTGGTCACAGAACAGTTTTCTAGAAAACTTTGTTAAATGCGGGCTTAAATGAAGGGAATAACGCCATAAACAACTATTAAAAAGCTTATACCTTTTTTTAAAATGCATTATGAGAATTTTGAAAGCAAAGCAATTAAACAACGAAGAGATAGCTCTGGTGTGGAGACTGAAGTCTAATGAGAACACTGTATCAGAAACTGCAGTCTAATTAAATATCTCCTCGTGCAATAGCGGCTAGTGTATCTAGAAGTAGGATATTGCACACATATTTTTGCCCTTAGAAATACTACTGGCAAGTGCTGTTTTTCTTTTGATCTTTTCTCTTCCGTTTGGAGGGAAGCGGGTGAGAAGCTATCTAGGCATAGGGGGCCGCTAAGTATTATGTAAGTATATTTCTGGCCATTTTACACCCCCTTCGTAAAAAATAAGCAAATGACTGCCTCCTCATCCTCTCCTTATGCTAACGCAGAAGTGGATCCGGAAAGGACTCGCATTTAACGAGCCCGCATTTACAGAAGTTCCGGATATAACGATGAAACTACGGATTTTGTTTGGTATAATGATTAAGGGAAATACAATTTAAATGCTTTTAGTGAACGAGTCTTTTTTGATCGGGAATATAACAAGAAATTTAAAAAATAAAATAAGCAATCAAACTTTTTTGAAAAAATTCTGTAGTTATATGTGGTTTGTAAGCATAATCGGAGCTCGTTATAACCGATTTCCACTGCATTTTTATGGATTTGGAGGATTTCAATGATTCTCCCCCACTTTCGCAAATCCGCCAGTGTGATAACATAAGATTTCAGTCCTAATACGGGTAAGTTTTTGAAATAAGAATGCAACGTGTGATGCAAATTATAATACTTATTTACATTTTTATTGTAATATTGAGCACTTATTTATAAGTTTGTTATAATATTAAATGCTTATTTATAAATAAGTGTAATCACAACAAATTATCGCATTTAAAAAGTTTTAATACGCTGTTAATAATTATTTTGATGGCCATATGACACCAGCGTCAGAACCGTACATCAGCTAATAACAGCGTATTAAAATTTATGTTTGTACGCCAATACCTTATAATAAATAAAAAAATGGATTTGCTAAAATGTATTTATTAAAATAAATTGTACATTCATTATAATTTAAAATTGGCAGGGAGGCCAAGGGCAGCCTTGAAGGAGGCCCCAAGAAATAAAAGGTTGAAAGCCGCTAATTTAAATAATGAAATATTTGTGATTAAGTATATTTTATATCTTCTATTCCAGTGTGTCGTCCATTCAAGTATTGTTCCTTCAGAGAAATTGTCACTTTTTGACTATTTGCTAGTTTTATTATTGTTCGTATCTTATATAAGTATGTTTCAGACACCCCTTCCCCGTTGTTAGAAAAAATAATCAAATCTCAAACCCCTCCCGCAAAGGTGCTTACGTAATATTTGAGCTGCCCTAATTTAACATCATTAAAAACAACATTACGTAGCAACAACACATTGTCTGCTTAATTACAATTGTCACAGTCCAAAATTTCAAATTACTTAAAAATTAATATAGTTAGAATAGAAATAAAAATGAACTGAAAGGGAATTATTGGGATGGGGGCGATATTGAGAGGATAGCAGGCTTTGTGTGCCGAGAATTAGAATAGAAAAAGCAACAAATAGTATGGAATACAGGGACGGATAAATGTTCAATTTGATTTTTGAAAATATTCATTGATTTTTAATTAAAGACAACGTTAATTATGTATTTTTAGTGATATAATAATAAGAATAACGAATTAGCAAAATGTAATCTCAAAAGCAATCATATTGCGCCCTATGTTCCTGGTGAAAAGAATGTAAAAGTCACAAGTAACGATAGTGTAGGATTTAGTGCGGGACCTTTGTTTCGCTTTCTTTTTGGTTTTACGGCTCAAAGACTACAGTGGTCATGCTGCGCCGGGACCTACTGTTTTCCGAGGAATCCGAACCTCTTAAGGCCTAGGGAACCAAACCCCGGACTACAGTGAGCAGTGCGATCTTTATGAGATCTCTGAGTAAGCGTTCTTTTTGCACTGCTGGGAGTCGAACCCGGATTAGCGGCGCACTAGGAGAACGCGTTACCACACTGCGCCACCGCAGGGTGCGGGACCTTCGTGCGCTGCTAATGAGATTGAGATACGCGCGGGTTGCAAAGCTTGTGCAACACTCTCGCCTTTCTGTCTGGTAAATACAATGAGTGTGTTCGGCATTTATACCCATACCTATCTCCTCAGTGGTTCGTTGTTGCTGTTCTGCTGCAGCACAGGCGACTAGCAAATGCTATTTCGAAGATCGAATCATTTATTGAAATGTTTGAGCCGACCGCGATCATTATTGTGACATATTTCATTCTTAATTTAATCTACTTACTGTTTGACTGGTACAAATAAATAAACTTAATATACATATTCTAGATAAGTAAATAAAGAGGGAAAACCACCGCTTGATGAAGTTGTAGGGACTCACGAATCAACGGTCATTGATACACCAACCCACATTTCCAAAAGGTTTAATCATGATTTAATGTTCACCATTTTGTTTCCCCGCACATACGCTTTTCCCATCCAGAATCCAGATGGACCGACTCATCAGCGGTTCGCTCTGTTCCCGGCGACGGAAAAGATATTAGCTGCAGGCGACGATTGAGTTTAGTGTACAACACGGTACGACGCAAAGATAACTTGATCGTATTTCGTCAAACTTCTTGATAGGCATTTCCTGCTTATAAGTACCCCTACTGGACATGATGATTACGACCCTCCGAGTGTGACACCACGAACCCTTGAGTGGAACAGCAAATCATCAATTAGTGTTAAAGGGGTAACCAATGAACATTTGCGTATGAAAAGGGTGAACAGCCAATAAGATCATTGCGAGTGTAGAGACGATGAGGCGAACACCAATAAAAGACATTCTTTCGGTAGGACTCTTAGCGAGATGGTCACGCTGCCCATGATGGACATTCATAATGTCTTACAATAATAATGTCAATTCTTAATCGTAACAATTTAAGTTATTTTGCTATGTGATTGTAAATAATTTGTGTAACGTAGAGACATGCTGTCTACATGGTTCATCTGTATCTTGGTATCCCTGACTTAATTTCGATAAGGTTCCAGGGTAACAATCCACGTGAGTTGACGCAGGAGCTAAAACCCTTCTGATATAACTTATAAGCTATCGGTGATATTATGGAGTCTATCACCGCTCCATCGTTCTGCAATCCGTCATAGAACGATAACCAAATCTATAAATGTAGAAAC
>QLNU02015003.1:87365422-87379170 GCA_006491805.2 Dysdera silvatica
CAAAAAGATAAATTCTTCTTGTATGTCCCTCTATGGCAGGTCTTGGTTATAGCAAGTTTAATAATCGAAGTCAGATGCACAATTAAACAAAATTTTTAACAATTCACAATACACTTACCTAAACAATAGATTTGACGTTTTGTCTAAAAGCGGATAAATCTCTATTAACTTATAATTTTTTTAAATGTAAGTGAGTTGTTCATCGACAAAACATTACTTACAGAGGTTACATAAATGAAATTGTTATACATTATATAACTATTACAAAGACATTTTTCTGAGATGAATTACTCAAAAGTGCGTTCCCCTATACTTATTTAATATTTTTCAAGCTTACGGGTAAAATTTCCTTATTTACTCGAAATTTGGATTCTATAAATTATAGACATCTGGAAATTAATTCAAAATAAACTTTTAAAATATTGAAACACGCTTTCACATTTTTCTCCTCTATACATTTGGGAGAGAGCAAATCAAAATTAAGATAGGTTTTCCGCTTCGCTACTGTTGCCGCCAAAATCTCAGAGGTATATCATTTAATTGGAAACGGGTTTCTTCAAACGAATATTAGCTCATTGGCTGAAAAATAACCTCAATCAAATGCTTTTAAAAACGGACAGCTGATGGTAACTTTAGTAATTTCATTCATCCCCGAAGGCAGAAAAAATTGCATTTTCTTTTCATGATTTTAGTGACGCTACAGAGCATTTCATCTTTTTTTCCCATATTTCTTTCACTCTGAAGAAGAAGGATAAAGGAAAAGAAGAAAAAACGGAAAAGGACGAAATGCTGACATATCAGCCGAATTTTCCTTCAGTCTCTTGCAATGGACGTATATATATAGATCTGTGACGAAATGAAAATAGCGGAAAAGGAAAGCTATCGGGTAAGTGGTGTGGGAGAGATTGTAACTAGTGCGATGTATTGGTTCCGATCGCAACGTAGGGCCCCAGGCGGACATTACCGAACATGAGCGGGCCAAAGCCTTTTCAGAAATGGACACAATATGTTGGGCCAGGAAAACTTCCTCCCTGGGGGATCAGAAAACAGGACGAAAGGACACAGACGTAAAAGTTCAATTTTCTGCTTGGCTAAATTCATCGAAACAGCATGTGCCTCCTTTGCCAGCAAATGTACTTTCCCATTTTAGTTTCTACTGTGTGCTTTTAAGTATAATAAAAGAAAAGTATGTAAATAAACCCCCACCCATTTATGATGTTCTAATTAAACATAATCATTGCTAAACTACTTTAGAATCGAACACCACTCATAACAATGCAATATCGCCGTTGCTCCCACAATGACGAAACTTTCACATTAGCGACATAAGCAGTATTTGGGCCCACTATGGGGATTAAAGGGTGCCGCCGCCACGGGTGTCCCGCCCTCTATTGTTCTCCAGCGATGGATGACCACGCCCCTCTCGACGGTGGTCATATCGTATTTACTTTTCATGATTTTAGTGCGGCCACAGAGCATTTCATCTTCCTTCTTCCCATATTTTTTTCAATATGAACAAGAAGAATAAAAGGAAAAGGAGAAAAAATGGAAAAGGACGAAATGCTGACATATCGGCCGAATTTTTCCTCAGTCTCTTGCAATAGGCGTATATATATATAGATCTGAGACGAAATGAAAATAGAGGGAAAAGAAAGCTATTGGTAAGTGGTTGGGGAGAGATTTCAGCTAGTGAGATGTATTGGTTCCGATCGCAACTTAGGGCCCGAGGCGACATTACCGGACATTAGCTGGCCAAAAACTTGTCAGAAGCGGACACAAGATGTTGGACCGGGAAATCTTCCTCCCTGGGGGATCGGAAAAACAGGAACCTGGACGAAAGGACACAGACGTAAAAGTTCAATTTTCTGCTTGATTAAGTTCATGGAAACAGCAGGTGCCTCCTTTGCCAGCAAATATATTTTCACATTTTGGTTTCTACTGTATGCTCTTAAGTATAATAAAAAATGTATGTAAATAAACCACACCCATTTATGATATTCCAATAAAACGAAATTATTGCTGAATTAATTCAGAATCGAACAGCACTAATAAAAATTCAATATCACCGTTGCTCCCACAATGGTAAAACTTTCACCTTTGCGACATTTATCCTAAGTGTACAAAATATCTAACAAAGCTTACGTCTATATGCTTCTTTATATTTTTTTTAAATAGAAAAAACGTTCAATGAGTCGTTTAATATAAAATCTTTGCCATATGTATTGAATATATAACTAAACATAACATTTATCGTTTTGTGCAGGTCGTGATGAACCCAAGAGCTACAAACATTGCAGTTTGTAGTAGTCGTTAAATTGCAGCACTCTGAAATAAAAGAGTGTGTATTGTGAGTTCTGTAATCCATGGAAGCTTATTGGAAATATTCTTATATAAAATATCTTTTTCGCTGAGTTATAGCAGTTTAATTCAGCGGAAGTAACAGTTAAAATATGTACAATTATAATTATACCAATTTTTTATAGGCAATTATATTTGAAATTCATATATATAAATACAGCGAGTTAGTAACATGGATTTTCGGTATTTGCTTATATTTAGTCTTTTTAAAATAAAAATTTTGCGAACAAAATCTACAATACGTACTCATATGAGTGCCATGGCATCATATGAGTTCCACATTATACTTTAGTTTTGTGTTAATGGTACGCAATAAGCTCAGAATTTAAAGAAATGATAAATAGACTATAAATTGAATAAGCCTAAAGCGGTTTTAAACAGTTACAGTTTCATTCACCAGTTTCATACAAGTTAGTTCCCGAAGGCGCGTTACTACAAAAATAGATTTGACAGAAGGAATGCAACACCTCATGTTCACTTTGGGAAAGGAAATGCTAGTGAGCAAACGATATTTCTTGTCAATTTTAAATAAAGTCAAAACAAAATTTATCTATCAGTTTTCCCGGTGAAAAAGCAATGGACAATTTTGTCATCTTAGCTTTTCCACATCTTTTGGTAAATCTCAAGTTTTTGGGACAAATTGACGATTGTCTTCAATAATATGTCTTTGATAATCAGCGTCTTAAGTAGAAAACGTCCAGGATAATTAATAGCTTATAGTATAAAGCACGAGTGTTTAAAAAATAACCTTATGTGGTAAGGATCAGTATTTTCCATTATAATTCGTCAAAAATAAATCTCATCAGAGAAGGGAACACAGGGAAATTTAAGCTTATATTTATCCTAAAATATACTTTTATTTATTATATACTTACCCAAACAATAATATATTTACTTATTATATATATAATAAATAATTAAGCAATTTAAAAGAATATTTATTGTTTTTAAGATAATGTATGACAACTGAGAGGATATCAATAAATTTGATACTGTAGATAAAAACAACAAACGTGGAATTTTAATAAATACTTATTTTTAAAAAAATATTGTTCTGAAGATTACATATAGATAGCTGCCACTTTGCTTAATGAATTTTATGAACTATTGTAAAAATTGTTGCAGACAAAAATATTTAAATATTATGTTTTAAGACACGTAAAACTGCAAGAAGAGTCTGAATTTCGGCCTGTTTAGAATTTTAAAGTTGCCATTGAATTTTGTGAGTTTATATCCACGGTAGGAGGAACAAAAAGTATCAGTAGATATTGATTTTACAGAAGGCTTCTTTGATACGTTTGTTTTTAACATACAAAAATATTTGAAACTCAACTTTAAAATTTCAAGTATTCATATATCCTGTTATATTTTGCTACACACGATCTCGTTGCTTGGTAATTATAATTTTATTGTATTTGTATTTTTGATTAATAACTGGAATAGAAAATGCAACGTGCTTCTGTAATTATTTTAATTAATTTAAAATCTGTTGCAACAATCTGATTGGAATTGAAATCATTTTTCATCACTACGAATCAAAAGGAATAATTTGAAATGATAACTTATTATTTTAATATAGTTGTTTATAAATAAAAGATCCCCAAACATGGTCAATTAATATTATATTGGTATCTAACGGGGTTGTCAATAGTTTTTAGGAAGCGGGCCACTTAAAAATTTTCACCGATCTGGCAGAACAGTAGTTCCAACGAGTCTTAAAACAAAAAGACCCACAGAAATCTTCCCTTCATTTGTTTTTCCCTGTTATTTGTTTCTTCAGTTACGATACGAAAAATGATCACCCATGCCCTGTCCAGAGTTTTTTCTTATTTCTATAAAAAAATAACGAAAATTTTTGTTTTGGACTCTTTTATTCTAAAGGGTTGCCTGTAGGGAGGATTGTGGCCCGCTGGCGTAAGTTGGACAAATCTGATTTAAAATAGTAGACAAATAAGAAGACAAATAACAATTAAAAATTTTCAACGCGTATTAATGTTTCAACGTTACTTGTGTTAAAATTGTGCACGCAGCAATATTATATTCATGTACCACAACTTTGCTACACGTGCAACAGCATTGTGTTCGTAAAACCGAAGAGCCCATTTGATCCGAACCTATTAAGCCCCGATTTACGAGACGATTTCGTAATGAAACTGATTTATAACAACACATGTGGGTTTGTGATAAACGCAAGAAGCTTTTTCTGTCTCGGAAATCAACCTGTCGAAAGAATAAATAAACATTATGGAAGCCTCGACAGGTTTTCTTATTGTACCTCCCTTCGATATGCGAGTTTTGCCTAGACAATCAAGTCACCATCCATATAATATACAGTCAAAAGTTTGCGCAAAAGGTAATCGATTGTTCTGCATCGTTGCTTTGCAGAGAACGGGAATTGCCTCGGTGACGTGTTTGACGCAATTAAGCGAATGCTGTACATTGGTTCATTAAACACGGTTAATATATAATGGTTCATTTAATCCGGCTCTGGAAGTTTCGCAGCAACGGAGAAATACAAGGAATAAACAGTGAAGTTCTAATCGGAGAATGGGTTTTGTTTTTGCCACTGGATTGCCGCTTCAAAGATTGCAATTCAATGAATGTTAATTTCCTTATAAAAATCAAATTAAAATGAATATTTCAAGAAAGTTTCACTATTAATTTCCCTCCCTATTTGTTACTTGTTTTAAACAATATTCTGCTTAGCAAACGACGTATACTTAATATACAGCTAAATTTCATTTAGGGTTTCTTTAGTTTAAACTCTACCAGTATAACGTTGTTTTTCATGGGGGAAAAGTGCAGATCAGATTATTTATTTGAATGTATAAGTCTCTGGTTTTCTAGTAGGTTTAATTTATGCTAACTAATATTATGAAGGGAATTAAAATTATCGATATTACTTCAAAACAGTGCCATAAATCATTTAGGGAAAGCACAGGATAAAACAGAAAATATTGGATATTGATTTTACAATTCCTTTTCTAGATTTGTGGTGTAAATTAGTTCATGCCCTTGCCTTAGTATATTTAGTAATAATATTGCCTAATTTATTGATGTTTTACAAAGCAGTCTACGATAGCAGGCGAAGGGTTTGTTTGTTTATTTAGGTGTTTTATGGGGCAAGAGCATCCGGGGTCGAATGGTTTAAGTTTGATACCAAAAAGGGGACCTTACGAACCGTCAGAGCTCGATTTTTTCTGAACTTCGGTTTATAGGCCAATGTGACCGAGTAGATGGAAGATCCAAAACCACATTTGGCCCAAGCGACATGGGGGTCGAGCTACGGCCCATTGAAAATAGAGCTCACCCTACGGTGATGCTTCGCTGCATGACAGGTGAAAACAGTGTTTTGGCGTGCTGGGTAAGCATTAAACGCCAAACATTATCGTAGGAAAAAAATAATACATATGAACAAAATATAGCACATATTTATAATAGTCATTTTAGTTGTACCTGAAATAATTATACATTGTGTATACTGGTTTAAAAGAAAAAAAATATTTGTTTTTACCTTACCTTCGCATAATTGACAAACTTTGAGATCATTTTTGATGAAGAACTCGAAAAAGCTGCCTGGTACGTAAATCAGTCTTGAATAAATAAGACGCGATCCTTCAATTTTCAAATCAGTAGCAATCATCACTTGCCTGTAACTTCATTATTTTTGACATTTTTAATTTTTTTGTTGGAAAGCGTGGAATTTCAAGCCTTATTTGTCACCATGTCTTCCTTTTCCACCATAGCAAAATATTTTATTCGCATTGTTTGTGAAAAATACGGGAAGCCAGCAGATTTTGCTTCAGATTATGAGATGGATATTGCGAAAGAAATATTTACATGTGCTGAAACTTTGATAAGCGGGTTAGCATACGAAATGAATGGCGAGAATACATTTGATATTTGCTTAAATGAAATGTGGTATGATGCAATACATGTATATACGTAATGAAATGAATGATGAGGAATGGGATGAACAAACTAATTTGCCGTCACGCGTAACTTACACATTAGAAGACATGAAAAGAATTTCCATGGAGTGGGTCAGGAAAACTACGTTCCTTGAAAAGCATACAGCATCGCTTTAAAGACAACATGCTTTCACGTAGACAAATTTATCGCTTTCGGAATTATGTTGCTTCCCAGGGTACAACATGTGAAAAACTCTTACGGATGAAAGACGAAATATTTGAGAAGTTTAAAAATGCCCGGGAATATGCTTTATTAACAGTTCACGATGCCGATTTAAAGTTATGGTTTCTGAACATTGCAATGAGAGAAAATCTCACAAACTTTAGCGCAAGTGATGCTTTTCTATTAAAATTTTAATAAAAGAGCGTGGCATAACAAGTAGAAGAGTCACCAAGTTCGTTACACATGAATGTACTATGCACACAACGGCTTTGGAAGATAGAGCTATAGAATTCGTCAACATAGTTACAGATGCAATGAGCAACTATCCTTTTGATGAGGTTTTAAACACTGACCACAGCGGATTCACTAAAGAACGGGCATCTACGCGCACTCTGTCGATTAAGAGGGAAATCACACTCCAAGTATCATTCAATCTTCTCACGCCATATCCCATTCCGTAATAATCCGACCTATCATTTCTGCTGCTGGACAATCATTGCGACAATTTCTGCTCATCCATCAGGAACCAAAGGGTGTATTCGATCCACGGGTACAGGAAAAGTTATTTAATCTCCTAATGTTATTCTGGAATGTTCCAAAAGTGGCAAATCCTCTACCGAAATACATAAGATGTTCCTCAGCGAAGTACTCAAACCAGGCATAACATCAAAAGTTCTATTAATTATGGATTCGTGGACAGGTCAAATGGACGAAAATATAGTTGATGATAAATTTAGTCAAGCCAGTCTTTCAGAGCAATCGAAATTGATGATTATACCACCTGGAGGGATAGCACTCATACAGCCATACTACGTATATTTTTTTCTTCAATGGAAATATTTCGCTAAACGCTTAACACGATTTTGTCTTTTACATTATTATGAACACGTAAGCTTATTAGAAAGGAATAACATCACAAAACTGCATTCGCTCATTCACAATCAGCTGTCTTCCCCAAAATTCCGTAATATGATAATCTATGCTTGGTGGAAATCAATGTACCCGATACCAAAGCCTGAAAAATTCTTCAATGTGCAAGAAATTTGTTTTAATTTCACGGACCAAGTGTGTCACGAAATGGACTGCGATGGTAGTTCATTCATTTGTTGCAATCATTGCTCAAAGTTATTATGCTTTCTCATTTTTTTATTGATTTTCATTTCCATTAAAAGCGTTTTAAGTTCATCATAGCCAAGAGCGCAGTTATAACTCTGGTAACCCCAGCAGTTAGGTAACTCAAAATTTTTTTTTTCATATCTACATAAATTCATTTTCATACATAAATACTCCATGTTCATAATTCAAATCAGTTTCATATGTAAATACTCCATATTCATAATTTAAATCAGTTTTAAATGTAAATATTCCATATTCCTAATTCAAATCAGTTCCATATGTCAATATTGCAGCGGTAAATAATTTTAATTGATTTTGGAAAGTGCCTCTAAAATTATTTGCAAAGGAACCTCAGCTTTTCCGATGCGCCAGGACTTCACTTCTACAAGACGTAGAAAGCTAAACTTCTAACATGAATAAAAGTAACTCACAGTAAAATTTTGGCGCTTAATGCTTGCTCAGCACGCCAAAACACTGTTTTCACCTGTCATGCAGCGAAGCATCATCGTAGGGTGAGCTCTATTTTCAGTGGGCCGTAGCTCGACCCCCAGGTCGATTGGGCCAAATTTGATTTTGGATCTTTCATTTACTCGGTCATATTGGCCTATAAACCGAAAGTCAGAAAAATCGAGCTCAGACAGTTCTCGAGGCTTATAAATCAAAGAAGGATAAGAAGTTTCTAATATGATTGAATGTGGTATTGGAAATTTCATTTAGTGCTATAAAAATATATAATTTATTAGCAGAAAGAAAATTTCTGTATTAAAATTGTGATATAGATTTAAATGGCAAAAATTTAATATATATATATAGAGCATACGCTTATTTGGATAAAAATACCGGAAATAATTGACGTGAAAGCGTATTGCTTGATTGTGCGTACCCATTACGAAATATTTCTCTTGAATGACACATTATGGAAACTTCAATAGCAGATACTGCCAGGAACGGTGCGCATCTGTTTTAAGAAGTGTTCGTTATTGAGGAAAAGAAAAATGTAAAAATACGCAAATTTCTTTCAGCTTAAATTTAATATTTATGAAAGCCTGATTTGATTAATAACAGGGTAATTATTTATTAATTGATACAAATATATTAGGCATTGTTCTCATTGTAGTCATTAGCATTGTATATAGTTAGCCAGCGATGTGGGAAGTTGTAGGATATTTTGGTCGCCTGATACTGGTCGGATTGAATTTGTTGCCTGACTTTGGAATTGGAGGACGCTCCAGCCTTTTCATCTTAGGAATCAAGCCATACTCCCCGGCCTTAAGTCCTTGTGGCTCTGACTTGCTTCCTAAGATGAAGGAACCATTTCGTGGTATTCGCTTCAGAACTGTTCCAGAGATTCTTCAGACAGTAGACCGGTCCATTCGAACTATCAACACAACAGGCGTTGGTAAAGATATCGTACAAATTCCAGATCGATAGCAACGGGTTGTGCACTATGCAGGTGACTACATTTAGGGGCAGTAAAACTTGGTAACATGCATCCATTTTGTGTCAACTGTAAACAAATAGTTGCCACTATTAAAGTTCCAACCCTCGTATATACTATCAGTACGTATTACGTTTATAAATAACACTCACCTTTTACAACGATCTCTCTGTTTAATTATCCATTTCATTTAATTGTACAGCATTACAAATTTATTTTGAAAAAAAGTCTGAAATTTTGGTTTGCTTTTTATACATTTTTACAATTTTCCCTTCCACATGAATTACTAATTCAGATGCGTTTTTTAGACTATCTGGATCATTCTCTTGTAAAAAATACCTTTTTAATTTACTAATGCATTAAATGGCTTCTTTCTTAGACACTATTTTCATAATATTTTCTTCGCTTTCAGCAATTTCTAGCTCCTTATCCAGTTCTGTATTGTAGTTTCTGACATCATCAATTAGGTCATCAAGGTTAGTGGATTGATTTTCGGTTGTTAATGTTTCATCTATTAACGTGTAATCTTCATAAGATTCAAGGAAGATTTTCATAATGTCATCATCAACAGTTTCTGTAGTGGCTTTGTTGGTGATGGAAATTCCTGCTTTTATAAAACAAGCGCCTACAGTTACAGCTGCGATTTTTTACTGAAGAGCAAATCCACAATATTGCGTCTAAGATACTTATACTGCTTGAAAGAGAGCTTGGTGATTTAGCGTCTTTCATTTTTGCTAAATGGTGTCTTACAATGCACTGACAGTAGTAAGTTTTGAAGCATTTAATTATGCCTTGGTCCAAGAGCTGGCCAACAGAAGTCGTGTTTGGAGGAAGAAAAATTAATTTGACATTTTCCAAAGCAATGTCAGGATGAGAAGAAGCATTATCTAAAATTAAAATCACTTCTCTTTTTTCTCGCTGCATTTTTCTATCAAAGCCTAACAACCACTCAATCATTAAATCTTTGTTCATCCGCGATTTTTTATTTGCCCGACATTGTACGTCCAATGCATTAACATTAACCCTTTAAAACATCGTGGTTTCATAGCTTTACCTCTGATCAGAGGTCTTTCAAATTCACCCATCATATTCACATATAACATAACAGTTAGTTTTTACGGAAATCTTTCCTCCACTGCATATTTTGCCTTTGAGGCTCATACTTTTGTCAGGAAGAACTTGAACGAAGAGGCCAGATTCATCACAGTTGAAAATGTTCTTATCATCATAACCTTTGCAACCATCCTTAACTTTCATTTTCCAGTCAAAAACAATTTCGTTGTCAACAGACGAGTTTTCACCGCATACATTTTTATAAGAAATATTGTGTCGGGTTCGAAATTTATCCAGCCAGCCACCCGAAGCCTTGAAATCAGAAAGTCCCTTTCTTTGAGCAGTTTCTAGTGCTTTCTCTAGAATTAAAGTTCCAGACAAAGGAATGCTCTTCAACCTAGCACGGCTAAACCATTCAAATGTTAAGGTATCCACAGCTAATCCTTCTGTTTTAGGGAAAGCTCTTTTTGTCTCTTGGTTACCATTTTCGGCCCAACATTTTAAAAGTTCATCATTCCGTTTTAAAATTCCACATACTTGAGTTTTCCCAATGCCCAACATTTCCGCTAAATCACGCGCACTTAATTTTTCAGCTTCCCTTAAGATTATAACATCGACTTTCTCTCTTAAGGATAAGCGTTTACGTTTTTGCGACATTTTGTTCTCAAATGGAAACAGAAAACCATGCTGCAACCGGCATATGCAAATTCTAAAGGACTTCTGCAGAAAGCTGCATACGGACGTCGGCGTCCCTTGCCTTAGAATATATTCTCGCTTCTTCAGTCTTGACATTTCAAATGAGTGGGGGGGGGGAAGTGCTCTTATATATTCAAAGACAGAATTATTGAAGGCGCCTGCTGCCCAGGAGAATGGTTATTTGTGAATCACAAAAGTTGTTGTTCGACTTCATGGAAAGCATTTCTTTTAAAACGGAACCCACCCGCCTCCTTTTGCAAATTGGAAGAATGAAAAGGGTGCTTCGAAATGTTCTGCGCCCACCTCCGCCGCGGCGGCAGCTCATTCATCGTGTTTTAACGATATACAATATCTGTTTACAGTTTAGAGTACAAAAATACATTTTTTGCAATGTCCGTTAACTTAAACTTTTTAGTGTCCCTGTCCGTTATTTAGAATGTCCGTTACTTAATCGTAAAACGTCCATATGAGTCAATGTAAATTTGCCGAGGAATTGAAAAGTGTCCGTTATTAAGAGACGTCCGCTATTCGGAAGTGTCCGTTAAGAGAAGTTTCACTGTAATATTACTTTATGAATAACCCGTGTATATATTTTTTAAGATATCTAATATTTTTTTGTTTTTAAGATATTTAAGGCATCTTTTCTTTTTGGGATATTTTATGTATATTTTGGATTTTGTATACCCTGTGCGCGTTTGAATTTAAGATACACTAAAAGCATAAAGAGTAGAGTTTATCTCATAAGTTTATACCATCAAAATCACTATTAGATGGTGTGAATGCATATACATTGCCGAAGGAGCAGAATTTAGCGAAAAATGATGATCTTGCAGAATAGTTCTTTACAGAATTTGTCTCGTGCGTACGGATTTCAGATGCACAAGAATTTCTGAAGTGACTACATGTTGGGATTTGTATGCGGGGGATTTATTATACGTACTAATTCCGACACCAACATTCTTGAGCTCGAATTAGAGCTTTTTTATTAAATGTCGTTGAATTTAGCAAAACTTTAAAAAAATTACTAACATGACAAATGCTTTTGAATGCAATAGCTCATGATATATTTTGCGTATAAATCCTTTCAACGAATGAGACATTTTATGCCATTTGATATTTAAAAAATGCTAAATTGAAAATATTTGAAATTAATATCCATATTTCATAATTTAAGCTTTTATACATCTTATTTAAGTAAATAAAATAAAACTCTTAAATAACAGCCCAAATAAAGAAAATTTTTACAAAAAGTTTTTTAAAACAAATCTGTTTTTGTAAAAAGTATCTAATATTTTGTGGAAATTTATGTAACAACTAAATTAAAACTGAGTATTAGTGATATTTTTATTTACATCGATTATTATTAATATGAGTAAATAATATTCATGGAATCTAAATACTGGGTTCCATGATTTTTTAAAGTGTTTTCATGAGATTTACAGAAAAATTATTTTGCGCGCGAAATATACTTTCGCCAGTATTTTTAATGCTACTTATTAAATATTTGTACATAATTTATTACATAAGAATTGTAAGTTTCTAATAGATAATATATAAAACTGATCTTAAGATGGCTCATTCTTCTCTAAGATACTGAGTAAAAGTATTCCTCGACTTTTTCAGGGCTATAGTTTCCTCCTTCCTCTTATCAGTGGCTCATTTTGTTCTTATCCTCCAACTGGGAAAGAAAAAAAGCAAAGAACAATGACATCAAAGGTTAGAGATGGAAAGGGAGATATTTTTCTAGTACTGCTGCACAAAAATGGCGGAAGTATCTGCCTTCATTACATCTTCATTACATCTGTCATTTATATTTCTTCCTCTCCGCCTTTCTAGATTGTATCTCTTCCTTTATGTTTTGTTTCTTTCTTCTTCCAGCGATACATCCCTGCGGATGTAATATTCAACATTAATGGTTTATAATACTACATAATCTCTCTCAAAAATTGTAAGATGTAAAGGAAACGATATCAAGTACCAGAAAAATTGAAGTGAAGGGAGTATACATATTATAATTACCAAATCTAACGTTTAAGTTTTAACGCTTAAACTAAATATTTTTTAAAAATTTTAAACATATATCTTTGAAATTTCAAAAATGACATAAAACAATATGATGTGTAAAAATATCTCGCGCGCGTTTAATATAATTAACTGAAATATAATAAAATATAATATAAAAAGCCAACTCTCTACACATACGAATTAGATTTTATATTTATATGTCTGTATCACAAAAACTTTTGTGCATATATTTGGTAATACATAATATCGCATTTATATAATATACCCATGTTGTAATAAGGTACCTGTCATTGGAAGTTTTTTTAAAAAAGCACGTTTTTGTAAGCTAGCAGCCCGAAAATTTTCCATAAGCAATGTTTATCGTATTTCAATACATGTAATGCGTAATCTCATTATAGCTATTTATGCTTAGAATTAATGATAATCATTATTGAACTGTACACAAATATATTTTATTTTTAAAACATGCAAATATTATATACAGGGCTACTATAAAAGATTAATTCATTATCAAAACGCTATATATTCAAAAGTATTACACGTACAAATATGAGTGATATATGAAAAGAAAACCGCAAACGCACCAAGTTTTCTGCACGCCCTACAAATGTTCTATGTGCGCCCCCTGGGTCACACGACATCTCATTTTGTAGCTTCATCCTACCGATGGTCATCACTGCAGCATTGTACCTTTCCCTGAGCTCTTCCAATGTTTTTGGGGTACTGGGTTACATAAAAAAGGTCCTTAATGTGCCCCAAAAGAAGAAGTCACACGGCATTAAAACAGGTGACCTGGTGGCCAAGAGAAGAAAGCAAGGTCATCCTCACCAACACGCCCAATCCAGTGATGTGGAAGTTCATGGTTCGGGTATCAACGAGCTTGAAATGTTCCAATGAGGGGGTGCCCCGTCCTGATAGATGGCGGACA
>QLNU02015003.1:87379270-87403145 GCA_006491805.2 Dysdera silvatica
GACTTCTTCTTTTGTGGCACATTAACGACCTTGTTTATGTACCAACACTACAAAAAACATTAGAAGAGCTCAGGAAACGGATCAATACTGCGATGATAATTGGCAGGATGATGCTAGAAAATGTGATGACGTGTATCGCGTGACCCAAGGGGCGCATGTAGAACATTTATAGAATGTGCAGAAAACTTGGTGAATTTGCGGTTATTTTCATGTATCACTCATGTTTTTACTTGTAATACTTTTTAATACGTTGTGTTTTGAAAATGGGTGAATTTTTTGTAGTAACCCTGTATTTCAAATGCACAAAATTAAAATTTGCCTCTAATGAGCTGCGCTGAAATTTTATACCCATAATATTATCATATTTTCAAATAATGAGTATAGCTTCAAAATTACATTCAAAGCTCCTTTATATAGGAAATCTCGATGAGTAGTTTGCTTTGGCTTTCGGTGAATAAGTGCTCTCTAATTTATTCGCCGTTTATTTACCCGAGAATACCTAATCGCATTAGTCTTCTATTATGCAATAGTTGGGAGTAAATGTTATGGAAAATGACCAGAAATTTTGAGGTATTTTGACAAAACAACGAGAAATAGCCAATTGCACGCATTAAAGTTAAATAGCTGTGAAACTAACATCTGAGGGTTTAAATCAAGAAACAACAATTTATTCATTCAAAGAATGTTTTACATTGTAGACTCATTTAAAAAATCCATGGTAATCTGAGAATTTTTTCCGGGTAACTGTATCTCTAATTATACGTCTTTTGCAAAAAAATGTTGAAGGTTAAGCGTAATAAACCTTTAACGTGCAACAGTTTTCGTAAGAGAATGCATAAATAAATATAAAATATATACGCTACAGACTTTTATAATTTATCCATATTTAACAAAGCTTGTAGTTGATTTCTAATCTTAACTAATATTAAGATTTTTACTTCAATACTTCGATTCAAATCTGCGTCATATCATTAGCCCCGCTTGAGAAAAATTAACAATTCTGGCTAACATTTTTTAATAAATTGTAACTGTAATAATATTGTAGTAATACAGTAATAATATCATACAATAATTTTTGCCACCCACGTTTCAATAGCTCAAACTAGAGCTATTTTCTGTTTAGGGGAAAAAGAGACGCCGTCCTCATCCTGGATTCGAACCAGGGTCCCCGCTTTGAGCCCGCGGTGTCTTGACCTACTAGACGAATGAGGACAAGAACAAACGCATTTTTCTCCGTATATGAGGATGTAAGATATTATTACCCTTCACAGGGATAACACAATTGCCAAATAATGGTCAACACAGAAAAGCCTCCGGGGCGAGATTTTTGTGAGTTTTCGTGGGGGAATTTATTATACAATAATTTTTGCCACCCACGTTTAAGTAGCAAGTTAAGTAGCAAGTTAAGTAGTAGTAATAATGTTGTAAAATAAAATTCAAGCTTTTCAGCTAAATTATGGGCTGTATTTCTCTCCGTTTACTTGAAATGCCATTACAGTTTTATATGCCCACTATATTCAATTAGGTTCTTCGAAGCGATGATGATGATGGTATTGGGAAGAAAAGTAAGGGCAGGAAAAAGGTATTTCTTGGATCGTCTAGATTCGTGAAAATCACTCAGAATGAAAGTTAATAAAAGTAATATATAGCTGTGTTACTTTTTAATAGGTCCATGGTCGACATTCGTTTTATACTAATCACCTTCCCATAACCGTAAAACATAGAATGTGCTAAAAATATTAAGATTTCGTTTTCAAATGTCCCAAAATGCGCTACAACACAATCAGTTCCATATCCATATATTTTAATGACATATAAATCAAACACGTATAACGACTTTGAAAGGAGATAAACATTTCGCCCCGTGCAAAAATGATATTAAGTTAGAATAAAGTGTTTCTCCGACAGAAACATCGTAGCATTAACGACAACAGAAGATGCCAAGCGCTAAAATCTGTCCTCAAATGATATACTGTACTTACCGAAATGTCCGCATTTCTCAAAATAAAAGAAAAAACATTTCTACTTCCACATTTGGAAGCCCAATCTATCATCTAAAGAAAGGGTCAGTAGTTGTGGCTGTGGTAGAATATTGGAGCAGAGACAGGGTGCCGTTTTTCCATCAATCAGACCAATCGCGCCCACTCCTGACATGCAACAACGATACCACCACAACTACGGTTGCTCTCTCCTTTTTTTTTTCCTTTTTAACTCCATTTCGGTTTTGACGGCCCCAGAAATTAAATCTTCTTTTCCCTTTCTTCTTGCCTATGCCTTCGTCTCAGGATTTCGGTAAAGAGTTAAGTTAGTTTGGCTAATGCTTTAAGCAAGATAGTGAAGACTATTATTTTTACTTCTTTTTTTTTCTTTCTACTACACCACTTGATGTGTACCAGGTGTTTCAAATTATTGGCTGCGCTGGAAATGACTTCCATTTGATAGCTTGTTTTTCACCGTGTGGAATAACGAATAAACGACGGAAGAAAAGCCGTAGATTAATCGCTATTAGCCTTATATCCAACGCTATAAAGAACTATAAAAAAGAAATACTTATAATATAATGAATGAGTTTCATATTTTTGAATCAGGCAGTTACATAATTTTATAATGATTTTCATTTAATAGCTTGTTTTTCGCCGTGTGAGATAACACCAAGCGACGCGAAGGAAGAACAGCGGTATATTTATCGCTATTAAGCTTATATTCAATTTTATAGAGAAGTATATAAAAGAAGAATTTGGAATTTAATGAATAAGTTCACTATTTTTAAATCGGGCAGTTACATATATTTGGAATTATTTTCCACAGAAACGATTTTATATTCGCACTACAAATGCATTGGAAGTGAAGGGAATTATGTTCGGCTTTAAATTGAAACTAATTTAAAACAGCTAATATTAGACACTTAAATTTAGGTCTGTTCTAAATATATTTAATGAGATAAATAAAGGTAGCCCAATATACAATAAATTTCAATTTCAATAAAACAAAAAAATCTTTTTATTAATTTAAATTGATCGATTTATTACAAATAAAACAATGATCGATAAAAGCTACTGTTTATTTGTAAGTTCTTAAAAGTTACATTTTTTGTATATATATATGTGTACAATAATTTAATGACATATTGTTAAGCTATTATTGATAGTAAAAACGTCACAATGTGTATGATAATTATTATACTGTATAAAAACTATGCTCAAAAAATATACAGTTCGGTGTTTTTGAATATATCCGGTTTCTGTCCTATGTATTGATTTCTCCCTTAAGTACGGAATAGAGTAGAAGACGAAGTCCAGCATTTTTGTCAAAAATATTAAACAAGTGTCTACTCAACTATTAATAGTGAAACAACTATAAGAGCATATTTATTTCGATTAATCATATGGCAGTTAAGCAAAATTCGGATAATCGAGGTTCTACTAATTATTGATAACAACAAACTTACTTAATATATCAAAATTCTCATTAAACCAATAATAGAAATCAGACGCACAATTAAACGAAATTTTTAAAAATTGGCAATATACTTACTTAAAGAATAGATCTGATGTTTTGTCTAAAAGCGGAGAAATCTCTATTACCTTATAATTTTTAAAAGTAGGAGATTGGTTCATCGACAAAATATTACTTACAAAGGTTACATAAATTATATAGTTATAGAATATATAAATAGCATAAAGACATTTTTTTGAGACAAATAATTAAAAGTGAGTGCTCTTATTTTTATTTAATATTTTGCAAGCTTACGTTAAGCTAATATCTTCCTTTCTAGCACATAAGTAAATTTCTTTATATACTCAAAATTTGAATTCTGTAATTTATAAACTTCTGTTAAATTAATCCAAAGTTACGTTTTAAAATATCGAATCATGTTTACACTTTTTTCTTCCCTATAAATTTCGGAGAGAGCAAATCAAAGTTACGATAGGTTTACCGCTTCGCTACTGTTGCCGCCAAAATCTCAGGTATAGCATCTAATGGCAAAAGGTTTCTTTCCAACGAATCTTTCAAACGATCATAGGCTGAAAAATAAACTCAATAAAATGCTCTTAAGGACGGATAACCTGATGGTAACTTTCAGTAAATTTATCCATTCCCAAAGAAAAACTTGCATTTGCTTTTCATGATTTTATTGGGACAACAGGCCATTTCATAGTCCTTCTTATCAGATTTCTTTCAATCTGAACAAGAATGATAAAAGGAAAAAAAAGAAAAATGGAAAAGGACAAAATTCTGACATATCGGCCGAATTTCCTTCAGTCTCTTGTAATGGACGTATATATATATATAGATCTGAGACGAAATAAAAATAGCGGAAAAAGAAAGTTATTGGGTAAGTGGTGTGGGAGAGATTACACCTAGTGCGATGTATTGATTGTGATCGCAACTTAGGGACCCAAGCGGAGATTACTGGACATTAGCGGGCCAAAGACTTTTCAGAAGTGGACACAAGATGTTGGAACTGGAAATCTTCCTCCCTATGGGATCAGAAAACAGGAACTCGGACGAAAGGACACAGACGTAAAAGTTCAATTTTCTGCTTGGTTAAATTCATCGAAATAGAAGGTGCCTCCTTTGACAGCAAATGTATTTTCCAATTTTAGATTCTACTGTGTGCTTTTAAGTATAATAAAATAAAAATATGTAAATAAACCCCACCATTTATGGTATCCTAATAAAGCGTAATTATTGCTAAATTAATTTAGAATCGAATATCATTAATACAAATGCGATATCACCACTTGGCCCACAATGGTAAAACTTTCACATTGGCGACATATATCCCAGGTGGAAAAAATATTTAACTGAGCCTATGTTTGTATGTTTCTTTATACTGTTCGCAAATAGAAAAAGGTTAAGTGATTCGTTTAATATAAAATATTGGCTATCTATATTGAATATATAACTAAATATAACATTTATCTTTGTCTTTTGTTCAGGTCGTGGTGAACTTAAGAGCTGCAAACGTTGCAATTTGTAGTAATTGTTAAACTGAAGCACCCTACAATATAAGGGTGTTTGTTGTGAGCTTTGTAATCCATAGAAGTTTACTAGAAGTATTCTTATATAAAATATCTCTTTCTCCGAGTTATAACATTTTAATTAAAAAGACGTAATTTAAAATGTGCACAATTATAATTGTACCAATTTTTTATGGGCAATTACATTTGATATTCATATATTATGATATATCAGCTATTATATATGTTGAATAACTCAACATGGAGTTTTAGTATATTTTTATATTTAGTTTTTTTACAATAAAAATTTTACGAAAAAAATCTTCAATACGTACTGATGCATCATATGAATGCCACATTATATTGTAGTTTTATATTAATTGTATACAATAATCTAAATTAATGGTATATTTGTAAAATTTCGCTACAGAGTGTTTCCTTGCTTGGTGATTAAAATTTTATTGTATTTGTATTTTTGATTAATATCTAGAATAGAAAGTGAATCGTGCTTTTGTAATTATTCTAATTAGTTTAAAATCTGTTGCAAATATCTGCTTAGGATTTAGAACTCTTCTCATTACTGTGAATCAAAACGAACAAATTTGTGATGATACCTCATTATTTTACCAGTTATTTTTAAATAATAGTTCCACAAACATGGGTCAATTAATATTATATTGGTTTTAACAAATTTACAATTTAAAGAATGAGATAATAAATATCCTTTTTAAGCTGAATTGAGGAAAAATTTTCAAATCAAGACTTTTAAAATTTATACTTCTTTTACATAATAACACATGCCATTATAATAACATAAAGACATGTTTTGTATCGTCTGTAATTTTTTTAAACTATCCATGTCCAATGTCTTTAATTATTATTTTATATATGTATATATAAAGGCAAGATGGTCAGAAAGTAAACGTTTTTTATTGCATGCATCTACATAACGCCATATATGATAAAGTGTACGTTGTATAATATATAATTAACATTTATAATTTAAATTAAAGTTAACCTGTGCATGATTGAACTATCATAATCAATGTTACACTTACAATAGGGGCAAGCTAATATAATCTTATGCACAGCATAAAATTTTTTAGAATAATTTTATTATTTGATATTAAAAAGTGTAATTACGTGGAGATCAAATGCAAAACCAATGAAATTTGAAAATATTAAATATTTATTGCTTATAAGTTTATTATAATATATTAAGGAATATTGGATACAAGAATAAGGTATATTAAAATTTCCATGGAGACTATAAATAGAGAATCTTGCGATAAAATATTAAAAGACAAATATGTTTCACTTGATTATTATACGAAATTTTGATTCAAATAATTTCTGCGAATAGTGTTGTTACACTTGAATAGACTATGAAAGCATCGCAAAAATACTTACCCGGGAACGAACTATTAAATGTTTTTTTCTTAATCATAATGTATTCAACGAACTTTTATTTACTCCTAGTTGCAATTTTCATGGCACTCATATCGTTGTTTTGCCGTGAAGACGTCAGATCTAAGTTTTCAATTATCATTTTTCGCATTACATCAGTTCCTATGAACTAACGTTTGCAATTTGCATTTCGTAGAAGATAGGATGTTTGATACGGTGGGTAACAAATAAAATGTCTTTAATCAAAATCGAAGGTAGGCGAATTGAAATTAGAATTAAAACAGCAATTCGACTAATAATACGTAAAATACATTTCATATTAAGATCAGCATTATAAAGCGTGTCCTCTTTATGTCCAAGCGGGTGTGTCAACGCGTTTTAGACAGACTTTGCTGTTTTTGCAGAAAAATTCAACTCATTAGCAAGAGATGCAAAGATTATTTTAAACGCATCAATACGTTTTTTTATTGACCAAAAACTATGCTCTGTAACAGGGTTTTCAAAAGTTTTTGGGAAGCGGGACACTTAAAAACTTTTCACGGATCTCGCAGAACAATAGTTTCAGCGAGTCTCAAAAAAAGACTCACTGAAATCCTCCCTTCATTATTTAACACGGTTATTTGTTTATTCAGTTACGATACGAAAAATGATCACCCATGTCCTCGAAGCAGTGTTTCTCATTTCTATAAACAAATATCGAAAGATTTTGTTTTGGACTTTTTCATTATAAACGGTTGTCTGCGGGCAGGATTGTGGCTCGTGGCCGTTAGTTATACAACCCTGATCTACAATATTAGAAAAATAAGAAGACAAATATTAATTAAAAATTTTCAACGCGTATTGTTGTTTAAATGTTAATTGCGTTAAAGTTGTGCACGCAGCAACATTATGTTCATATACCACAACTTTGCTGAACGTGCAACAACATTGTGTTCGTATAACCGAAGAGCCCATTTGATCCGAATCTATTAAGCCCCGATTTACGAGGCGATTTCTTAATTAAACTCTGATTTATAACAATAGATATGGATGTGTGATAAATGCAAGAACCTTTTTCTGCCACCGAAGTTAGCCTGATGAAAGCATAAATAAACTTTAAGGAAACCTCGGCAGGTTCTTCTAATTGTATCTCCCTTCGTTGAGCGAGTTTTGCTAAGATAGCCGACAGCCGAGTCGCCGTCCATATAATATACAGTCAAAAGTTTGCGAAAGAGGTAATCGATTGTTCTGCATCGTTGCTTCCAAGAGGACGGGAATTGCATCGGTGAGGTTTTTGACGCAATTAAACGATTGCTGTACTTAATGGTTCATTTAACCCGGCTTTGGAAGTTTCGCAGACAATGGGGAAATAAAAGGAATGGAACAGCGAAGTTTAAATCGGAGAATCGTTTTTCTTTTTGCCACTGGATTACGGCTGCAGTGATTGAAATTCAATGAATGTTAATTTCCTTATAAAAATCAAATTAAAATGAATATTTCAAGAAAGTTTCATGATTAATTTCCCTCCCTATTTCTTACTTATTTTAAACAATATTCTGCTTAGCAAACGACGTATACTTCATATGCAGCTAAATTTCATTTAATGTTTCTTTAGTTTGAACTGTACCTGAAGCCCTGCGATGGCGCAGTGTGGTAATTATATAAAGAAAGAACAAATATTTTTGTGTTCTGTAATTTTCATTATATTATCCACGTTCAAAATTATTAATTATTCTTTTATATATATATATGTAAAAAAGACAATCTTGTCAGAAAATAAGCGTTTTGTATCGGATGCATATATGTAATGCAATATACGATAAAGTGTGTCCTGGTGTAATATATAATTAAAAGTTATTTTTTAAATTGAACTAAACCTGCGAAAAATTGAACTATCATAATGAGTGTTATACTTACATTTGTGGGGAGTTAATGTAATAATATATACAGCCTAAAATTTTGGAGAATAATTTTATTATTTAATATTAGAAATTTATAATTACTTTCGGTCAAATGTAAATAGCAATGCAATTTAAAACGTAAAATATTTATTTACTATAGATTTACTATAATATATTAACGTATACTGGATACAATGATGACGTTTGTTGAAATTTGAATTGAGATTAGGAATGGAGAACATTGCGAAAAAATATTAAAAGAAAAATATGTTTCATTTGACGAGTAGATGAAATTTTTAATTCAAATGATTTCTGGGAATAGAGTTGTTACACTTGAATAAACTATGACAGCATCGCAAATATACTTAGCCGGGAACAAATTATTAAATGTTTATTCTCTTATTCATAACGAATTGGATAAATTTGCGCTACCCCTAGTTGCAATTTTCACTACACGAGTCATGTTGTTCTGCCGTGAAGACCACAGATTAACAGAAGGGGCAAGAGCAGCTTCATATATCATAAATTTTAGGAATCAAAATCTGTCAAATCAAAACTAAATGTTAATGTCAGGATATATTTAGGATAAATTTCATGAGTATTAAAAGTCTATTCGGTTTTCCTTTATCCAAGTATTCTAATAGCTAATGCCATTGGTACCAGGTTAAGTTGTTGACTGACGATACATAATTTTACATATTCAATTGTTTCATACCACGAGTAAAAATATCTTTAAATTTCATTTGCAGCTCGATGAGACAAAGTATTTTTCACTTTTAGCTATTTGTGCGTACGACCTTTCAATGCATTTTAATTATACATATTTAATTTTCTACTTTTAACATCGAAATTATAGTAACTAGATTGTACAAAAGTATGACGAATAGATTAAAATAAGAATATACATATCGTTAACATCGTTTATATTTATTGAGACAAATTACTCTATTAATATGGTATGCAATGTTACAAATTTGGTGTGCAATCTTAATACCGTTGAAAAATTTATTACTTAAATTAAAGATGTTAAATTTGCACATTTTCTCCGTATAGTGCAGTTTGATATTAAAGTTTAATGCAGAGCAGAGATTTTTTGTTAAAATCATACAAACAATGAAATACTGCCATATTCTTTAAATACATTGGCCACTTCTCTATTGCACCATGACATAAATTCACATTCACAAATTGAATTTTCTTATTTTATGGGATTTAAATCAGCTGAAAAAATAAATTAAAAGATAAATTAAAAATTAATTTTAAATATATAAATTAAGTGTTTTATGATTATGTTGTCGTTAGTAATTTCATCAAGATGTTTAAAGGAAATAATAAAATGTTCAACAAAAATAACAAACACACCTCATGGGAAGTTGGAGTTTTAGTGTAAAACTTTTACAATTTCTTTTTTGTGAGCAAATAATTTGAACAATAAGTTGGATAATGATACAATGCGCGAAATTAGTAAATAAAATAAAAACACAAATTATCTCAGTTAAATTTTAAAAACATCGACAGATGTTTCAATAGCACATTGCTGTTTTCATCAGAATGAGACAATTAATGCGTTGGTCAATGTTGCTAGTCGTAGGATGTCATGTGTTATTGAAACAGCCGTTAGCGATTTTAAAATTAAAGAGCGATAATTGGCGTTTTCTTTTCATTTATTTATTAGCAATTGGTTCATAGGACAAAATTTTACATCTAGCTTTATAAATTATACATTGTCTTATTAAATGTATGGCTTCCAAAATTTTATAATTATACATGCATGTATAATTATAAAAAAAAAGAAAGCTCGTGGTATCAAAATACTGCAAGTGAGAATTGATATTTATGCCATGGAATAAGTTTTGAACTAAAACTTCGACAACTGGAGGTTGACGAAACACAAGACGGTTGTAAATATTTTATCATTTGAAATATATTACACTTAAATTAATTTTAAATAAAATTAATAGAATTTACTTTCAGTATACTTTTAATATGAAAATAGTGTCATTTCTGAGGATAACCGTTTTAAATAAATGTAATTGTGTGATTCAAAATTATTAGTTGTGCTCATTAAGCATATGATAATCCTTGCATTTTCCTATTTTTTAGAATTTATATTAAGTTCTCCAAAATCTGACCCACCAGTTTCTGCCTCTGGTAAGATTTTATTTTATCCTACTCTGAAACAACACGACTTTTAAATGGAAAACATTTATTGCAGCTTTAATAATCACAGGTATCAAATTTATTTTAAGTGGTTTTATGAAAAAAAAATGGTTTTTGCTCTCTTAGTTAATGCAGTAACTGAACGAACTTCAGTGCTTTCTGAAAGCCATTGACAAAGGCATTGACAAAGGCTTCACTAAGAAGAAAGAGAAAAAGTTAATTCAATTTCACAGGACGTCAAAATTGAAATGGCATTGAAAAAGAGAAAAAATGGCGGAAGCGAAGGCAACAACCCTGGTGGTACCCTTGTTGTATGTCAAGTGTAGACTAGATCGACGTGATTGATGGTAAAAGTGTACCCTGTCGCCTCTTCAATATACCACCATCAAGGCAACTGATCTTTTCTTTAGATGATCGATTAGATCTCCAAATGTAAAAAGTTCATATTTATGTTTTGGGAAATGTGGACGTTATTCTAAGCCCAGCATATCATTTAAAGAAAGGATTTAGCTCTTTTTTTAATCATCAGTTGTTGCATCTGTTGTGGTGTTTTACCTAAAGGACGCTTAATTATTTCCTAATATCTTTTCACAGTTAATCATTTTCCAAAATCGTTATATATCTATGATTTAGATACAATTAGAATGTATGGAACAGAAACTAATTGTGTTAAATGGAAGTTCAAGGCATTTGGAAATGAAGCCTTTATATTCTTAAGGCCGTCTATAAATTTTGAGTGTAAGAAGATGAGTTATGCAAAACTTGCGACAACCCTGGAACTTTTAAAGTAAACATGCTAAATGTATATAATATTTTACTTACATTTGACCTGAGCATTTTTATTATTTTTTCTGTATTATTTTGATTCCAAAAAATGTGCGCAAATGCATTGCATTTGAGGATAAATATTTGTAATTCATAATTTAAATTTTTTATTTGAACTTCACTTAATTTTTTTATTGTATATGTCCCAATATGCCATAAACTTTCATTCTAATGCGCTGGAAACATTAAATCTCTGTGCCAACGATCACGTGTCAGTAAGAACGGACATGTATAAACACGTTCTTTCTTACTGACGTTAAAATTAAGCTTTGTATTGGTAAGCTATGTATAAGATAACAATGTCATCAAAATCTGCGATCATTTTCAAATTCTCATTAGAAAATCGTTCAAGCAAAAGTCAGGAATAGATAACCTTCCACCGTATTAAATTTCCAGTAATTAATTTTATGCCTTCAGTCGGAGAATTTTTTAGATCACGGTAATTGAATAATATGATTGCACCAATGCCCTTTTTGAAGTTTATTTTTAATAGACGAATTCAATTAATCTGTTTCTATTTTATTTTTACGGTGTGGCATCACCTATTCATAATCCGAATCACGTGCTACATTTACTACATGTATTACATGTATCTAAAGGCATTTTCTCCTAAAGACCTTAAGCAAACCATAATTCAATCATAAAAGTGCAAAGGGCATATACCAAAAGCAAAATTATTGTTATTTGACAGACATAGCAGCATTAGTTTATAATTTATTGGTTAATACAATTTAAAATTTCTTAGTTACATTCGTAATCCTGATATTAGAATCAAAATTCATTTCTACTTCTTATATTAGTTATTCGTGGGAATTAGATAATGAAATCCTAAAATAATGCAAAATTTTTCGCACATTATTATCTTTATTTCAGACTTTATATACCTTGGATTTAATAAAAAAATTCCCTCTTTTCATTTGAAATTTAAAGTCCATAAAATAAAAATAAAATGTTTAAATCTTATGACGAAGTGAGATCGAATTTGATAATTACTAAAATATTAAATATTGATTTCAGAATTTTAGAAGTAAGCAGATACAAATTAAACAGCTTTAATTCTTTGTTAACACTTGCCTTCAAAATAACAAAATATATCATATGTTTGCGAACAGTTTCTGTAAAGACAAGAAATAACTTCAAGGCTAGAAAATAACCTCAATAAAATGCTTTTAAAAACGGGTATCGTCGATCGTAACTTTCAGTAAAATCATTCATCCCCAAAGGCAGAAAAATTGCATTTATTTTTTATGACTTTAGAGCGAATGGGGCTATTTTTACTTTCTTTCCTACTTTTTTCCAATCCGAAGAAGAAGAAGGGCCAAAGAAGAAAATCAGACATGTCAACCGAATTTTTCTTCGTGTCCTTTGTATGTGTCTGCGTAGATATATAGATCAAAGGCAAAATGAAAATAGCAGAAAAAGAAATCTAGTGGCGAAGTGGTGTGGGTGAGATTGTAACTAGTGGAATGTATTGGTTCCGATCGCAGCCCAGGGCCCCAGGCGGACTTTGCCGGACATTAGTGGGCCAAAAACTTTTCTGAAGTGGACACAAGATGTCGGACTGGAAGAACTTCCTCCCTGAGGGATTAGAAAAATCAGGAACCCGGACGAAAGGACACAGACGTAAAAGTTCAATTTTCTGCTTGGCTAGTTTCATAGAAGAAACAGGTGCTCCCACTAACAGAAATATATTTTGGCCATTTTGTTTTCTATTATTCCGAATATATTTTACATATTACAGAATACGAGTACTCAAATAAAGACCGGCTATATATTAAGCTTAAATCAATGAAAATCCTTGTCATGTCACTTTGCAATAAGAAAGCATTATTAGAAATAATGTATCATTATATAGATGTCACTGAGAATAAAAATTTTAAATTATCTTTGATTATTTTAGGTGTGAAAATCATTCGCTGGATGTGTGTGAATCAGTAAGAGTAAGAATACGTAAATACAGGCCGGCCACATACCCACATGCACATGTGGTTTCACAGATGTTCCAGAGACGTCGCAACGTCCTATTCTCGTCACGTTTCTATGCGCTCTGAAAAGAATGTCCCAGAGATGTCGCAATGATACGTAGACGGCAGCACACACACACTTATCGCTTTCAGAGACTCCAGTATGGCGGGGTTACGGATCTTATTTGCGCATGCGCCGAACCTACTTGCTTGAACACCGCCCTCACCCCGCTAAGCGGTTTTTCACGTGGTGTGCGTTTGTGGTGTTCCGTTATTGAAGTGAAAAATGATATTGGATATATTAATTCACGCCATAACTGTATTGTGAAACGTAAGAAAGGTATGCTTTATTTATTTCCACCCGATATTGTATCAATATGCAATATAAAATAAGATTATTTCCTATTTGTAAAAAGAACATGGCTTTTCACAAGTGGTCACCATGCTTTTCTTGTAAGGTGGTTCTCATAATTGGAAAGATTGTAGAGATTTCTTACAATTAAATTATAATCCAAATAGAAAGACGTTTAAATAAATCATATTAAAAGCTTAGTTGTGAAAATATAGTAAAAGAGAAGTACATTTCCTTCACGGGTATAAGATCACTTTGAATCTATTGCAATAGATACTCATATGAAATCAGTTCCATTTGCTGTTTTTATTAGCGATAAATCGTGCCGTTAGTTACGTCAACTAATCGGTATAATCCACTAAGACTGAAATGTTTTTATTGGAAAATACAATAATATTTGTATTTAACAATATTTCTCAAAGTTTCAACAAATAGAGCACACCAGGTTCAACCATATCCATAGAGATAAACTACCTGTCATGATATTTTTCCTTGTATGTAGAATATCTCATTATAGACAAATTTTGTTAAATAAAAATTTTTTAGTTGGCATGGACAATGTCTTAACAGCGGTAACATACCAAACCAATGGGATTCTGCAACAGTAATTCTTTTGCATAAAAAAGGTGATAAAGAGGATTTGAAAAATTACCGACCAATTAGCTTGTTACCTGCTATTTATAAAATCTTCACAAAAGTGCTAACACATCGCCTGCAGAAAAAATTAGATGCAGCTCAACCAAGAGAACAAGCTGGATTTCGAAGTGGATTCAGTACAGTGGACCATATTCAAGTATTAAGAGAATTAATTGAAAGAACACATGAATATGAACTTCCATTGTGTGTGGCATTTATTGACTATGAGAAGGCCTTTGACTCTATAAAAACATCAGCAGTCATCAACTCTTTAAGATCAACAGACATTGAGGATGTGTACATTGACATGGTGAAACGTGTGTATAAAAATGCAAGTGCAAAATTTCGGTTACATAAAGATACCAAAACTATCAAAATTGGTAAAGGTGTGAGGCAGGGAGATACCATTTCTCCAAAACTTTTTACTTCAGCTTTACAGATGATTTTTCAGCAGATAAATTGGAATAACAAGGGAATAAAAATAAATGGTGAATATTTAAATCATTTGCGGTTTGCTGATGACATTGTTATTTTTTCAACGAACCCATTAGAACTCCAAGACATGGTACAGGAGCTCTCAACTAGAAGTAAAGAAGTTGGACTCAAGATGAACCTACAAAAAACTAAGATCATGTTCAATAATTTCGTAGAGGAAACAAAAATACAAGTTGACAACATTGAGCTAGAAATTGCTGATTCATATATTTACCTTGGCCAGCTGATTTCAATGGATGGCAACATTATGAAAGAACTCAACAGACGTATTAAACTTGGCTGGAGTGCATTTGGAAGAAACAGTTTTATCCTGAAGGGGAAATTGCCTTTGTGTCTAAAAAGAAAGGTCTTCAACCAGTGTGTATTGCCAGTCCTCTCTTATGGATCAGAGACATGGAGTCTAACAGTTGGAGCAATACGAAAGTTACAGACAACGCAAAGGAGCATGGAGAGGTGCATGCTTGGAATAACTAGGAGAGATCGAAAAAGAAACACTTGGGTGAGAGAGCAAACTAGAGTAGAGGACATCATTGTTAAAGTAAAAGGGCTGAAATGGCGATGGGCTGGGCATATTGCAAGAAGAACTGATCAACGATGGACAACAGAAATTCTGAACTGGATTCCAAGAGACCACCGAAGACCTAGAAAACGTCCTCAAACTAGATGGGTGGATGAAATAAGAAAACAGGTTGGGGTGACGTGGAAGCGAATTGCTCAGGATAGACTTGTGTGGAAAGCATTTGGAGAGACCTTCATCCAGCAGTGGATAGATAATGGTTGAATATGATGATGATATATATATATAAAATTATGCTTATTTTTAACAATTAACGTGTATAAGTTACCAGACTGATATACGTTTTTACATTAAGCTTACGTATTTTCATATTTCACAGAAGGAAAAGCCTCACCTCATGTTTAAAATTTTTTGCCTATCCCAAAAAAATAAAAAGGGTGAAGCTCATGTTATGCAGAAAAAAGATGCGAATATCAGGCACTTTTTCTGCGGAGTTAATAACAAATTAAAAAACAAAAACGATCTAAATATTTTCTCGATGCTAACATAATTAAATGTTTAGATTCTACCAAATACATTGCTTACTTTTTTTACAAATGGAAATTATTTATTTAGGCTAAATCGTATTAAAGTATTAGGTTTGCACAAAGTTCGTAATACAAATATAATTTTTACAAATTACAAACTCATATCCACCTGGAAAATATTGGATAAAAAGTATAGAGTCTGATGAAGTCCATGCTTCTCCAGGAAGGAATGATTTTGGACCTTGTTGATAATTTCATGTTTATGATCTGAATTAATTTTCAATTTCAATAATAAAATATATCTCAGATAATACATGCGTTTTTTGAAAAATATATCGTTGAAAAGATTAATGTTGTCAAATCTTAGTTTTTCTTCTTACATTTTCAAAAAAAGAAGTCTCAGTACTTTATTGCTGTAACTCAAAAAAAGGATTAATCGGGAGAAGTGTCAAGTAGATATTGTAGTTTTAAAAGTAGGAAGCTTTCTTGAGATGAAACATTTCCTTTTTTCAACATTCCAAAAAAAAAAAAAGCTCATCTGAGGCTCTGCGTGTTAGCCACTTCCATGGTTATTTTGCAGTCAATTAGTAAGTAAAATAGTATCTTATTTAATAATGAATAATGAAAACAGCTTATTTCAAACCATAGAACACGAGTGGTTAAAAATCTAATTTTCATAAAGATGCCCTAAAATTATTTTTATTAATTATTCCATATTTACGTCTATATGTGTATTTATTGAATACCCAATTGTCAACGTATAAATAATGAACTGAAAAAATAAAAATGTATTTGTGAATTTTGAGAAAGGTGGTTTTTAATTCATAGCTGATAATTCTTTTATTATCATTAGGCCATTCCATGTCAATTCAACCAGGCATGTTTGGTCAATGTCACAGAGAAACCTCAATCTTTTTTTTAAATTGATGAGACAGTTTTATGTGACCCACATTTTTTTATTTTTTCAATATTTCTAAACTTGTGCCAGTCATGAATGTTTTAAAAAATATTTGGTAAGTCTTATTTTCACTAGTTTAATATTGTCTTCAATAGAAAAGTATGCATAATACATATATGTGTGTCTCCAAAAGGATAGGTAGTAGAATCGTGAAAGTTTTTGCATAGAAACTAGTGTTCTGTGGTAACATTTTATAAAAATACACTAGTTGCTTCCATCAATCCTTCTTGTACAAAATATTTCAAACTTTCTTATTTTGATTGAATATTTATAATTAATTGTTACAGAATATTGTTTAACTAACTTGTAATTATATTAATTTAATTATTTTGTATGAAGTCAGGATTTTTTAATCTTGCCATCTGGCAACATTGTTAGATCGCAGTCAAGCACACTTCCCCCCCTCGCCTTTCGCATATACTTAACTCGGACTGTCCTTATTTTTTTTCTAGATAAAACATTAATTAATTAGTAATTGTCTAACACATGACTGTGTTAACTCTCATACTTTTCAGAGTGTTGCCTTAAATCGCATTAAGACAATTCTAACACCTGTTAAGAAAGTACTGTATTTCAGTGATGGTACAATCACCCAGTACAAAAATTGCAAAAACTTTAAGAACATTTGTATGCATGAATAGGACTTTGGTTTGGCTGCAGAATAGGATTTCTTTGTTTCGCTTTCGCTTTGTTTTTTGGTTTTACGGCTCAAAGACTACAGTGGTCATGCTGCGCCGGGACCTACTGTTTTCCGAGGAATCCGAACCTCTTAAGGCCTGGGGAACCAAACCCCGGACTACAGTGAGCAGTGCGATCTTTTATGAGATCTCTGAGTAAGCGTTCTTTTTGCACTGCTGGGAGTCGAACCCGGATTAGCCGCGCAATAGGAGAACGCGTTACCACACTGCGCCATCGCAGGGCAGAATTTCTTTGTAACCAGCCAGAAGAGTGTGTGTTATGGAATAGGGTGGGGACTATTAAATGGTTAGCAATTAGAGCTAGATTACAGCAGCTCACTTCAGGATGCATACTAACATCCTTCAGCTGTTCAGATGGGCAACTGAGAACGTAGAAGGTGACATTCATCGACTTCCTGTAATGTTACATAGAAGCATCACAGGAAGTTGAAGAATGTGGAGAGCAGTTGGAAGACAAGCTAAAGAATGTGTCAACAAGTTAAGGAACAAGAAGTCACCACTTCTTGCTATCAAGAACATACGATCTTCGCAACAGCAGACTCTCATCTCTGGAGTATAGGGCAATGACTGTTGCACATGTCACTGAGGCAAAACCCATACACTATACTTTCAAGTTTCAGATAAGATTAAACCAGGTCAATATGTTGCTGAAGTTTATGAAAATAAATGGTATATTTTAGGTGTAATCGTAAAAGCTGAGGAGAATCAAGATTTTCTTGTTCATCTTATGAAACCACGTGGCTGATCAAAGTCATTTAGTTTTCCTAAAGTTATGGATGAATGCGGGTTCCAAATATTCACATCCTTATCTGTATTCCTGTACCAAATGTATCATCAACTGGCCAGAAATATAGGCTTTCAGATGCGATATTTGAAATGACTGGCAAATCTTGGCAAAAATTTTTTACTCATATAGTAGAGTGAATCAGTTGTTTATACACTTGCTCTGCTTTGTATTTTGGAATATCGAACCAGAAAGTGAGTTCAGTAATTAGTTATTACATGCTGAAGTAAATATTTAGTTGTATCTTGATTAGAAAGTATGAAAAATTTTTTGTACAAGAAAGATTATTGAAAGCAACTAGGGTATTTTTTTTAAAATGTCACCTCTAAACAGCAGTGTCTCTGCAAAAAATTTCAAGGTTCTACTACTTACGTCTTTGGAGATACACACACACACATATATATATATTATACATATTTTTACACTGAAGATAACGCTGAAAAGACAAACTAGGCTTAACTGCACCTTTTTCAAAAATTCATAACTTTCGTCATTTTTGAAATATAGACAAATTAAAATATACTGGTCTCATAAAATTTGTCCTAAAACCCAGAAAAAAGTCAAAACACAAATCTGAGACATCAAGCTTAATTTTTTTGAAATTGGGTGAATTGACATGGAACGTCCCCATTATTATTATTATTGATGTAATAAAGGAATGCTATATGTATAAATGACCAAGTGTTTTTGTAAATATTTTGCTTCTTATGCATAACTTTCAAAAGATGATTGATCAACAGAGCTGTTTTTCTTCTAATGCTGTGAGGTACATGTCGCAAATGAATGGTTATAACATTGCCTTGTACGTAACACAAAAATACAAAAAAGTATCTCCAACCCGCTTAGAATTTCAAAGTATCTATTGAGATTTGCAAGCTTTTATTCGCTGTTAAAGAATGAAATGGGCGGAAATAATTAATGCTAAACAATTTTTGACTGTCGTATTTCAATTTAATTGAATTTTCTAATATAAACAAACTTTTAAAATTATTTTATAGAACTTACTCATAATTCGCAACATTTTGTCGCCGATTATTTAATTCTATCACTTTAAAAATTTATATAACTATGTAACAAATTTCCAATTTTACGTAATTCAAATTAAAATTGCATCGTTTTACTTCATATAGGCAGTTAAATAAAATGCGATTTCGAAAACCTTTTAAATAAATATTGTCATTGCACTCAAAATTATTTTGCTTTTAATTATAAATTTCGGTAATTCAACACTAGTCCAGAAAATAAAGCAAGGGAATGTATTGAAAGGCATTTATTTCCTAGTATTTTGCTATTACTTGATTTTATTCTTATTTTATATTTAAACGTTAAATAAACCTTTAGAAGTATTGCAATTATCATGTTTTATTTGCTTGTATGTGTCAGGGCATTGAAATTCCCTCACTACTAAGAATTAAAATTGAATAATTTAAGATAGTTTAATGATTTCATTAATGCGCTCTAAATAACGAATGCAAAAACATGGACGACAGAGAAATATATTTATTCTAAAGCGTTTTATTCATTAGAATACATACTTTATTAAAATTAAATTGAGCATTCCTTGTTCTACAATTCCAATATATCCAATGAGATTTTATAAAGTAATAAAGCGGGGAATCTTTAATTTGTCTACGCCATCTACTTCCATTTTCTACGTTTCTAATTTCTACGAACCAATGTTCTAGTGTTTTTGTCCGCTGCCATAAAATGCGCTGAATTTGTTAAAAAGCATTCTATTGACGAAGATTTTCACACAATCTTTAAAAATTAGAGATTTAATTTCTGTAACTTTCAATTGTGTATTAGCATATATTATTGTTGTTTATTTAAGTCTATGAATCGATGTATTAAAATAAACTAAATGAAATTTATTTGAATTTATTTCATAATTTGAAATATGTATGCATACATATGAACATCGCTATTAATCTAGATATTTTGGCGATTTAAAATAGATATCCTTCGCTAATTAAAACTCCATACAATTAGATTTATCAAATTTCTACTTTAATTTTAATATATTAATATTTGGCATATAGAAAGGTTTCCGAGGTCCATAGTTCCAAATATGTGCACTTATAAAATTCTATAATATTAATTTTATTCTTAGTATAGCAAAGAAATTACAGTGTTCTCGTTTCTTTAAAGTTGAGAAAACGTTTTACAGAAATTGGTTTCTTGGTGTCCATCCTTCGTTAGCTTGTTATAATAGATAAGTAAGAAACGTACTTCTAAATGAAAATTGTTTCTAACGGCTACCATAATCTGAACCACAAGGTTCACATGAAGTGTTATTGCGGAATAAACAGAAATGGAGAATAAATTTTAGTAGTTTGTTTAAGGTCTTTGCTAAAAGCAATTAACACTTTTGTTAAAGTCTTTTCCGAAGACACTGGCAAGAAAAAAAAATATGATTTAATTTCTGGGGACGTCTAAATAAAAATGGTGTTAAAGTAAATAAAGAAAAATGGAGCAACTGTAATTGTTGTGGTATTGTTATTGAACGTCAAGGATGGACAATGTTGGTCTGATGGATGGAAAAATTTTACGCCGACACATGTCCCCCATACCACCACTGCAACTGACTCTTATTTTAGATGATCGATCGAACTCCCTAATTTAGAACGAGAAAAAAAAGTTTTAGTTATATTTTGCGAAATGCGGACATTTCAATGAGCACATTATATAACTTAAGGGCACTGCTCTACTCTTAGCACCATTTGTTGTCATTTCTTTGCTTAAATGTTTTTGCCCAAGGGACGTCTTATTTTAACTTAAGATATTGTTGCAGCAAACAATGTCTTTATCACTTTTCAAAGTCGTTACATTATTTTTAACAATGACACATGAGGATCTAAAATTAATTTTGCCCAATGTCATTTCTGGGACATCTGAAAATAATATCTCTACATTTTTTAAGTAATTTTTTTATTTATATCCATGAGAAATGAGTTATAAAAGACTGCGGAACTCTCTTACGGAACGTCATGAATATATGTTATTTTTATTCTGTATGGTTTCTTCTATTTTTAAAGAACTAAGGAAAACGGTATTATTCTTCATTTGGATCCTAACTATATATTCATAGTCGACACATAGCTGCAAGTGTATTTCATTTTAGCGGACAGAAATATTATTCATAATTTAGTTTCTATATCTGAAATTCACCTCACCAGATTCCTAACTGTGGTAAGGCGGAATTAAAACGAAGATCCAACATAGCTTTAAACCACCGTATAATTAGGAATATCCGTGCTTCCTGGGTCTAGAATCAAACTTCCATCTTTCAATAAACTAAAGGAAAAAAATAGAAAATTAAAACTCACCATTAGTTAAAAGTATGAATTAAAATACCGGATAAGAAATGCAAAAGGAAGTGTGATCTCAATTGTTTCTCATTCGCAACAATTAAGCATGGATTCTCGGCAATTAGATCACTTTATTTTTTTGTTTTATTTAGTTCTTAGTAATTGAGCTATCAGTCTCACTGTCCAAATTAAATACATGCGTTAACTCAAGTTCCACCCTACTCAATATCAGTTCCTCCATCGAAGACCTAAATCACAATTAAGTTCCTTTTTTTCCTCTAACGAAATTAAAATTATCATTCTCCTCATTAATAAATTTATAAAACAATATGGAACCAAGGCAGCAGAATTCTAAAATACGTTTTTTTCAATACGCGTCACTTATCTGAAGCAGAGCCTCTTAGCAAATACCATTATTTTCTGCTCTCCTCCATTTCTAACCTAATCATATCACAATTTTCTTAACTACAAAAATATCAATGTCACATCAGAAATATTACCCAACAACAGGGGTGTAGTGTGACTTCAAAAATGGGCCATCTCCAAATGTTCACCATCCCCAATTCGAATAAGAAAATCACAGTTCCCAAATATATCACCATTAAAACGATCGACAGACAGACAGACACCTACCTATTTATTTATTTATTTATTATTTTCGAAGCCACGCTGTGCCACTGCATAACAGATATGTTACCAAAAATTGTATATATGCGAATAAATTCGTTTCTTTCTTGTAATATCGTGATGAGAATTAGATTATATTTTAATGTCTATGGTCAACTTCTCTATTGTTAGTTTATTTAGGGTGTTTGTGTCACAAAATGTTTATGCACCTTCAAAGATAGTTAACATTCGCAATGCAAAATTGTTTACCAAAGATCAAGTATCGGGCAAGATGTAAATATAATGATTTAAAGTGCCAATCAAAAAAATGAACCTGACTCTTCTATTCCAATCATAAGATGATTCTTTTCCTTGGTTCGTGGAATTTAATCGTGATAAGTGATTGTTTGTCGTATTTAAATTTC
Organism: Dysdera silvatica; assembly: GCA_006491805.2. Classification (NCBI taxonomy): domain Eukaryota; kingdom Metazoa; phylum Arthropoda; class Arachnida; order Araneae; family Dysderidae; genus Dysdera; species Dysdera silvatica. The sequence goes on from QLNU02015003.1 coordinate 87,401,777, forward strand.
TAAAACTTTCTTTCTGTTTTCAAAAATATTCACTCCTAGCAAATATGTGACACATTAATCTAATTAACGCTTTCCCCAATAAATAAACACACAATTCAAGGAGTACATGATAATCAAACAGGGAAGGCAAAGCAATTTGTTGAAGGAGTCAGACGGTAACAGCGTAGAGACACGTTTGTAAGTGGATATTAGTTGTTAGAAAATTGGATAATGTCATTGGTATAAAATTTCAAGAGCGCTCAAAAGGCGCAAATAAAATTTGTAAGCGCTAATTGAATATTATTTAGCGTAATATAAGAGGTTCATATTTATAATAAAATTATGGACTATGCCTTGAAGGATTCCAACAAATCTTTTGAACTACTCAGGTTTTCACATTATTAACTCATAAAACTATAAATAATATGGAATCTTCCAAGAATGAAATCTTGCATATAATATTAAAATAAATATGCATTCCCTCTATCTTACTATTATGTATATACTATACATACATATATATGTGTGTATGTTATATATATACATCATCATCATCATCATCATCATATTCAACCATTATCTATCCACTGCTGGATGAAGGTCTCTCCAAATGCTTTCCACACAAGTCTATCCTGGGCCATTCGTTTCCACGTCACCCCAACCTCTTTTCTTATTTCATCCACCCATCTAGTTTGAGGACGTTTTCTAGGTCTTCGGTGGTCTCTTGGAATCCAGTTCAGAATTTCTGTTGTCCATCGTTGATCAGTTCTTCTTGCAATATGCCCAGCCCATCGCCATTTCAGTCCTTTTACTTTAACAATGATGTCCTCTACTCTAGTTTGCTCTCTCACCCAAGTGTTTCTTTTTCGATCTCTCCTAGTTATTCCAAGCATGCACCTCTCCATGCTCCTTTGCGTTGTCTGTAACTTTCGTATTGCTCCAACTGTTAGACTCCATGTCTCTGATCCATAAGAGAGGACTGGCAATACACACTGGTTGAAGACTTTTCTTTTTAGACATAAAGGCAATTTCCCCTTCAGGATAAAACTGTTTCTTCCAAATGCACTCCAGCCAAGTTTAATACGTCTGTTGAGTTCTTTCATAATGTTGCCATCCATTGAAATCAGCTGGCCAAGGTAAATATATGAATCAGCAATTTCTAGCTCAGTGTTGTCAACTTGTATTTTTGTTTCCTCTACAAAATTATTGAACATGATCTTAGTTTTTTGTAGGTTCATCTTGAGTCCAACTTCTTTACTTCTAGTTGAGAGCTCCTGTACCATGTCTTGGAGTTCTGATGGGTTCGTTGAAAAAATAACAATGTCATCAGCAAACCGCAGATGATTTAAATATTCACCATTTATTTTTATTCCCTTGTTATTCCAATTTA
>QLNU02015003.1:87403245-87424216 GCA_006491805.2 Dysdera silvatica
CCATCGCAATTTCAACCCTTTTACTTTAACAATGATGTCCTCTACTCTAGTTTGCTCTCTCACCCAAGTGTTCCTTTTTCGATCTCTCCTAGTTATTCCAAGCATGCACCTCTCCATGCTCCTTTGCGTTGTCTGTAACTTTCGTATTGCTCCAACTGTTAGACTCCATGTCTCTGATCCATAAGAGAGGACTGGCAATACACACTGGTTGAAGACCTTTCTTTTTAGACACAAAGGCAATTTCCCCTTCAGTATAAAACTGTTTCTTCCAAATGCCCTCCAGCCAAGTTTAATACGTCTGTTGAGTTCCTTCATAATACATATATATATATATATAGTATTTTTAAGGAGATATTTATTAATCTTTTGAAATATTTGTAGTTAATTTTAACTTCTTTTATGGTAGACTTTAAGCTTTTTCAGTTTTTTTTACTTTAAAAAGCACCAGCTTTTGGCAGAAAATTTCAGAAATCTCCAATCATGTTCTGAAATCATAGGTTGGTGCAGGGGCGGCTCGAGGTTGATTTTGAACCCAAGCAGCCTGGCGCGGATTGCTTTTTGGCACCCCCTTCTCCGAAGAAAACAGGAGATTTTCTCAGTTGAACATTAAGCCTTATAACTTAGAAAACTGGCCAAAAGTCTCTGAAAGAATTTCTCTAAAGATGTCTCTAAAAATTTCTCTACCCTTTTTAGAGAGATTTTCTACTGTTGGGTCAATTAAAAAAAATTTGAACTTCAGTTTGACGCCCTCATCCAAACGGGGACCCGGGCGGCTGCACTGATCTCCCAGCTTTTTAGCCGTCCCTGGGTTAGTTGCCAAACCCACCTGAAAAAAAAAACAGTTCCAAAGTAAAGTTATTTGATAAACAGAGTGTGAGTTCCGATCTTATTTTGCCAACTTTACAATAAAAATGCCCTTATTAATTTAATTATATAGTAATAAGCAATATAGGCAACGTGGGTGTATTCAGAGGATTCAAATCTTTCACAAAATGCCGTAAAGTAACGTTTATAACAAGTAATATTTATGAGCAATTCCTTATATCTCACCCAAACCTAAATTCTAGCTACGTCGGCAATTTTTAATTCATTTTCTTTTTTCCTGAAATTTGCTGATGATCCAACGGACGACTTCGAGAATCTTTCGCGGACCACACTTTGAGAAACACTGCTCTAGACAAACGAAGAAATGAATAGTGATCTCATTCTTCGTAGGTTAGTTGTTTGTATTTTTATGGCGCAAAGACAACAATAGTCATTCTGCGCCATTCAAGATGAGTTCTTTCTCCCTATATAAGGATGAAGATATTATTACCCTTCACGTGGGTTGCCAAATAATGGTCAACATACAAAGCCACCGGGGCGACTTTATTGTGAGTTTTCATAAAAATGTCATCCAAAATCGCCAAAATTATTAAACTAATAATCATAAGGGATCTTATCAAAGTATGAACATTTTTGGGTAATATTTTATATATAAATGAGCGTGTGTATGCGTGATATGGATATATCAATGAAAATTCTAATTTGTAAATGCAGAAAATTGGTTGGTTTTGCGTAAATTTAGCTCGGCACCAATGAACTGATGTTATTGTGTTAATATTGATGATATTTTGCCTACTTTATAAAACTCTAGAAACCTACGAGAAAATCTTTGATAAAACTTTTAAAATTGGGAACATCGGAGCCTCATATTTTCCCATAATGTAGGGTTTCTCACACTGTATATTTCTCATGATGTAAATTTTAATAATTGATGTAAATTTTAATAATTGATGTAAATTTTAATAATTGATGTAAATTTTAACAATATAAATTTTACCTGCCAGTTACTCGCAAAGGAGGATTCGATAAGGGATGAGCGTCATTCGTTAAGGGACGGAAGAAATCCTGATAGCAAAATAAAAAGCGAAAAGAACACCATTTGTGGCCTTCACTTTTGGTAAAAGACTTTTACTAAAATATACAAAAATTTGAGAAACTTAAAAAATAATCACAATTCGTATATCATTTCAACTTCCAAAACTGCACTGATAGTTATTTCCATGAATTTTGAAGATCTTTATTTTCCAAGCCTTGGAATTATCCCCCTACTGCGATCATTTTGATTATTTCCAGATTCCCAACAATGCAGGGTTGGTACGACGACAATTTTTCGAAGATCCGAGTTTAAAGGGAAAAGCAGGAGCTTCACGTAACAATCATTTCTAACAGATCACTACTCACTTGGCTGCTTTGCCTTTTTAAAAGTTTTCTACCTTTTTCTCACAATTTCTTTCTTGGTAATTTTTCTTTAATGTCCAATATTAGTCAACATCAATTCATTAATAATTCGGTTATCTCTGTATATATTTCGTTTAAATTTTTATTTGAGAATTGCCGTTTTCAGGCAGCTGCTTTTTTAAAACGCTAATAAGAAATCCGAGATTAATGCTTCCAGTACTGCAAGTGCTTTATTGTTCCTTGACCAAATAAAGAAATTAAAAAAATAAAGATTGAATTCCTTGAGAAAATAAAGAAATGATTCGTTAAAATTTGCAAATTAATAACTGCCGATTGCTCGTCAAATACTATACTTAGGAATGGAAATTACACACATTTACTAAAATTTAAATATCAATAAATAGATAATAAATGGAGTAAAAAGTAAGTAATGTATCAAAAGTAATATTTTATTAATTAATTTATTTGAATTATGGACTTTTTAAATTGGGCAGACTGATAATTTTACTAGAAGATCCTTAATGCATGGAATTAAGTCGCGATATGAAATTGCATTTGAATATTTTTCATAATATTCTATCCATTCCAGGCTGTTCAACTCATCTTATAGCTTTTTTTAAGATGATGGCTTGTTTATGTTGAACATAATAATTGTGCTTGAAGTTAAATATTTTATACGTAAACTAAATTCCACAAAATAAATACTTCTATTTCAAGACTTTTGTTCAAAAAATACGATAAAATTATATTGTACTTGATATGCTGAATAAATTTTAGAATGTTTGCTTAACTTTTCCTCTTCTTCTAAATTTTAAAGATCGCGAATGAATGTCGATGCAAGTTTAGATTTTCCCTAACACTGCTACTATGGTCCCAGAAGTATGTCATCTATTTACAAACGATTTCTCTAAAGACGCAGAGGAATCTACAGGCTGGAAAATAACGTCAATAAGATGTTTTTAGAAACGGATATTCTTATCGTAACTTTCAGTAAAATCACTTACCCTCTCAAACTCAGAAAGGAATCGCATTTAATTTTTATGGCTTTAGTGAAGATGAAGAAAATTTCTTCTTTCTCTTCTCTTTTTTCCTTACAACCTGAGAAAGAACAAAAAAATAAGAACTGAAAGACGAAAAACGGACATATAATCTGATTTTTCTCCTAGTGCTTTGCAATGGATAGATAGCTTGAGAGAAAAAGGGATGACGAAATCAAAATAGAGGTAAGAGAAAGCTATTGGAGAAGTGACGACTAACCGGATGGTAACTGGCGGAATGTATTTGTACTGCTCGCAACTTGGGTCCCCACTGGAATTTTGCTGGACATTAACAGGTCAAAGACTTTACAGAAGTGGACAAAAGATGTGGAACCGGAGAAGCTTCCTCCCTGAGGAATCGGAAAAAGCAGGACCAGGACGAAAAGATACAGACGTAAAAGTTCAATTTTCTGCTTGGGTAGATGCATCGAATGACCAGATGTTCCCCTTACTATAGAAGGACATCTTACCATTTTATTTTCTAGTGTACAATACGGAATTTAGGTATTTTAAAACAAGACCATACAAAAGTATAAATTATGTATACATTAAGTTGGAAATCATGAAAACCTGATTTGGAAGGTTTTGGAATACAAATGTGTCAACACAAATGCAGTATCGGCAAAGGTACTTCAATGGTAAAACTTTCAAAATGGTTTTGTTGTTAATTCGAGGTGAGATTCGCAAATCACTGAATGAATTTGCAGAGTGCTTATAAATGGACAGAAGTATTCAATGGCTAGTTCAATTTACTATTTTACTTATTTGTATTGTATACGTTAGTTTAAATACGGAGATTGGATTGAGACAACATGAGCTTATGCCTCCTTCATAAAATTCAACCCCCACTAGAAAAATGTGAAATTTCAAATGAATGCTCTGAATGGGGTATTGATTAGGGATATAACATTGGTGTAAACAGAAAGCTCAAAAAGGAAGTTGCTGACTTATAATGGGTATTATAATATATATGTATATGTAGTGGACTCTCATTTTTGCGAATTCATGGGGACCATTAAAAAAGTTAATGATATAGAAAGTTCGTAAATGGGAATTGCCTTAAAAAGGAAAATGCCATTTGCATTCACCTTTATTTGTTATACATTCAAAGAAACTCGGTAATTTTTGCTTGTTTCATAACAACACCTCGCAAAATGCACAATTCTATAGAGTTAATTGTGGCAAGCATATTATAATTTTTAGCTGCTTAAAAAAAACACTGCAGTCCTGGCAGCCATTTTGTGGCTTCGTATGTCTTGAAATTAGGAGTGTGGTCATAAATTAAGCAATACCGAAACGCTGTGTCTTTTGTGGTATTTATTGTTGGGAAGCGAGTAGGCTGAACAACAGAATGGAGAGGCCTTTAAAAAAGCAGTTCAGGAAGGGCTTTCTGGCTCCACTACATCCCTGCTTGATATGGTATTGGCACATTCTTAGTCATCGTCTTGTTCTTCGACATTCTCGTTCAGTACTTCATTTAAAAGTTCATCATCAGACATAACTTCTGTGCATGATTGTATTTTTTAATCCACAATCAAAAAAAATCTTGAATCGTCAGGTCTTCAGAAAATTGAGGATCCCTTCCACGAATTTCTTGCATTAGGGATTTGTCTTTACTGGGATGGCAATCGGAGGTTTCTTGTATTGGAACTGCGAAACCTGCTTGTAGAAACGAGTTAGCAATGGCTGCTTGGGAAATGTTACCGTGCGCGAACTGGTAGATGCATTTCACCGAGTACATCGATATCGTATAGTTTTTTAAGTTCTAAGTTTATTTAAAATAACCCTTGTTAAAAGCATCCTACTATATTTTATTTTATAACAATAGTACTCTGATCCATGGGTTGGCCAATCAGTTGTAAAATCCATTCAAATTTTTGGCTCCAAAGAAAAACAATGAAAATATGTTACGGAATTGAGTTCGTAAAAAAGTTTTTTAAATTTCAGTTCGTAAATTGCAGCAGAAAATAACATTAGTTCTATAGGATAATTTTTGGGATTAATCCATTTGTTCGCAAAAACGAATAATTCGTAAATCGGAGGTTCGTAAAAACGCGAGTACACTGAATACCAAATTGTACCGCAATGTGGGTTATGATCCTAAACATTCCCCCTGCGTGCGCCAATAGGCTCTCTTCCTATAACCTGAAGCTGTCTAGGCCAGTGATGTTATAACTTTAACAAAATATCCCGTGTTACTCCATCTTTAAATAAGAATGGACAACCTTAAAAGAATACAAACATCTCAGTTTGAAAAATTCTTGTAATCATATTTTATAAGCGAAACAGAATAGCCCAGTGGGTACAATTCCCGCCTTAGGAATTCCTCGGTGTGTGTTAGCCACTCGAATAAGCGTATTTATACCTACCACGGGGGTAGTTAGTGGCCTGCATAATGCCCGGATGTAAAAGCCACATTCAACCGTCTCGCATTTAGCTGGCTGTAATTAATTCCAGATACCAGTATGGTAAATTTAGTAAAGAGATCGGTTGTGGTCGCAGGAAAAAGTATTTTAACATTAGTAATATTTCAGTATATTCTAATTCAAAGGACTGTATTATGAAGGTTATATTTTTGAGAAGTTCATTGCAAAAGCTGAGATCTAAAAGACGCTTTTACTAGCATTTTAACATTATGATTTACAGGAGAAAACAGATATTTCCAAGTGAAAACCTTCTTATATATTCAATCGTTGTTGGGATAGTGTTATAAATCTAATTTATAAATGCTGTGGTGGAGAGCATATGTGAATTTTTCTCGAAAAATAAAATTCTGAAAAAATATAGAACAAAGCGCATATTTGAAAATAATTTAAAATGGGGTAAACCAATTTATACATAATAATTTATTACCAGAGAAGCAAAAGCAGGTAAGAATGCAATTTTCACGAGAAACTTTCCCTTTCATAATTCACCAAAGAGTAGAAAATTTCATATTTAAAACCTAACTCTTATTTCCATCCCCAAAGGTGAAAAGGCGAAATTCACCTTAGATAAAGAAGATGCAGAGTGTAAATGATTGTATTGTTCATTTTACAATAAAATTAAAGAAAAGAGAATTATATGCAGCTTTTTTCATCACGACACTGACGTATTTTTCCACGTCTTTTGAAAATCATCACATTGGGAGTTTTAAAAAGCTTTATTTTGAAATATATTTCTATTAAATTTTCTGATGACTCTTTCTGAGTGTTATGGTGCAAGGATTGTAAGGGTCATGCCGCGCCGAGACCAACAATTTTCTAAAGAATCAAAACATCTTTCAAGGTCTTTCAAAGAATCAGAACATCTTTCAAGGTCTTTCAAAGAATCAGAACATCTTTCAAAGTCTTTCAAGGAATCAGAACATCTTTCAAAGAGTGTATGTACATCATACTCAATATGATGAATGAAAAAAATTGGGCATATTTTACATCAGGACTAGGTGCTGACTTTTTTGGACGGTTACAAAACTAAAATCACTCGTCCTGATATAAAATCTATCCCATAGGTAGAAAAAGACTGAGTGTGCGTGTCGCTTTTGAAATTATATTACTAATTAAACTGCCTGGTGCTGAACAAGTGCAGAAACAAGTTTTCTGTAATTCGTCTTAAACTAACCAGCGAAGGTGTTAACAGATGCAGACAGCTGGCTCATTGGTCGGACGTTTTTTGGCGATTATCACAAACAGGGCCTGATCACCGTAAAGGCGTCCAAAGCCCGAGCTTTGACTCTAGCGGGAGTGGAAACCGCACGTTGAACAATACTTCTGCGCTTATGCGTGGTTCAGGCACATGCGCAGAATAGAATCTAGTCCCAAAGCCCGGGCTTTGGACGCCTTTGCGGTGAGCAGGCCCTGATCACAGAACCTGTTACGAAAATGAAGACCATTGTTAAATCTCAAAATTGTCCCAAGAACACCACTTTGTGGTTATTATCCAAAGTTTGCCAAACACGCTGTATATGTACATACTAAATTTAATGACAACGTACAAAGATTGACCAGGGCTTACCATAACTAGTAAAATTTGACACTGGTCGGAATATACGAAATACAAATGAAGAAGGTAAAAGACAATTTACTATCTCCAAAAGTATTGTTTCAGACGGTAAATGTCTTTTACCTTCTTCATTTGTATTTCGTATATTCCTACGTGTAAAATTTTACTAGTTATTTTACTAAATTTAATTATAATGAAATGATTATTTTGAAATGAATAACTCATATAAAACTAACAAGTTGTGAAACAAATAATTCATGAAACAAATAATTCATGGAGCAAATAATTTATGAAGCAAATAATTCATGAAGCAAATAATTCATGAAACAAATCAAATTAGGCCATTATCATGTTAAATTATTTAGATTTATAATGTCGGATTCTCAAATTCAAATTGTTGAATTATTCAAACACCTGTTGCCAAATCCATTAAATATTTATCGTTGTAATCCTTAATATTTACATAGTTAGTGTTGTATTCTCCAAATATTTTCTTCTCAAAAAGTTTCAAAAATATTTCTCCAATACTTTTTATTACATTTCTCTACATTCCTCGTGACGTTCAAATGTTTTACTTTCTCCAAAAAGAAATTAATATTTCATTTTCAGCCAATATATGCATTAATATATATTTTGATATTTGTGTTCGTTATTGTCTCCCTTTTTATATTCAGTTAGGACTAAGGACTTGAAAAAACACTAATTTCAATAGTGTTCAACTTTGTCGAAGTAATTATTAGTCGATATTCGTTTTATCGGGAAAAGTCTGTATAGAGCATGGCTATATTAATCTCTTTCGTTGAGATATGGAAGCTTTCCCAAAAGAGCGAGTTTAATGGAATTACTGATAGACCAACAAGTAATTTAAAATGAAATTTTATTAATAAAATTAAAATTTTAAAAATTTAATATAAAATAAAATAAAATGTTCTGTGTATAACATCGCACCTTTAACACAATTCAGAACGCGTGTGGGTAACCATCCACCTGCTTAATGTATAATGATTTCTTTTTAAGCCACATACCGTTTCGCTTAGATGTCTCAGCCGTTGGTTTGATGCCATAGATACAAAGATAAGACTACGCATGACTGTCTAGATATCTTTATGACTCTGGAGTTACTAAGCATTCAACGTGGCAACCGAAGATCACAGGTTTGAGTGTAATCTGACAGAGCGCGGTTAGTGTTTACTCTACGTTATTATACTGTATAAAAAGATTTAAGGTTTGGAGCTAAAGGCGCTGAAACGTAAGAAATGTTCTATTGATATATATCATCATACAAACTTGCGCTTTATTGTAGATGGACATGGTTTGATATCACCTAATTCAGTGGTTCTTGAGCATTTTATTTCACGGAACTCTTTCTTTACTACATGCTTAAATACAGAACTTTTTTCTTAATACAGGCTTAGCCACTGAACTCTTTTCTTACTATATGCTTCGCCGAAGAATCCTTTTCTTATTGCATGCTTAGCCAAGGAACCCTTTTCTTATTATGTGTTAACCATGGAACCATTTTTTTACCACATGCTTAGCCACGGAACCCTTTTTCTTATTACATGCTTATCCACGGAACGTTTTTCTTACTACATTCTTTGCTACGGAGCCCTTTTCTTATTATATGCTTAGCCAGAGAACTCTTTTCTTACTACATGCTTAGCCACGGAACCTTTTTCTTATTACGTGCTTAGTCACGGAACCCTTCCTTCTACAAATATTTAAAGAAAACTTATGAAGCTATTATTTATCATTTATTATCTTGGATAAACACAGAAATAAGCAATAAATATATCAGTATGAAAGTAATTAATACTTTTCTATTGTTGCTATATATTGGCTATGGTTAGTCTGTATCTAAATGGTTGTAATGTGGGTAGAGGAAATTAGAGAATTTACAGATTTTTTTAAATTGTAGGTGATTTTTCACAAATCGCTTGCAGAAGCCCTGGAGGGTCATCACAGCATCTCGGGGTTCCGTAAAATGCACTTTGAAAAACGATGATCTCATTTTGACTCTGCCGTGGTGGTGTAATGACGTTTCAGCCAGAGTATTGTTAATAGGTTGAAGCATTGATAAAGATACCATGATGTATGTCGTATTTTTGAAGGACTTTTCTTTCGAATTGGAAGCGCCTGTAACGATGGAATGGTAACGTGTCTGCCCAGCGTGCCGCTGAAGCGGATTCGATTCTTAAAGGTGTCATAGAAGAACGCTTACTGACGACTACCCAATCTAGTCCGAAGGGTTGATTCCCAGGGCTATGAGAGGCTCAAATTCCTCGGAAGAGGGTGTGTCGCGGCGTAACATGGCCTTTATGACTTTTTCTGACTTTGTGCCGTAAAAATATGCAGAAAAGTACTCTTCCGAATTTGGCCAAGTTAAGTATCGTTGACTTAGGTGTTGGCCCCCAAATGTCTGTGTCGTATATAATAATATGCCTGGTCATAGTTTTTTAAATTAAGTTTTAAATAGTTAAGAGGTTGAAGGCTTCAGGTAAAGGAACATTTTATAAATTGTCCTCGTATCTGATCACGTAGTTTAATTTTAAAATAACAATTTCTCGAGATAAGAATTTTTTGAGATAAGAATATTTTGATTTAATGATTCCTTTAATTTTTTTTTCATTTCTACATAATCATGATCTGAAATAAATTTAGAGCTAGTGAATACATAGGATATTGATAAACGAAATTTAATAAAAAAAGTAAACGCTTAAAATTAAATAAATTAAATTTAATAAATTAAACTAAATTAAGGAATTTTTACAAAATTCCTGTTTATAACTTCCTTCTTAGCATATCGCTTGAAATATTTCTGCATTAAATATTAATAACACATTACAGAAAATTGCAGTGTGTATTTGTGATTCTTTTTAATATTTATTTCCTAATTAAACATGTAAAAATATTTTATTTATTTATATATCTTTAAATCTAAGTCTATCATTCATATTTGTATACTTGTCTCAAAATGGAAAAAAAAAGCCTTTAAATAATAGATGAAACGGCATTATAGAACTGCATGAAGTATTCTTTACACCCCTTCAATACAATTTAAAAATTCACAAAGTTTTGGATTTCTTTCCTTCGAAAACAAAACCTGAATAATATAACGCTCACGATTAAGATACCTAGTAACGACCCCAAAAGATGTCCTCACTTGCGAATACCCTAAATTGCTTTCTGGGTTTCTTTTTCTCCTTCGCGTGTCCAAAGTGTTCCCATGTAACTAAATTTATAGGTATATTTCTTGACCGAAGAAGGGAGGACGTCAATAGAGCAGTTTGGGAAGCCCTTGAGATTCTGCTGTTCACAACGTCCATAAAATTGTATGGGATTTTAATCCAAGTGTTTCGTCAGGAACCCCGCTGCCATTTATCTTTTACCCAGGAGTGTGTGACAGCCACTCTTTAATTTGGCGGGCGGGCACGTCTCAGTGAGTGATTACGGTTCTCACGTGATTAAAGGACTGGAGTCTCTAAAGCGGGTAATTGCGAAGTCCTGTTGACGACTATATTTAGTATTCTATGCTCTGATTTTCTATTTTTGTTTAGAAATACGAAAGGAAGAAAGAATTTCATGAGATGGAGAAGCTACTGTGACTAGATTTCTGATACTGTATCGTTTCCTTTGGAATATGTCGAAAATTTCCGCAAGAGATCAAAATGCAAAGCGAATTAAATTCAATTATTCAGAGAGAACAGAAGAAGTTCTTTTAATCAATTATTCCATAAGAGCCCACCGGAATTTACAGATGCCTATAGAATTCAAATCAATGATTTCAGTTAATCTTTTTACTAAAGTAAGCCTTTTTAATCCATGTTAATTGAACGAATGATATTTATTTTTTAATAACGTTATTTAAAATTTAAAACATAGCTATTACGATTAAGTGAGCATTATATTTGTTTTAAATTAATTTAAAATAAACTACGTTATTCTAATTTGCCTAGATAAAACGACTTTAGTTGAGTATTTGAAATACTTTAAAACGAATACTGAATTACCTATTTCTGAAGTAATAAATTTATTTGTTATATAATATTAAGAGAACGAGAGACACATAGGCTTAGCTAAAAGGAAATGTTTTAGCTAAAAATATCGGACAATATATTCTGTACAAAAAATAGCATATAATATACCCAATAAATATATACAAATTATATTTGAATATGTTCATAAAAATTGGTAAAAATGCATCAGGAAAAGAAGATAGATGTCTAGGAATTTATTTGGAACATGCACGCTTATCGGCTTTTCATATTCATTTTTTTGGGAAGATACTTTCACCCCCAGAACCAAATACTCTTGGCTCTGTAACTTTTTTCTCTAGTTCTGGACCATTTCTTTCAAGTTATTTAGCTTAGCTACCCGATTCTCCATGTTTCAGACTTCCTCTCGCCAAAATCTAAAAATACTACGCCGCAAATTTTATCCACTCATTTCTACTTTTTTTAACTACACAATTAACAACAGGCATAAAGCTTCGATACTATAATTTCCAACACCCACGTATAAGTAAGCTCAAACAGGAGCCATTTTTGTTTAGAAGAAAAAGAGATGCCGTCCTTATCTAGGATTCGAACCAGCGTCCCTCAGTGGAGCCCGGGACGAGTTTTGTTTTTTGTGGGTTTTTCGTGGGGGAATTTATTATACAATAATTTTCGACACCCAACTATAAGTAAGATCAAACTAGAGCTTTTTTTGTTTAAGAGAAAAAGAGACGTCGTCCTTATCCTGAATTCGAATCAGAGTGCCTCCGTCGAATGTGGGGTATTTTGACCCTAGACGAACGAGGACTGGAAAAACGCTCTCTTTTTCCGTATATGTGGATGATATTATTACCCTTCACGGGGATAACACAATTGCCAAATAATGATCAACATACAAAGTCACCGGAATAAGTTTTTTTGTGAGTTTTTGTGGGGGAATTTCTCCTAAACAAAAATAGCTCTAATTTGAGCTTGTTTATACGTAGGTGTTGAAAATTATTGTGTAATAAATTCCCTCACAAATCAAAAACTCGTCCCGGTGGCTTTGTGTGTTGACCATTATTTGGCAATTGTGTTATCCTTGAGAAAGGTAATAATATCTTACCTAACTATTCGAGAACAAAATTCAAATCCTAGCTTTTTATAATTTTTTTACTAACGTTTAGAATTTGTTACTAATTGTTAAATATGTAACTTCTAACTTTAGCTTATTAAGTTAACAAGTTTGTCCATATCACAAGTATGGTAGTACCCATTGTTAGCTGTATACACACAAAAATCTCTAAGTGTCAAGATTTTAGAGAGTCACATTTTACATGAAAAGGCTTGGTATCCTGCTCCTAGTAATATCACTAGCAACAGGGCCTGATCACAGCAAAGGCGTCCAAATCCCGGACTTTGGGCTCCACAATTTTAAGGTCCTCGAAAAAATACAAAATATTAATACATTTTTATATATAAATTTTTTATTTTTACCAAATCTTTCCCCCCAAAAAAATTGCAGCACAATATTTGCAAAAAGTTATGTTTTTCAACTTTTGCGCAGGCGAATACAATTTTCTTCCACACCTCAATGTCAGCTGTGGGAATACCGAGTATGGGACTCACGGCCAAAATTCCTAATGCAATTTTCAGAAACAAGTCAAGGCCGAATGCATAGATATCAATAAGAATTATTACAGGTTTCGTTCAGCAATTCCTAACCGTGATTGTAACAACAAGTTTTCACAACACAATCATAATATTTACATATTGCTACGTTGTAATCAGTGACCGTGGTCTTTATTTTTACCCATCCATTTTATTTTTATTTTACACCTGCTAATTTAGACTAAGTATTGTTTAAAATAATGAGGCGATTTCAATCTGCCCATATTAAGAGAAAAAAAAAGAAAGAGAATTGCTTGAAAATAAAATAAGCAAAAGCACCCTTCTAGCATTTATATCTATGCAAGTTCTCCCACCTGAAGCAACGTGTAGCGAGGTGCCAACAATGCTGACATCAACATGCAGCAAAATGCCGACGTGTTCCAAAGAAGAAAACACGAAGTGCGTGAAATTCGCCATTTCTCCAACGAAAACTTAGAAAATCATCAGTATAGTGATGACCCTGGTTTATGGTTAAGGCATGCAACCGAAGAGTTGCGTGAATATTTCAGTCGCCATCAGTCTAGCTAACATATTGAATGCATTAGTAATTCAACAAGAACTATAGGAGTGAAAAAACATGAAGAAAGACATTTTGTCCGCAAAAAGAAGAACTGCGAATCTGTTTGTAAAGATTGGTTGATTTATTCTCCAACCAAAAAGAGCTCTATTTTGCACTTTGCTTACAAATGATTTACGAAAAATGAGCGAGCTTTGTGTCATAAGGCTTTAGGGATTGGAGAAATGTGGCTCAACGTTTAAGTGACATGAAAATTCAATTCTTCACAGAGAAGCCATATGCTCGTTATCAGTAAGATCAAAAATTGTTGAGTGTATTGATTGTGTAATGGTTGCAGAATTTGAAAAAGAAAGAAAACATTGGCAAAATGTTCTTCGGGGAGTTGCGGGCGTAAAATTTTTAGCCCAACGTGGATTCGCCTTATATGGAGAAAACGAAACTTTATATTCGCCTTACAATGGAAAATTTCCTGGGCTTAATCGAGTTACTCAGCAGCTTTGATCCTTTTTCAGAAAGTTTCCTCAACAAAAATACAAATATTGGTGGGAGACATGCTAACTATCTCTCTTCAACCATCGTGACAGAACTGATGCAAATAATGTCTGAACGAGTGATGCAGGAAATTTTGAAAGAAGCGAGGGCCGCAAAATATTTTGGTCTGATAATTGATTCAACTCCCGACATATCACATATCGACCAACTATCCATTGTGTTGAGATACGTTTCTCCAAATGGTATTCCCATTGAACGATTTATCGAATTTTTTCCTATATATGGACATGGTGCTGGCAATTTGTGTGATGTTATTACGTCGGAGTTTGAATGATTGATTTGAAAAATTGTCGCGGGCAATGTTACGATAATGCTTGTATCATGTCTGGACAATATTCAGGACTGCAAGCTCGAATCAAACTTGTGTACCCATTGGCTTTATATGTTAGGTGTGGTGCACACATATTAAATCTGGTTGGAACGAATGCTGTTGAATGCTGTCATGAGGTAATGCATATTTTGGTATTATTTAAGGATTATATAACTTCTTCTCTGCATCGACCTATAGGTGGAACATACTAGTGTTGCATTTTTCAAGTAAATGCCTATCAGTTAAAAATCGTTCCAAAATTAGATGGTCTGCAGATGTCGATGCTGTGAAAGCTTTGTATTAGGGATATAGTGAGATTGTAAGTGCCCTTTTTTCAGTTTGTGCAGAGAATTCACACACCATGAAGCTTCACAAAATGGAAAAATTAGAAATTGCCATTTTTACAGTAGTATGATAATATTTTGATAATGATATTTTGCAAAAAATGAATATGGTAAGTAAAATTCTGCAAACCAGTGTTAATGATTTATCTTCTATTATTTCTTTGCATAACTCGATGCTGGAATTTATTCAGAATATTAGAGAGAATTTTGATAGATATAAAACTAAAGCACATGATCTTGCTGGTAATATTGTTTATACAAGTTCCCGTAAAAGGTGTAGTATGAAGAATAGGATGCTATATGTGTGTTAGCTATAGATGAGGTATTTTTAACTAATAAAGAGACGGTATACCTTAGTCGTTAAGTAAAAGTAGGCCTAACTAATCACTAACTTTACTTATTTCATACTTGCCAACTTGTAAGGTTTTCCACCGAATTAATTCAATACCACCAAAACTGTAGACTCCCATTAAAAATTTAGGTGGTATTGATTGATCGCAAACTATGATTTATTTATATTTTCAGAAAGGAAAAAGAAAGCTTAAGAACGATTTAATGAACGCATTTTTCCTCGATATTTATAGCATGTTTCTGTTTCATTTTTTATTGCTACTATTCTTCTCACAGCATCAACATAGCGAACACATTTGGATTCAAACCATGCGGCTCGTAATGGGACTTTCGCGAACAGCGTAAACTTCGTAAGAGCATTGACCGTAGAGGGGAATTTCGTAAGAAATAATTGCTAGAGTATTTCTTTGAAGCGGAAATGAGCTCCAGATTTGGGGTGCGAAATACCTGGAATACAGCAATGTCCACATCTCTTTCATCATAGTATACACAGTGAAACTTCTCTAAGGCGGCCACCATCGGTTCTTCTAGAAAACTGTCCGTTTCTAGGGGTGGCGGCTGAACAGGAGCACTGATAAAAGAAATTTCAAAACTCTTAAACTTCGAATTTCCCAATATCCCCAATGTATCAAAAACGAACGTGCGTCCATTTTGCTATTTTTTTACTAGATTACGGACATAAAGTCGCGATAAGGGGTGGGGGGCATAGTTTTTCGAAAGGATCAGAAACAAGTCCCCTAAAAGTACCCCCTGGTCGTTGTTAATTGAAAGGGAAATTTCGCATGAGATGGCAAAGCTTTCTTTATTGATAGGCACAATGGTGTTTCTAATAATGAATCAATCCCTTCACCTGTCTAGCTACAAGGCGCTAACAAGTGGCCGTGCAGTGAAGTTCAACTACATATTTTTTTTCGTAATTAGAAGTTCTTCAAAGAGAGATTTATTCTCTGTACCTATGTGTGTGTGCACATACACACACACACAGAAAAGTCATTTGAAAGGCTAAGTCATCCTATCAGGATTTCTAAGTTAAGCTAGCCACCCCCAAAAAAAGTTTTGTGACGGAAAATCGCGGTATATAGGGGGAGGGGCAGTAGCGTAGGGGGCTGAGCCCTGCATAAAATTCCAATATTGGATTAATAGAAGGGAATGCTAACGGATTTTAGGGCGCAATACTTAGAACTTAACCCAACCGCTAGCAATGCACGCTAAACGCCCGAGGGGGTGCGTTTATGATTACCTTATGTGCATTATAAAGTGAAATAATGACATGTTTATAAATAAATTTAATTTAATGACGAAACTGCTTTTTTCGATGTTAAGGCGGGGGAAGAGAGGGGAACGTTTTTCACGAGGTGTACAGATCGACGAAATTATACAGTAAAAAAGTGGTAATGGAAATAAACCTTTTCCTGGTGGCATTTTGTCGTTTTTTATTTAATAACTAGTCTACCACCCAAAGTTTTGGAACTAAGATCACGCCGTCTGTGTAGTTCGATTCCGCTGATGGAGGGAGATCGTCTGGTAAAGGTGTGCCCCTGGTGGCATTTTTTGGAATTTTTTAGGAATTTCGTGATGAGAGTACGAGGTTTTCAGCTGACCTTCGTGTCTCTAATAGAAGGAACGAAACAGCTACCACAGCGCCCTCTGACGATCTTTTGCTATTTTTGTTTTTTTAAACTGGCTATCTCCAAAATTCTGGAGCTGGGATTGTATTTCCTACGAAGTTCAATTTCATCAAGCGAGGGAGATTTGACTTATAAATAGATTTTATGTGTTAAATTAAAATTATATATGATTTTAAAATCGAAAACTACTGATATTAATGATTGATCTTAGTCTGTTTGTTTATTTGTATTATCTTACTTAGGGCTGACGGGATTTCTATGGATCTGGTAAACCTGGGACAGTCAGGGAAATTTGAAATACAAAGGCCCAAGTCAGGGAAATTTGAAATTCATTGTTATAATAAATAACTTATTAAAATAATTTTCCTGAACTGTGCTTTTCATACCACATTACCTACTGAAAATTTTGAAAAACTTGTACTTTTGACTAAACTTCTTCCAAAAGTTACCATTTTGCACCAAAACTAATATAATTTATATAAAATTATTAAGCCTAGATATTTCTCAGGAGAAAATGTTTGCCAAATATTAACTAAAACTTGAAAAACAAAAAGTGTTTTTAGCTAAATTATTACTTAAACTTTTTCTCCTAAACCAAAAATAGCTCTAGTTTCAGCTACAAATACGTGGGTTTCAATTTTATTTGTAATAACACCCCCCCACACGAAAAACACACAAAAATCTTGCCCCGATGTCTTTGTGTATTGAACAATATTTTTGGCAATTGTGTTATCCCTGAGAAGGGTAATAATATCTTACAACTTAATATACGGAGAAAACAGCATTTGTTCGCATTCATCTAGTTGGTCAAGATATCGTGGGCATAACGCTGGTTCGAATCCGGGATGAGGACGGCGTCTCTTTTTCTCCTAAACAAAAATAGCTCTAGTTTGAGCTACTAATACGTGGGTGTCAAATTTATTTGTAATAAATTATCTAATCTGTAAGTAATTTTGATCATACTAGTCTCCTTTCTCTTATATATAGTCATACACACTTTAAATGGAATAGAAGATGAAGCATCGTTTTTTCGATTACACAGTTGAATTCTTTTATAATGAAATCAAAAAGGGTCGACTGAAAATTTTTAATTAATTCAAGTTTTTAGTATAAAGAAATGCACTTTTTAATACAGCTTTTGAATTTGTAAATTTATTGTAATTGAGTTATAAATGGTTTTGGGGTTTGTGTTAATGAATGTTAAGGTCTCAAATCGTGTATCATTATGCAAATTTTAATGCGTTGTTTGTAGTTTACTACTATTCGTAACTAGAAATCGATTAAGATTTGGTCTGGAAACCTGGAAAAGTCAAGCAAGTGTAAAACTTAATTTTTTTAACTACTTGATCACTTTAAAGAGTTGCGTTTCATTCTCAAATTGTTTCATGATTATGATACTTCTTAGATTATGTTTAATTATAATGTATCCTAATGTAAATTTATTTATTAAAATAATATAAGAATGAAGTTGCTTGCATAGATTATCCCTATAATTCATTTTCTGTGTGTGTGGGGGTCCTTAATTTTTTTAGGTATTTAAATTTTATGTAGAAAAATGTATGTAAACCTTTATTTAGTGTATTAAAAGAAAATACATAAAATTTTATTTTCCATGCACGTACATGTTTATCACCAATATATAATGATTTGTAAATTTTTGTAGACTGAAAACATGCACAGAATGCTAGGAATATTTTAAAAACAAATGTCAAAAACACAAACTCCTAACTTTACACCCGGTGCTCAATCAGCATTATCCAATATATAAGTATTCAGTTTATATTTAACATTTTGAGGTAGCTGATTTCAGTATTGTACACCATAGTAGTTTACATTGTTTACACCCGTATTTGTTCTAATTTTTCTTACCTCATAATCATCACCCTGTCTTGTACTTTTTACATTTATTCTTTTTTTTAAATGTTATAATATTTGAGTGATAATTGTTATTTATTCTTTCGTAAATGACCATTTAAATCTTAAATATATGCAGTTCAACGAAGTCTAATAGTTTATATTCTTTTCTTAAATGCTTCACTTGATTTGTTTGATTGCTTTGCTATACCTTTTAACACTCAATTAATTATAGTTTGGATTTGGTTCGATTTATAGTACCTGTTTTTCCCCATGTATAGTTTGCATATGTTAAGTGATTGTATATAAGTGCTTAATATAGTTGAATTGCTGTATCCCCAGGTATCATTTCGACAATTATTGCAATAACGGAGCTCCCATGCGTATTTTTTACAAGTGTTTTGAACACGGGTATTCCAATTAAATTTTTCGTGAATTGTTAAGCCAAGAAATTTCCATTCTTCCACTCTTTCGATGACACTTCCGTTTAAAGTGATTCTATGATTGTCCCTTATATGCACTTTTATTCCTATTCCGGAATATTATATATTTAGTTTTATTTACATTTACAAAAAGTTGATTATCACAAGACCATTTCTCTAAAATTCCAAGTAATATGTTTGCTTTCTCAGGTAATACTCAAGTGAACAATGGCTCAATAAAACTATGAAAGAAGATTATTGGAAAATTATGAAATAAGAAATGTATTCTAATCTTGAGAAATTATTTTTGATTTTATTTT
Source organism: Dysdera silvatica (assembly GCA_006491805.2). Classification (NCBI taxonomy): domain Eukaryota; kingdom Metazoa; phylum Arthropoda; class Arachnida; order Araneae; family Dysderidae; genus Dysdera; species Dysdera silvatica. The sequence continues at coordinate 87,422,430 of QLNU02015003.1, forward strand.
CTGTTTAATATAACCTATATTTATCAATAAATAGTGTTTAATTAGGGAAAAAATATAGCACCCCATTCGATTATAGAAAGGATTCGTTGCATGTTTGCAGTTCATGCTTCAATGCATTAATCCTCAAAAATTGGAAGATTTTGAAATTGAAATGCTGACAAGTATGCTATTGACAGACTGAGGTCATTCAATAATACTCTGACTGTCAAGTATTGTCAAGTCCTATAATAAAGACTTTGGCGTTGAAATATATAACTGTACATGTTGTTCTGTTGTACAGGTTTTTAAGGTATTATATATATTTCTTTCTTTGGAGAATACTGTAATAAGTCTGCAGCACAGGCGAGTGCTTTTGTGTCGACAGTGCCGGCAACCAAATAGAATTTGGTCACTTCATTTGATATTTCTGATATAATGAACTGTGACTCAATTTGACCAAATCATAATTCATGGTCCGACTTCAGAAATGAAAAGGTCTTAAATGGTACTATTACCAATTTCATAGGCTGGGTGCAAGTTTCTCAATCATTTTTCATAAATCTAAAGTCAAAAGCGTTATGACTGGATAATAAAAAATAATCTTGCCAAAAATCTTGCCAACAGCTTACTTGACTGCAGGGCAATCAAAAATTGAAGGTCATGTGCAGATGGTTACGAATATGGCATATTTATTTACCAATTACCACTCTAATTAAATAAAATTAAACACATTAACACAGTTAAAATAAATACGATGGTTTATAGCTATTTCGGAAGCGCGTTTAGGCTTCCTTCTTCAGAACCCTAGTTACACTAATGTGGCACACGTGCTAGAAAAACTATCGATGCCAAATTGCTAGTCCAAAACTGTGATAATGTGTTTTATTTTATTTAATATTTTGCGCAGTGTGTCGTTTCATCTTTACTACAATTACCACTTGTCGAGTTGAAGGTGTTAGTAACGAAATGTCTGATTTTATATTAATTCCCAGTGCAATAAATAATGAGTACAATAATTAGAAAACTTTTTGATATCTTAAACTATTAAAATTATCAGAAATTGTTACACCATTGAAAAGTCAAAACCAGAATACTGTGTTGCAATAATGAATACAGTGATAAATAATCTTTGCTGTTTTAATGCAGAAGTCACACTGTTGCCATTGGAATCTCCCACCATTATGACCAAGTTATGAAAGTAATATTGCTGATACTTCTTTTTCGAAAACTTTTTCTTGTTTAATGACGACAAATGTAAGCAAAAATCACATTCAGATTGTTATCGATATTATGATTTTGTAACTTTCCTGCAGTCATAATAACGTTCACAGGAGCAACAACAATAACTCAGTGGCACACTGATAGGAACCCAGAACTGTTCCTGAATGATGTTCAGGGTGCTGAAGATCATGTCCAGATGGTTACCATTATGGCAAATGAATTTGCCACAAACATTAAGAAGCGGAAATATATACATGGCACATAACAATAAAAAATTAGTTTTTTCTATTCTTACCTTTTGTTTTTGTTCTTATATCCGTGCCTAAGCTGCTGATTTAATTGTGAGAATGGGACCATAGAGTATATTGAATTAGCTAAGGTCTTTTTTAAAGCATGCAATTAACATATTTTGCTAAATTTTTGCATAAGGCAACTTACTTTACAACTAAATTTTTGTTGAGTGGCGACTGTTTCTGCGACTAAATTATTCGCTTGAGCAACCATTTTTACAACTATTCCTAAGTATTTAGGCTAGTTAAGCAAATGTTTTCAACATAAATTTGTGTGGCAGCCCTGTGATGGCTGAA
>QLNU02015003.1:87424316-87442735 GCA_006491805.2 Dysdera silvatica
ATGAGGGAAAAAATATAATACCCTATTCGATCATAGACAAGATTCGTTGCATGTTTGCAATTCATGCGTCGATGCATTAATCCTCAAAAATTTTAAGATTTTAAAAATTGAAATACTGACAAGTATGCTATTGACAGACTGAGGATATGCAATACTAACTCTGAGTGTCAAGTATTGTCAAGTCCTGTAATAAAGACTTTAGCGTTGAAACTTATAGCCGTAAATGTTGTTCTGTTGGTTTAAGGTATTACATATTTCTTCATTTCTTTGGAGGGTAATGGAATAAAAAGTCTGCAGCACAGGCGAGTGCCTTTGTGTCGACAGTAGCGAAAACTAAATAGAATTTTGCCACTTCATTTCATATTTCTGATATAATGAACTGTGACTCAATTTGACCAAATCAATTTTACCAATTTCATTGGCCAGGTGCAAGTTCCATAAATCTAAGATAAAGTTAAAAGCGCTATGACATGATAATAAAAAATAATATTGCCAAAAATCTTGCCAACAGCTTACTTGACTGCAGGGCAATCAAAAATTGAAGGTCACATCCAGATTGTTCCGAATATGGCATATTTATTTACCAATTACCACTTGTCGAGTTGAAGGTGTTAGTAACGAAATGTCTGATTTTATATTAATTCCCAGTGCAATAAATAATGAGTACAATAATTAGAAAACTTTTTGATATCTTAAACTATTAAAATTATCAGAAATTGTTACACCATTGAAAAGTCAAAACCAGAATACTGTGTTGCAATAATGAATACAGTGATAAATAATCTTTGCTGTTTTAATGCAGAAGTCACACTGTTGCCATTGGAATCTCCCACCATTATGACCAAGTTATGAAAGTAATATTGCTGATACTTCTTTTTCGAAAACTTTTTCTTGTTTAATGACGACAAATGTAAGCAAAAATCACATTCAGATTGTTATCGATATTATGATTTTGTAACTTTCCTGCAGTCATAATAACGTTCACAGGAGCAACAACAATAACTCAGTGGCACACTGATAGGAACCCAGAACTGTTCCTGAATGATGTTCAGGGTGCTGAAGATCATGTCCAGATGGTTACCATTATGGCAAATGAATTTGCCACAAACATTAAGAAGCGGAAATATATACATGGCACATAACAATAAAAAATTAGTTTTTTCTATTCTTACCTTTTGTTTTTGTTCTTATATCCGTGCCTAAGCTGCTGATTTAATTGTGAGAATGGGACCATAGAGTATATTGAATTAGCTAAGGTCTTTTTTAAAGCATGCAATTAACATATTTTGTTAAATTTTTGCATAAGGCAACTTCTTTAACGACTAAATTTTTGTTGAGTGGCGACTGTTTCTGCGACTAAATTATTCTCTTGAGCAACCATTTTTACAACTATTCCTAAGTATTTAGGCTAGTTAAGCAAATGTTTTCAACATAAATTTGTGTGGCAGCCCTGTGATGGCTGAACGTGGTTTTGTTTGTTTTATTTACTTTCGGAAAAAAAATCAACAAAATTTATTATCACAATATATCTCAGCACCCTTTGAATAGGGAAAATTTTGCCTTAATGTACCTAGATTTAGCTATTTTGTAGCTTGTTCTGGCAACAGTATTGTATCAAAACAATACAAAGTTTCACCAGAAGATTGCTTAACAACAGTTATTTCAAAACTGGTATAAGGTTTAAAACACGATGTTTCAAGAGCCAACTGCTTCCTTTGTCAAGTGAAGGCAGAATTTCTGCCTTCATTTGACAAAGGGAGCAGTTGGCTCTCGAAACGTCGTGTTTTTAAACCTTACGCCAGTGTCGAAATAACTGTTGTCAAACTGCATTGTATTTGTACAATTTGCTGATTGCGCATTTGTTATTATTTACCTACTCAACTTACAATGGGGCCAATTATGCAGTCCCTCCGAACTGAGCTCGGCTCATTATTGGGGCAATTTAAAAATTTTTGTGAGGGCAGGGGCCCTAAATAGGTGCCTGGCCTAGGGCCTCGCAAAGGCATGACCGGTCCCTGACTAGCAGATTTAATACCAAATATGCAATTCATAAACTCACAAACACTCAGTATATAAAGGGTCGGATACTTTTTTCTGAAAATTAACTCATTAACTCAGACTCGCCTTTGAGAGTTAACTCTTTTCAGTTACTTACGTCAGCACCTAAAGATATACAAAGTATTTTTCAAGGTAATATTTGTAGTAATGTGGCGGGAGAACGTATAATGCTCACCTGTCCTTGACTTATTACAGTTAAGTTTAAGTCCTTATATCGGCCCTGCGGTGGCGCAGTGTGGTAACGGGTTCGACTCCCAACGGTGCAAAGAACGCTTACTCAGAGATCTCATAAAGATCGCACTGCTCACTGTAGTCCGGGGTTTGGTTCCCTAGGCCATAAGAGGTTCAGATTCCTCGGAAAACAGTAGGTAGGTCCCGGCGCAGCATGACCATTGTAGTCTTTGAGCAATAAAACCAAAAAAAAGCAAAGCCATTATATCATCGTTACAATTAATTTGCCGTGGTGGATTGCTGTCAGAGTGGCTACAAACGAAGACAAAAATTACTATATGGACGTTTATTAACACATCAATGGACAAGCCATTGGAACACTTTCAACCGCCAAGCAAAACCGGGAATCAAAGATAATGATACTTCCAGGCATTAACCAAGATGCTCAGCCGGAACGGCCTTCAATACACTAAAAATATTTAAACTAAATTACCAACAAATAACTAAACGTATTTATTGAACTTCAATAACTAATTAAGGTAAGATTAAATAATCATTCATGACCTGGATTTAATAACCCATGGCACGCCCAGTGTCAGTACTAAATTAGTCCTTGTGCCTAAAGACACTACCAAGTTAGTTTCATTCTACGTCGACATCCACAAGTATTCTAAGATGCAACAACAACACACAAATAAGTAATTCCTACTGATTAAAGCTTTTTTCCTAACTTAGCTTGTCCTATCCTACCCGACCAATTTTGCATGACCTTGCGTCATAAACATACAAGCGCATAACCATGAAGTCCAAGTTACTTGAACTATTGCAAACTATCTGAGATTAGTAATAAAAATTTGGCACCGTTAGTAGATTAACTAGCTTCTGAATATTCATTCATCAGTTTAGTCTAACTACGTAACAGTGATTACAATTATAACGTTACCTTAAAAAACTACCTGCAGCTCTCATTAATACTTCAATAACAATATCTAAGTAAAAACGTTCCTCTTGATGTCCATACAGTTCAGTGTATTCGTTGAGTTCACAAGATTAAATCCAGTCTCAATTCACCAGTCAGATATATCTAACTACATCAAATTTTTCGTTACGTAAGATGAGCCGACTCCAATAAACAGCCTTTCACATTCTATCTTACCGTCGTTGAACCCGGGTTATAGTCCATTGCCGCAACATTGCACTGCGGTAAGTTGAAGCATTTACTACTTCAAAGCCTCTCAATCAGGAACTTAATCGGAACGCAGTCGCATTCTTGATTTCCTCGTAACTATTGTTTCACGTTGAATGATTAACAAAAAGAAAGATTAAACTAAAACATCACTCAATCAAGACCATCGTGACCAGCTCATAACCTAGAATTGCATGATTAATGGCCGCCATCTACACACATACATCATATTTAAATAACGAACAGCATAACAACATCGCAAGGACGTCATCTAATCTATCGGCGATTCCCCATGCATATACAGCGAAAATAACGGCACGGTGAATACGTTTCTAACAATTCAACCGTGACCTATTACAAATTCAAACATCAAGTAATAACGAGAATTGATTAAACAGAGAATGGATGATTTGACATTACAAGAAAAATCGCGTTTTAAAAACCACTTGCATATATATATATATATATTGCTTAACATAAAAGAGGTACTAGTCTTCGAGACGTTGACAATCTTTTCTATCTTCCGTACTTTTTCGCTTTGATTGTATTATATTTTAATATAAAGCATTAAAATATTAAACAATATATTTATACTATATATATATCTATGTACTGTTTGAACATTTTAATATTTTATGTATTTATTGTGTTTCTTTTTTTATACCATTAACTATTTCTTTATTATTATTTTTTAAGGTCACCTTTAAGTTCCCTCCCTCCATCCATCCATCCATTCATTCATTTCGTTTCATCCTCTCTTTTATCAATAACCATATATCAAATTTTATTAAACCGTATTAATAATAATTTTCTAAACATATTGCTTGCAGTATTGCTGAAATATGTGAAATTATATCTAGTTTCTGAAAATTATAAACAGATTCAAATATATTCGAGCTTTACTGCACAAATTTCACCACATTATTTGATTCTCATCAGCAATGACATAGGTAAGTGGACGCATATTTGTTGACCATCTCGCCTTTTCCATCTGCATAATTAATCTTTCCTCATTATAGATTGGCTTCCATTATGTGGACTAGACGAATCCAAATTCTCAATTTGAAATTTCTGAGTTCGGTTAAGTATTATTTCCCACAGCGAAACTAACATAACAAGCGCGAGCGCACACACACACACACACACACAATTAATTGAATAAATAGTTAACCTCTTCCTAAACCCGAATAACTGATTGACGTCATATATCTATGCTTAGACAAACTTTGTAACGTTAAAGTTATAGAACAAATAGAATCAAAATTTTTATTATTTTTTTATCACAAACTACATGATCCCGTGTAAATTTTTATACTTTTCTATTAAAGGTGCACCTTAAATATAGCCTAATCTGACATTTAATGTTCTATATTGTATGAATTCAGGAGAACTGCATCCATGTTTAAAAACACGTAAAAATGCAGATGTAAATTTTGTATTATTAAGCAATGAAATTTAGGAAAACAAACCAATTAACTAATGATTGCCTTGAGTACCTTTTTAAAAATACCAATAACATTATTGGAATTTTACCTTTTGTGAACTTGTTGGTCTTTATAAGCACCCACATAATTCACATTAGCTTGTTTTAAATTTTAATAGCATAAATCGTTTGCCAGAAATCGTGTTGAAAATAGCAGTTTGCATTGTCCAGATGCGTCTAATTTTACATTTGGTCTTATTGTTGTTCTATCTGTACAATAGTTTCCAAGGACAGTACAAATAAATGCAACTACTATCTAGAAATACAGAGTGTTTATCTGTGCAATAAATATTCTTAAATATTGGCTAAACGAAATGCATCATGTGGCTTACATCGCCAATATACTATAACGAATCGGGTCAATTCTTCGAGGTTTATACTTTACCTTTAAGAATGAACATGATGCGTGAACGTAAACGTTACAAATCACGGATAAGAGTCCTTATTGGCTACTGGAAAAGAATAGTTGAGTTGTTCAGTCTATTTCTCTAAAAGATACAGAATTCAAAGTGAGTCCAGACAGATAAGGCATTGCTCAATAGAAATCAAGAAAATCACGAATTTAGTTGAACAGGTCTGGATCAATATTTTCCGGAGCAACTTGTCTTGACGTAGCAAGATGTTGAGTTATGGAACGTTAATTCATTAACTCAATTTTATAGACGTATGAGTCAGAGCAATACCATAACATAAAATTAATTAATCTCAAGGGTTCTTCACCTGAATTACTCAATCTATAGCTAACTACTTAAAGAGCAGCAGGTTAAATAGAACAACTCCAACTTCTTAGTTTTCACACGGAATCAGGTTTCGCCTTTCAAGTACTTGACTTCGAACAACTCAAGGTCTATTCGCTATGATTGAGTCAAGCCAGATATGACCGCTGGTTATCAACAGTTCTTAGTACAATCTAGGACTGGAAAGTTATATATTGACTCTACAATCAATCAACACTCTGCTAGACGTGACCGCTGGTTTCTAACAGTTCTCGGTACAATCTAAGATTAGCAAGTTCTATATTAAGGCTACAATCAACACTCTGCTAGACACCGCTGGTTATCAACAGTTCTCGGTAAAATCTAGGATTAGCAAGTTATATATTAAGGCTACAATCAACACTCTGCTGACGTGACCGCTGGTTATCAAGAGTTCTCGGTACAATCTAGGATTAGCAAGTTATATATTAAGGCTATAATCAACACTCTAAAAGACGTGACCGCTGGTTTTCAATAGCTTTTAGCACAATACAGGACCAGCAAGTTATATTTTAAGGTTAACAATCAACTTCTTCAGAAATTCTACTTTAACCTACACTCAAAGGGACTGGAGCTCGATTCCATGCTTTACAGCTTAATATTACATTATTACTCAATTATAACATTCTTATTAACATAACTATCAAAAACACATACCATAGGTTAGTAAAAACGCCTATTAGTTAAATTACCCAAACACTTGAATACTTTCACAAATCACAATATACTTAATTAAACTCAAACAGAATTAACAGTTGATGTTAAAAGATAAAAGAATACACCGCCACGGAACTTCAACGCCCGTCAACCATGGCGGAATGTCTACAGGAAGAAACAACTGCCAGAACCTGAAGCGTAGTCCACTCAGTCCAAAGTTTCCACAGTTCCATTGAGTTCACCCACTCGGATAACAGATTACAGCATCCAGATGCCAGATAATTACTGACTAGCTTCTTTGTTTTAATTCAACTTCCTCAAAACGGGCCCAATTTCACCCTTCTTGTTTCTTAACAACATACCCGCTTTTGTGCTCGGAAGAGCTTCCTCTATCTCCATCAGGTAAGTGGCGCAAGTTCTGGTCACAAAATCCTATGTACCTCTTGCCAGAGCCAACATTATTTACCCCCTTAATGACGTAACGAATGTTATCCTCCGACAAGAAAAATATATACCCCATAAAAGAGATCAACATGTTTGGTAAAACGCATTGCCATTACATTTTCAACTACGAGAGAAATGATAAATACCTCAGAGGAATTCCAAAAGTGAAAGGAATGACGTGCGAATTCAGGAAGTTTGAAATGCTAAAGGAGATTTGTATTCTTTCGGGAGGAGATGGAGCAATCCAATATTTTGATCTTACAACGAATGATAGACTTTTCTAATTCGTTTGAATTATTTGCATTCTACGCTTTGAGCCCACATTAAACAAGTTTTCCGCGGCGCTGCCAGGGCGCAAAAAGACCCAGGAAGCATTTTCTTTTAAATAAAAGATTGCCACGGCGGCGCCAGGGCGTCCCAATGCGAACAATGGGAGATAGCAAAAATAGGGGAAAATATTCGCTGAATAGAATAAAATAAGGCAGTTGAATAGAAATTGAGTCGAAAACGTTGGAAGGAAACAAGTTTAAGTAAACGATTAAAAGTTGAGATGATTTATCGAAGCTGGGCGTCCAAATCACCGCGTTGTTCGTAAGCTTATAATTAAACACAAACTGTAAATCTTTGTTATCTTAGAAATTTTAATCAAATATTAATACGTATCTTACAAAGTACATCTACTTTCAAGGAATTAATTCGGCGATGGAATTTTATTTTTATTTGCTAATTTACGTTGATAATATACACTGCATTGTATGATGTCACAGGATACCAACTTATGAAAAATAACAGACTTTCGTATATATAGAAAATAATCACAATATATTATTGCATTTAAAAAGCTTTTTAATATGTTAACAGCTATTTCGTTTGATCACTGATTGCGTTATCGGAACTGGGAAGCAGCCTATATGAAAGGCCTAAAATAAAGGAGGTCGTGTAGAAATATGTAAGGATTTATTAGTATAGTTAACGACAAGTTATCAGTCAATACCAGTTTATATTTATTTTATATAAATCGAACACTACGCAAATTAAATCAAAGGAGACTATATCCACTGAGCTCCGTCTGTAGAGCCTCCGCCCGGCAAGTGGAAGGTCGTGGGTTCAGGTCCCACCGAAGGCAGAAATATTTATTTTCTTTCGAACGTTTCACCATCTAATCACGCCATACCATCGGCGTTGGTATCACTACGCCAATAAACGTTGATTGATTGACATTGTTGTTTGATTTAATCTGCGTAGTGTTCGATTTATATAAAATAAATACATATGCTGCAACGGGCATTTCGATCAATTTAATACCAGTCTCTTTGCAATTTGGTTTAAATAGTAGTCTATGTACTACACCATTCTGCGAAATAACTGGCAACAATATATATACGTTCGTAAAGAGATTATATATTGTCCTTCGTAGCTCAGTGGGTAGAGCCTCCGCCCGGCAAGTGGAAGGTCGTGGGTTCAGGTCCCACCGAAGGCAGAAATATTTATTTTCTTTCGAACGTTTCACCATCTAATCACGCCATACCATCGGCGTTGGTATCACTACGCCAATAAACGTTGATTGATTGATTAACATTGTTGTTTGAACTAGTTTATATGTTTGGAAAAACTTCCTTCACTCCACAACAAGAGACGTCGCCTTAAACGCACATATGTATTCTAACTCCCAATCAAAGAAACTTTTGATCGACGATGTAAAAATGAGAATTTGGTACTGATAATGGTAGCACGTGATTGCCAAAATAGCTATTAACGTAATAAAATTTTGCGCTGAGATAATTTGTTCTGATTACTGTCTGTATAATTTCTAACCAGTGTGTCGCATAAATTCAACTTATCTTCATCCGTTGGTGCAACGTGGTATTTTCCATCATTGCATGATGACATTTCAACTAACTAAAGAGTGTCCATCGTTTTTTAACTTACCCTATTTTCAATAAACATATCATAATATTTCGAACCAACATACCTTACACTATTCTGTTGTTATTTATGAGTAAAATCGCTTTCTTTGTACACAACGGAATTAAAAATACACGCTTTAAGATGTAATAACATTTTGCGTTTTCCCTTATAAGTGGCACTGTACTCGTTTTACATACCAGATAGTAAGCTTAATATAAAGTCACTAAGAAATGGCTTGTTTCGCCCTTTATAGATTCCTTATATTTTTTTCATTACATGATACGTTTATCCTTTCACACCTTCAGGGTTCTGGTTAGTTTTCTTCGGACTTTTCAAATGGAAATGCCGTCTCTGATGGATGATCGATTTTTCTGACCTTAGAAACCTTATTTTCACATTTGGAATGCGGTTTGAGAAAGGGTTACAGACTTCACTTTTCAAAGTAGAAGGAAAAGTGGGAAAGGAAGTAGAAGACTAGAAGTAGGTCTATCCAGCCGTGAGTGACATTCCGGCTTGTTTTTTTCCCCTGAACCATACCGGAACGAAACAGAATCGCACCGAAGGTATAGCCCAAGGGAAAGCTACACTTCTATGGCGTTGCGGAGATTGGCCATAGCTTTCCTTTTTTCTTCATTCGCAACCCTACCTCTTATCATCCTCCATCCCTTTAGTCCTCGTCTCGCTGTTCCAGAAATCATGGTCCGATTTATATGTAGAAAGAAAAATCCTGAAAACGAAATATCTTCCGCCGGATAAACAGGATATATCAGGATGACTCGGTGGAAATTCCGTCGTCCAGACCGGTTGAAGTACCAAGTTTCCTGTTTTTATCGGTTGCTGGATAGCTTTAGCTCGTCAAGCCGAAATGAGTTGGGGGGAAATTTGTAGGGGACGCGTCATTTTGTTTGCAAAGACTACTAAGAAATATCGTGCTTTGAGCTCCAGATTTTTATTCTAAAAAAGCGATGAGGTTTATCAACAAAAGAAAGGTCAAATTTTATAATCTGAGACATTTGTTTCAAAAATTATATTTCAGTCTGTATAAGTTTTGCTATAAGTATTCAGCTAGAATTTAAATTTTTATGACTATAAGCAAGAAGAGCCATGTTAGTAAATTTTCTCTGTACACTGTTAACGTTCTTCGTACAATTGTAGTTTTTTATAATCATTGAACAGTGTAGAGGTCGCTCCAAATAAATATTGCCTAAACCAAATTGAGCATTGTGAACCACAAATATTGCCTATGAGTCGTAATTATTGTTCCTTTATATATATAGCCTATGCATCTGCAATCATAGAATTACATTAGTTAGCTGCAATGAATTAGCTGCAGATATACACAGTAAAAGGTTCATATAACGAAATCGGCAATTCTATGGAAAAACTTACATATGTAGAAACGATTTTTGGTATACATATGTATTGCGAAACATACTATATTTGCTGAGACACATTTCCAAATAAATGCAACTTTCTCCAGAAATAAGCGAATGTAATTCAAATTATGTATAATTATTATATTCGTATAGAAAATAAAAAAAAATAATTAATAAAGAAATATGGAGACAATAGTACTTTGAAATACATTATGTTTATGTATCATTTGTATGTGCATTTATATTTGTCTATTAAACTTCATATTTACTTTGCTGGACAACAAATTTCTGTTACCTCGTCAAAAAGTGCCTTTCTTAACATCGTCTCTATTTCGGGTGAGTGATGTTTTCATTCCTTTTTAAAACAATCGATATTTAGAATTTTTTTTATACATAGAAATAATTTTTCTACAAAGGGAGATAATAGAGATTCATATAAAATTATACACACATATATAGCAAAATTGTAGTATGATTGTGACATGTAGTACCTTCTAATGTAATATACATAAATACACTACACTTAAATGTATATCAACTTAGGAAAGCTTAAAGTAGTAAAGCAACAAAACAAAGTAATAAAACCAAGTAAATTAAAATAGTAGAAACATCTCAGAATAAAAAATGCAATTGGAGTAGTAAAAGGTGAAGAGGAGTAAAAGATTAAACAATACCAAGAATTTTGTTCTTCATCAGGGACCGCACAAAATCCCTGTTATTGGTTTGCTTTTTCTGACTACAATAATTGAGATTTGTGATTAATACTGAATGAACCAATATTGATCAAAAATTAGTTAAAAACAGTATAAACCCAGAATATAATTAGTTTAAAAATATTTTAGTAATTTAGAAGGGTCTTTTTATTAATACTGAGAACAATCTCAATTGTTGTAATATATATGTATGCATGTATAGAGAGAGATTTTCGATATACGTAAGTTCAGTTATCCATAAATTCTTCTCTATTTCCATTCTATTGCAATTTTAAATAGTAAATCTTCACTAAATATAAAATTCATATATATATATCAGTAAAGCTTAACTGGAGGCTAGGAAAATGTGTGATTGTGTTAAAATGCGCGTGTTCACATGCTTTATTTTAATTTTTAGAATGATATTTTGGGAAACAGAGTGTTAGTGCTGTCATGCTTTTGTTTCCTTTTTTTCTTTTTTTGCTGCGCTGTATACTGGCTGTTTATATGCTGGACCAGAGTTTAATAAAGAAAGGTGCGTTATTATCATTATTATTATTATTATTCAGCAAACACGCCTAGCTATTATAGAACGTGTCATAACCTCCTGATGGTAGATATTAATGAAATATATTTAACTATTTCTACAACTTCACACTCTTATTTACCAGTCCATATTCTGTAATAATACTGTCCATTTTTAGCCAGTTTCGTCTCTTTTTTTATGTCAGAGAGATATATTGGGCGCTCTTAACGAATTTTTATATATTCACCCGAACTTAGCATGGATAAATTATATTTCTATTCAGTGATGCAATATACGTTTTTGTATCCCACAAAACATTTAATTTTACAGTTAAATAGTTAAACATTCAGTATTATATTGCTTTTCATCCTTATTATATAATGACAATTCGATGACTAATTATAATATTTGTATATATTGAAAATAATAAAACTAGTGATAACATTATATTTTAATATAATACCAAGCGCCTGTATTTTTAAAGATTGGAGAAACCAGTTTATGAAGCAATAAATACACACTAATGCCCTGAACATCCTTCTAATGTTTCCCGGCAGATTCATACCACGAGTTGACGATGGGGAAATGCTATATTTGTTACAAAATTGTAATAGCAGTAAAATAAATTACTAAAATAGATTATTTGCTCGTGGTGTAGCAATCTGTGATAAGGAATTTTATTCGTAAGTAAAATAATTGAAAGCTGTAATGTGGGTACTTTGATTTTAGTTGCGTGGCAATCAAAATGCAATGGATGCTCATTGCGCTTGCGTTAACTGTAAGCATATAAAACGGGTTGCGTGTACTATATCTACTACATAAAATAAATGATGAAATAAATTAGTATTTATGTGTTGGTTAACATAAAGAAAATGAAAGTATGGTTAGTAAACATATACTTCCTATATAAATTCATGTTTACTCAAACCTTGATAAAAGATTACTGATAAAACACACGATTTTAAGGATCAAGAAATTTACAGTTTAGATTTGTAAGTAGAAATCTATTTTATGAGTGTAACTTGTATTGCATATAGCGTTGACTTCTACTTGTAAGTCTAATCTCCATAGTGCTTTTCCTGTAGCCTAATTTCCAGTTTATTTCCCTAATACGCATAAATTCAGTTTCGATTCTCAATGTTTATCACAGAAATATGAGCTCAAACACAACCGGTATTTTAATCTGTAATTTATTCCTATAATATTGCTCCTGCCAGTTCATTGGGAAATAGGATTTTATATGTAAATTCGTATCTGTTAAAATACTGTTTGCCTTTTATTAGATAAACGGTATTTTAACAGATACTGTTAAAGTATCACTTATCTGTTAAGCTACACTTATGATTATGCTCATTATTATTAGATGACAATAAAAAATTCATATGTATCAAATTAAGAGCTGCAAAAAGTGTACTAAAGTTGAAATTATAATCTCATCAATTTAATCACTATTCTAAGCGAGTTAAATTTATTAACGTGTTTAAAAATGATTCATCAGATCACTTTATTTCATACATGAGCATACCACCGTAAAATAATTATTATTCTTTTGATATTTTTTATTTGTGCACTGCTTGAAGATGGGCACAAAAAATGTGAATGGCATATTTTGTAGAAAGTTAATTTGACGCAATATTTAAGCAAGCTTTAGGCATTTTATTTGCAAAAGGAATAAAATGGCGTCGTGTATTTAAATGTAAATATATTAAATACTTCGATATATTTTCTCGTCTTTTCGTCTATCTCTTTAACTAGTTTAAATAAAGCTTTAATTCAAACATTGATATATGTAAAAAATAATCGTGACCTGTAAAAATATAATCTAAACTATGACATAAAAATAATCTTATATAAAGATGAAAGATTAAAAAAATAATAATCTTATATATAAAATGAATATACTCGATTTTCAAAGCATATAATAAAATTATTTATTACTGGCACTGTTGAAATATAGTTTTTGTTTTACGTACCTGGGCTCCATCTCAACACAATTATTTTCCACGTTCCTGTAAGCTGTTTCTGGTTATCGTTGACAGGCAAATGAAATATTAAGTGTAAGTGATTGGTTCTTCTAGATTCACTGTCTATTTCACTTACCAAGGCACGTTCGATAGAAAAACGTTCACCGAATGATTATATGACTTGTAGTAGTAGAAAACCTAGAATCATTGTAGTTCTAGACAAACACATTACTATCACGATTAAACGGCGAATAACTTGGGAAAATGTTTACTATATAATTGCATGTGTATTTTCTATTGTACTGTGAAATTGTGTATAACTACTTATGCACAACAATATGTATATAACTTTTAGTGAAATACAATATGTTTAAAACTATTTGTGAAGTATAATATGCATTTAACTATTTGTGAAGTATAGTATATGTATAATTATTTGTAAAGTATAGTATATGTATAATTATTTGTAAAGTACAATATATGTATAACTATTAGTGAAGCACAATATTTTTATAACTATTAGTAACGTATAATAGGTGTATAACCAATTGTGAAATATAATATGTGTATAACTATTAGTGATTATATAGGTATAACTATTAGTGATTATATAGGTATAACTATTAGTGAAGTACGATATATGTATAACTATTAATGGTGCCATGTGTGTATAACTATTAGTGAAGTACAATATATGTATAACTACTAGTGAAGTGCAATACGTCTATAACTATTAGTGAAGTGCCATATGTGTATAACTATTAGTGAAGTACAATATGTGTATAAATGTTAGTGAATTACAATATCTGTATAACTATTAGTGGAGTACAATATCTGTATATCTATTAGTGGAGTATAATATGTGTATAACTATTTGTGCAGTTCATGATGATGAACTATGGGGTGACATATAAAGTAATAGAGCACTAATGATGGTTAAGTATACATAGTCAGTAATCTTATAATAATTATAGAAAATTATATAATACCCTATTTTGAATTTCGATTTCTAGTTTGGGAATCAATTTTATGGGTCAAGATATAATAACATCATATTTAATCAAAATAAGTTTTAGCTTCTTGTTCTGTTAATTTATTTTCGTAAAACGAGATGTATTAAAAATTTTCCTTAACAATATTCATCTATAAAGCACTGTATATTAAAGTCCTACTGTATAATATTTATATATATATATATATCGAATGTCTCTAAATAACTATGTTTCTGGGATTGCCTATACTTATTATATAGACAACCGGCTTCTATATATCGAAAAATTTTAAGACAAATCGGAAAAATTTTTGTTCGTTAAATGTTTTGAAATGCATGTTTTTCAATTATTTGAAAATATCCCTGGAATTAAACTCCGGTCTTAATAAGTGAAAATACTTTAATGATCAACCATCATTGAAAACTTTTGTGCAACAAAAGGCATCAGAAAGTTTTTTCCATAAATATAAATACATATCAATATAGCATAAGAATGATGTGTACCAAAAGGTACGTAAATAAATTATTTCTGGTCAATTCTTCTTTTCAATTAGCTATATTATCATAAAATTTATATAATTTGAGTCACATATACTTATTTATAAGAAAGAGTCTGTTGATTAAGAAATATGTCTCTAAATGCAGTATACTACATACATAAATATCACAATACATATATATGTATATACATTACAATACATATACATATATATATATCACAATATACGTAAAAGATGTACAATACATACAAAATTTTCCCTTTTTTATGTATCTAAGTCTCCATATATCAAAATTTTCTACGACGTTTCGGTGAAAAGACTGGGTGCCCATAAGAATTTTTGAGGGGATAAGCAGCCCTAATAAAGCTGAAAATTCCCCTTCGTGGGGATTTTCATGTGAATAGGTTCCTCCCAGTAACTCATACCGCTGGGAGTAGAGATTTTGCGTTGTTGCTGCGGGGCTAGCATACTCATGTGGAAATATATATGTAATGTAGAGAAATATATTAAACCTATATATGACCACCAGGTGGCAGGAGATACCTCACGAACCCCCTGTTCTAGCACTCGTTTCGTCATTTTATCTAAAATAGTAATTATATTTGTATTAAATTCCCTATACATTTTTTATAACGTAATCCTGCATTAAAAGTACTTAGTGTTCATGAGGAATTGGTATGCATGTTATTTTTAAAAATTCCACCCATAAAACGTAACTAACTGTTAAAAGGTAAACAGAATTAATCTCACAGGCTACACTCATTGGACTGCCAATTTCAAAGCTAGGGGAGGAAATATGATTAAGAGTACGAAAATGCTCGAAAATTTCAAAAGATATCGAAAAATTTAACTAATAGTTTACCCAAGAAAAAATGACGCACATTCGCGTCAGTAATTTTTAATTAATTTTCAAAATATGTCATCTTCGCCGCAGTTTACTCAATTTGGAGGCCAATCTAGTCAATCTTGAAAAGAATAATTTCATAATATCATACGAGATTTGTACGATGTATGGATACAATGGTCCTCTGAGATTACTGAATACATATTTCGACGTGAATTTAAATTAAAATCGAAATTATATACGTGTTTTTCGATCACCAATATAATGGTAAACAACATATTTATTAACAGATTTAAGTGACACAAGGTCTTGAAAATGAGCATTTTGCCTTTTGAAATATCACATACATTGCATAATAATGTTACGATGTATAATAATGAAATTGTATAATAATGAACTGCCTTTTATACATACCTTTTATACGCAATATTCCCATTGATCAATTTCTTTATTGACAAAGTATTTTGTTTGTTCAATTTCTCCATTGACAGAGCTCCTTCATTGGTAGATTTCTATATTCATCAAATTTTTACATCGATAAAACTTCTTCATTGATTAATTCCCCCAATTGGAAAGTTTTTTATTGATCAATTCATTCATTGCTCAAGGATCTTCATTGATCAATGCATCTATTGCTCAATCTTTTCATCACTCAATTTCCCCACCGACAAAATTTCTTTATTGATCAATTTCTGTAACAATTAAATGTCTTCATTTATCAGATATCACAAGTGTATTACTTTTATATAAGAATACTATTTTTACATGGTATTTTGAGCTATGGACCCATTCCCCAATTTTCCTTAATACAACGTAAACTAAAACTATACAAAAGAAGATAAGGAATGGAGATGATTCAATTATAAAAGTCTTCATAATTCACAAGGATCAAATAAACTCTTGGAGAGGACTGGGCTTTGAAATATATCTTCCGGATACTCTTAACATTTTCCTCTCCATCCTTAAAGCTTTATGATTGATCATTTTTGGTACTCACATTATTAGTTCAAATTAAAGCTTAGTGTATAGAAGACAATTTATCAGCGCCCAAAAGCTTAGTTGTGACAAAAATCATTAACCCCATTAACTAGCTATGAAAATTCTAAACATTGTGACCCGGTGGCTTTATCTGTTAACCAGTTTGGTAAATATGTTAATCTTGAGAAGAGTAATAATACAACAATATTAATCAACAACGCTTTCTGGCGTTGTGATACTAGCGCCGATGTTATGGCGTGATTAGATGGTGAAACGTTCGAAAGAAAAGAAATATTTCTGCGTTCGGTGTTACCCGAACCCACGACCTTCCATTTCGTGGGTTCAGGTCCCACCGAATGCAGGAACATTTCTTTTCTTTTGAACGTTTCACCATCTAATCACGCCATAACACCAGCACTGGTATCACTACGCCAATAAACGTTGATTAATATTGTTGTTTAATTTAATCTGCGTAGTGTTCGATTTATATAAATAAAGGAAAATAATATCTTATTAAACTTTAAGGCTTTATCTTGCAAGGAAGTCAAATTTTACATAAATTCTTACTATTAATATCGAAGCTGTAATTGGTATACGCTATTAAATATTATTTACCATAGCGATGAAATTTGAAAGTTCTTAATGACATAAAGTGTAAACACTCGTATGTAACAGAAAACAATGGCTATAGAAAGGGTAGGTGCAAGTTATCTTCTTTGGTTCGAAATAAATTTGCATTATTTATTAAATATGCTGTCTAATAATAACATTAAAAGTATATGTTCTAGTTTAATAAGAATTTCCATAGATGTTTTAAAATTGTCATTACGCTCTGTGAATTGAAGATATTAATATCCTATTTACTAAATCAATACTACTTTAAACAAGGTAATTTCGCTAGTAAACGGTACCATTGGCAGATATGGCAAATATACCTAATTTGATCATTCTTATTTTATAATTAAGGGCAAGCTGCGAAAATTTTAAATTAGGACAAACATCGTAGTAATTGTTCATAATTTTTAATCCTTGATTTGATTTTATAACAATCCTTTTACAAATATTTTCATAAACGACGTTACGTAGGGTCAGCTGGATCAGTAACCTAATGTTCTTTCATACCTTCAAGCGGTACCGACCAGGCTTACTATATATGAAACAAATTTCATCCAAATTATAACGAAAAGGCCGAAGAACAGAACTAAATAATTCATCGACCTATCTAGCCAGTAGGGTAACCATATGGCCAGTTCCTGAAATTTATTTGACTTCGGAACTGCCAGTTCCCCAGTCTAAATCCACCTGATTTAAAAGTCTACCAACTATGGGATATCTGCTTTATCAAAAGTTTGCGAATTTTACATTACCGAATCTCTGCAAGACTTGTTAATCACTTCTACTATTTTTGAAACTCTTTTATCAAACTCTCACAAAAATCTTGTATTAATTCTGTATTTTTCCATTAAAATTACAACATTTTAATAAATAAAATAAAAAATAAATTATATAAGAAGTAAAAATGTGTCTTAGTGTTTCAGTTTATATTCCTGCCTAGAAGAGGTAGTGGGTATCTATAATATCTTAAAGTTGTCTAATATTATTAAAACGATATAGAGAAATAATTCTTTAGAATTTCACAATGGCTTCAGTAATGGAAATTTTTAACACATCTTGTATATAGACAAGGAGGGAATATGGACAATCTATAATAAACCACATATTACACATTTTACATGTTCTTTATATATACAGGGTGTCCCGTCAAGACTGCGTAAACTCTGCACAGCGTGATTCCTTCCAAAATTCTAAGCCAAAAATGTTAATGCGAAAATACTGTGAATACATGATGTTGCATATAGTGAAAAAGGTGTATGAAGTATTTATGT
>QLNU02015003.1:87450892-87513779 GCA_006491805.2 Dysdera silvatica
ATAGTTTTGGTATCTTTATGTAACCGAAATTTTGCACTTGCATTTTTATACACACGTTTCACCATGTCAATGTACACATCCTCAATGTCTGTTGATCTTAAAGAGTTGATGACTGCTGATGTTTTAATAGAGTCAAAGGCCTTCTCATAGTCAATAAATGCAACACACAATGGAAGTTCATATTCATGTGTTCTTTCAATTAATTCTCTTAATACTTGAATATGGTCCACTGTACTGAATCCACTTCGAAATCCAGCTTGTTCTCTTGGTTGAGCTGCATCTAATTTTTTCTGCAGGCGATGTGTTAGCACTTTTGTGAAGATTTTATAAATAGCAGGTAACAAGCTAATTGGTCGGTAATTTTTCAAATCCTCTTTATCACCTTTTTTATGCAAAAGAATTACTGTTGCAGAATCCCATTGGTTTGGTATGTTACCGCTGTTAAGACATTTGGTAAAGAATTTTGCAAGTATGTCTTCTACATATTCTCCAGCTTCTTTTAGGATATCTAATGTAATACCATCATCGCCAGGGGCTCTTCCTTTCTTCATACTTTTTATTGCAAATGAAACTTCTTCTTTTAAGATTTTAGGAGCTGTTCCTTCGACTATCTCAGAGTCTTCGTTTAATCCACTGTTACTTTCATATAGTTTTTTGTAGAATTCTTCAACTCTTCTAAGTATTTCTTCCCTATTTCTTGTTACGGTGCCATCCTCTCCTTTTAATGCAATGATGTGTTTCTTCCCAACAGATAAACTTCCTTTAACAACCCTAAGGCTCTTGTTATTTTCAATGGCCTTCCTTACTAACTCACAATTGAATTTTCTTATGTCTTCTTTCATGCTTTTGCGCAGAGTTTTACAAAGTTCTATGTACTCAATCCTGGAACTGGTATTTCGATTGTCCACCTTCATATCTCTTCGCCTTTTCATGAGCTGTTTCGTCTTCTCAGATAATTTGCTATTGTGCTTTTTACAGGTTACACCACCAATTTCCCCAGCAGTTTCAACTATTGTCTTAACAATGTTTTCATTTGCTTCTGAGATATCACTTTCATCAATAAGTCCTTCCAGTGCAGAAAAGCGATTTTTTAATTCCAACTTGAATGCCTCGGTATTTTCTTTTAATTTCTTTAAATCCACCCTCTTACTTACTTGTTTCCTAATGAGCTTCTGTCGTTCTAATTTAGTATTTAAGTGCATTTTACATCTCACCATTCGATGATCACTTCCAGTATTAAATCTGTTCAGTACACTGCAATCTTCAATAATTGATTTCTTGTTTGCCAGGATATAGTCAATTTCACTAGTTCCCCCATTTGGGTGTTTCCATGTCCATTTTCTTTGCGGTTTCTTCTTAAAAAATGAATTCATGATGCTAAGGTTTTCAGCTTCTGCAAATTCGATGAGTTGATCGCCACGTTCATTCCTTTCCCCATATCCGTATTTACCAACCGATGTCTCTCCTTGTTCCTGTTGTCCAATTCTTGCATTGAAATCCCCCATGATGAGCTTGATATGTTGTTTCCCTTTGGTGTGTAACTCTTTGATTTCTTCATAAAATTCTTCAACCTCTTCGTCGGTATGGCTTGATGTTGGTGCATATACCTGTACTATTTGAAGTTGGTATCGCTGGGTTAGTTGAACAACGAGCCTCGCTGCTCGATCTGATGTACTTTCAACTTCCAGAAGACAGTCTTTAATTCTTTTGTTGATTAAGAAGCCAACACCACTTGTTCTTCCAGTTTCCGTTCCTCTATAATAAAACAAATGTCCACTTTTAAGTTCCACCAACTCTTCACCTTTTCTTCTAACTTCACTGAGTCCTACAATGTCCCATTTGATCTTGTCTAGTTCCTCTTCCAATTCCTGAAGTTTTGCTTCAGAAGCAAGGGATCGTCCATTAAACGTAGCCAAGGTCAATAACAAACGGCAGCCTAGTTATATATATCTTGTATGTATATTATGTATGTATGTATGTATATGTATATGTATATATGTATGTATGTATATGTATGTATGTGTGTGTGTGTGTGTGTGTGTGTGTGTGTATGTGTGTGTGTGTGTGTGTGTGTGTACACATACATGATATTTTTGAGCTATTAGACAAAATAAGAGGGGTAAGAGTACTTACGAAGACGGATAATATTCTCTATAGAACTTAGGGTCGCAAATCACTCACAGCGTTAGTTCTAAAACCATCCAGCATGCACAAATAGTGAAAAATATATGAAATAATATGAATAGTGAAAACTAGTGTATGAGGAGGGCAAAATGTGACGTCCTAATCATCTCTGCACTTGATTAGCTGACCTGCGATCCTCATGCACTGATTGCCACTATTTGTGCATGCTGGACGGTTTTAGAACTAGCGCTGTGAGTGGTTTGCGACCCTAAATTTTATAGAGAATGTTGTTCGTCTTGTTGCGTACTATCACCCCTCTTATTTTGTCAAAACACTTTACGAACATACGGTATACAAGATGCAATGCAAAGTCCTTATTCAGCTAAATAACATTTAAGTAGGGCTATAAAATTTGAGTAGCGGTAAAGAAGCTATGCGCAATCATGTGTGACCAACAACGGTTCCCTTTGCGGCAAAATGTTTTTACGCCTAATTCTGAAACTAAAAGAGATATTAAAAAAATTTAAACTGAAATTTGTTAACAATGAATAATAACCATAAATTCAATCGGAAATGACATACTACATATATAGGTACATTGAAAGCTATGCACATTTGGTGGCATCATGTTCTTCTTACTACAGCTCCATAAGTAATAATAAAAATAATAAAATTATTTATACCTCCCTGGACCAAATGTGTACTCGCATATTAAAATTCATGCATATTGTGCAAAAATAACACGTAATTACATTTATCTATCCAGCCGAAAAGGAATATATACAACTACAATTTCGTTCAGATACGCATGCGTGTACTGTATATATTGCATTCCCACCATGCACCTCTACCTAACTTTTAATTTTCTACGAGCCGTCGTTCGAAAGTTATTTAGGTAAATAAGATTTTTGCCTTGTACCCTGCATATCATTAAAATAGAATTCTCAAAATTATTGGGAGCGAGCAAGCACATATTTACATTTATACATAACAATATATGTAAAACTACAACTTATTTCAAATTATAGGGAGGCTTGAACCCCACAGGCCCATATAATTCTACAACTATGCTGTATATAGTGCATGCATATAATATTGTAGCCTTCTAACACTTTCCATATAAATGTTTTGCTTGAAAGTTTGGAAACATTTGGAAACAGTACACATAATCAACAGGGGAATGATATGTCAGATACGGAAAATTCAACGTTACAACCATTACAATTGTGTAAATAATAACAAGATATATATCATCACTAGGGCTATGGGAAATCCTACTCGCCAGAAACAAGCACAGTACTCGCCAACCTAACAACTAAACCCTTGTAGAAAAAGGAGATTTCCTGCTTACCAGCAACAACATCTATTCGCCAATGGCTATCAGGTGACGGGATTTGGCGAACCCTGCTCATCCTATTCAATTATCTGTTTACATTTTAGTGAAGGTATTTTGTATTTCTTTCGCACACTCTTATCATCATTATTACTGTCATCTCGTGATTGTAATGATATCATTATTTTATTCATTTGCGGTATACCTTAACGTTATGATCATGGGCCATAAAACATTGTACCATACGGTAGCGACGTGGCAAAGAGGTCAGTTATCTGCCGACTAATCCGTACTTGATTAAAGCAGGTAACAAGTTCTTTTTTTTCTTCCTTTCCTTCTTTTTTTCCTTTTTTTTCTATATTTACAGTGTTGGTTTGATTCTCTCGAGAGTTCGTATTCCTTGGTGAACAATAAATGTTTGTTGGTGAAGCATGCTCTTTAGTGTTCTTGCGCCCTAAACTATAAAAAGCCTTTATAAATACTGCAAGCGTGCATAATAAAAAGTCAAAAATGCACGATTTTCGTTTGAGGGAAAGCATTTCAGATAATATGCTAAAAATAGTTCTTGAATGGTGGCGTGGGAATAACGAGTTCGCTTATCACACCATTAACTCAGGTCTGATTCCATGGTAACGGTTCCTTGCTCCATAGAAGTACAACAAACCAATTGTACACGAGCCGTTTTTTCTGTCTACCATAGTCGAAAATTTAATTTCGGAAAATTAAATTTAGTTCGGAATCCCGGAAAACTGTAAGTCTCAGTGGGACCTTAAATGTCTTTGTACCGTAAAATGAAAGATAAATGAATAATAAAGAATTAGTGTAGGCTTATACTCTTTTGAAAGACGACTAAAGTGGGATAGATTGGAATAATTCAATTGGTTATTAAAACGTCACTCTTTTGTGTTTGTAGTTAACGTTAATTATGTTCACTTGATTAATATATGTATATAAAATTAGCTTCAAAACGCTAAAATAACTACTTTTGCTTTTCCATCCAAGATTTTCTCTATCTTCTCTAGTTTCTTCACATGCGAAACTGTCCACATTCATTTGAGCAGTTTAAAATTGTTGTATTGCCGCTTTTGACAATTTTTTTATTTTAAAATTATTTATAATATATTATTTATAAAATTATGCTCAAAAAATTATTGAAAAATTTCGGATCATGCATTGAGCAAATTCTTCCTTTAACGAGCCCCACGATGGCATAATGGTACGTATTTGCATACCGTGCCAAAACACCTGGTTTTACTCTTAACGACGCCAAGCGCTTTCCGCTTTTCTCCACCAATCCGTAATCTGAATTGTTTGGGAAACTGACAACACCGGCGCAGTATAAACTTAATTCTTGCTCCACAAGAAGCAAATAAATGTCTGTGTGGGCAACAAAGGTTACATTGCACCGAAACCTACAATTTTCCGAGAAATCCGAAACTCCACCACAAGTAAACCATACCCCGGGCTTCCATGAGCAAAAAAGTGACATATGATCTACGCTGGAATCGAACTTGACTTAAAGACGCCGTGGACAAGTACGTTACCGATATACCATCACAGGGCTGTGTACATACATATTTTAAGGAATTCGAATCCTTAAGACCTAGGGAACCAACCTCCTAACTACAATGAGCAGTTAGTCTGTAAACATTCTTTGTTTCGTTTTGGCACCATTTGGAGTCGAACCATGGAATAGTGGGACGCCATGTGATCTCCTAATCACTGTGCTGAGATAGGGTTATCAACCAAGAAACAAATATTATAAGAATAAAACTGTTTGCCCTTTAATGACCTTTTTTTGGCACTGCAGCCCCTGAAGTACTTGGGCCTTCATAACGATCGTCAATATTCTTCTTTATCCAAGGCTTTTCTTCGCCTTTTCTTTCCTATTCTTCTTGGAGCTCCTTCTACTCCATCAAACTACATCTCCCTAGGACATCCTACTTTTCTTCTTCTTCCACTTGGATTTGTTCTCATAATCTTAGACTTCCGAGATTCTCATGTTCTTTCTGCATGTCCAAGGATATCTACATAAGTCTTCCTTTTCTTATTTCTTTCACAAGTTCATGATCTGCATATAGATATTGTATTGCCCCGTTTTTCCCAGTTCTCAATACGCCATTTTCACTAACTGCCCCGAATATTTTCTGAAGTAATTTTCTCTCCCATATTTTCAGCAATTTTTTGCCTCTAGCTACCAATGTCGATGTCTCGGTCCCATATAAAAATAGATGTCTTACAGGGTTTGTCCCAGAAGTTCCCGGAATGATTTTTTGTAGTTGGCAACGCTGGCTGACGGGGCGGAGAAGTTGGTGGGGGATCTGAGCTTGGAAACGAGACCGGTATCAGTCGCCTGCGGGCAGTTGTTGAGGCAGGGTCACGCTCCGCGCAGAGGTATCTACTGCACCCTCGTCGATCAAAAAATGGACCAGTTTTTGGAGCAGCGTTATGCAATCAAATTTTGTGTGAAACTGGGTAAAAACGGGGCGGAGACACTCGAAATGCTTCGGAAAGCCTACGGTGACGGGGCGATGAAAAAAAGCCAAACTTTCATGTGGCACAAGCGGTTCCGGGAAGGTCGGGAGTCCGTCAACGACGACGACCGCTCTGGACGCCCGTCGACATCACAAACGGACGACTCGGTGCAAAAAGTGCGTCAAGTTTTGGACAATGACCGACGATTAAGTGTTCGGGTGATTGCAGAGGAGTGTGGAATACCCAAAACAATCGTTCATCGCATTTTAACGGAGGATCTTCAAATGAGGAAAGTCTGCTCGAAAATGGTGCCAAAAGTCCTGACGAGTGAGATGAAGGAGCAGCGTTTGTTGAAGTGC
Organism: Dysdera silvatica; assembly: GCA_006491805.2. Classification (NCBI taxonomy): domain Eukaryota; kingdom Metazoa; phylum Arthropoda; class Arachnida; order Araneae; family Dysderidae; genus Dysdera; species Dysdera silvatica. The sequence continues at coordinate 87,457,184 of QLNU02015003.1, forward strand.
CAGGAATTGCATGAACGCTACGAAACGGACCCAGAATTTTTGGACAGAGTGATCACAGGGGACGAGACGTGGATTTTTCAGTACGATCCCGAATCAAAGCGCCAGAGCAGCGAGTGGCACACCAAGGAGTCTCCTCGCCCGAAAAAAGCAAGGATGAGCAAATCGCGAATCAAGGCAATGCTCATTGTGTTTTTTGACAGAAAAGGTGTAGTTCACAGTGAATTCGTGCCACAAGGACAAACAGTCAACAAGGAGTTTTACTGTGAAGTGCTCAAACGGTTGCGCAACAGGGTTCGACGCGTCCGAAACGAAATTCGCGACAATTGGATCTTGCACCATGACAACGCGTCAACCCACACCGCGCTCATTGTCTCCGAGTTGCTGGCCAAAATGGGTGTGGCAACGCTGCCCCAGCCGCCGTACAGCCCCGATCTGGCACCAGCGGATTTCTTTTTGTTCCCAAGGATCAAAAGAACCCTGAAAGGAACTCGGCATGGGACGCTGGAGGCGGTAAAAGCAGCCGCGACGACCTCACTGAAGGAGATTCCCGTTGACGACTTCCAGGGCGCCTTCAATGATTGGGTGAAGCGTTGGCAACGGTGCATCGAAGCAGGGGGAGAATACTTTGAAAAGTTCTGAAAAGATTGTAAACTGATATTGAATAAATGATTTTAAAAAAAATCATTTCGGGAACTTTTGGGACAAACCCTGTATTATTGTTTTATAAATACCACGCTTTACTTTCCGTGAGACATTTTTCAAACAATACGTTCTCGAATGTGAAGTAGCACCTACCATCTGTTATTCTTGCAGCCTTCTGCTACAATGTTCCCTAACGCCCTCTTCAAGCATGCTCTACAAAAATTTAACACATATTTTGGTTGTAATATATCTATTAAGTAAAAACTGAAAATAAATATACAGCATTATAAATTATTAAAAATTAATGGACATTGTTTATATTTAGGCGCACATTAAAACATATTCCAGGTTGTTATAATTAGCTATTGATTTTTTCAATTAGCGTATATTATATGCATTCCGTAACTCGTTAAATTTCAATTCCTTTGCGCAAATTGTTCTTCATTCAAATACGTTTAAAATTCTTTAAATTTCGTAACGTATGTCATTCTGTGAACAAAATTAAATACTTCATTAATAAATAGATACTAATTGCTTGTGATTAATTATATTTCATTTCAATTTAATTACCATACCTCTTTATTTCATGCTTTCATACTTCCTAATGCAATAACGGCGCCTCTTAAAGTGCCGTGGGAAAATTTAGATTTCGTAATTCGTTTAATTTATTGGTCGTTTCGATTTCTTTCGTTAATTCTGGAGCTAATGCTAGGCAATTAATTTTTATTTGTAACTTTTTAGCCCATTTTGTTAATCAATTAGCACTAAATAACCTAACGCAAATAATTTTAACAAAAATAAAGAATAGAATTTCCCGCATTTGTGTTATAAATAGATAATAATTACGTGTTTTGCTAATTGTATGATTTTATTTTACAGAACAATTTAAACAGGTTTTAGACTGGCCATTTAGCATTTAAGTATTTCAATCTTTCAAGGTTGAAATATTTAAATAATTAATGGTATTTATTTGACTGTTATTATGCCTAAAATATTTATTTGTAATTATTATATTTAGATATATCTCATAGGCGTAGCCATGGGGTGGTTTAAGTGTTGTAACCCCCCATTGCAATGAAATTTTGTATATTTAACATAGGAATATATGAGTTGTAGCTCTGTAACCCCTCCCATTAAGCCTATAACCCCACTTATGAACTTTCTGCCTACGCCTATGATATTTAACCCTTATACGGGTAACGAGAAATACATTCCTACTTAGTAATTTGTCATACATGTATTTGTCGGTTCTAAACAAGTAAATGAGGCGATCCTCCTGTAATCGAATTCTCATTAACAGGACAAGGGAATATATTTTATGCAATAATTTTTGCCACCCACGTATATTTAGCTCAAACTAGAGCTTTTTTGTTTTTGGAGAAAAAGAGGCGCCGTCCTCATCCTGGACTCGAACCAGGGTCAACGCATTGAGCCCGCGGTGTCTTGACCTACTAGACGAACGAGGACAAGAACAAACGCATTTTTCTCCGTATATTAGGATGTAAGATATTATTACCCTTCACAGGGATAACACAATTGCCAAATAATGGTCAACACAGAAAAGCCTCCGGGGCGAGATTTTTGTGAGTTTTTCGTGGGGGAATTTATTATACAATAATTTTTGCCACCCACGTATATTTAGCTCAAGATGGATCTTTTTTGTTTTTGGAGAAAAGGAGACGCCGTCCTCATCCTGGATATTTAATATTTTAACAAATTTTTCAATTCACGTGTTTAAATTACATTATAGTTTGCCTCAAAGCAAAATTTCAGAAAACTACTGCTTTTCCATATAAAGGTTAATATTCGTAGCTATTTAGTATAGCATTTGAGAAATAAATGGAAAATAAGCAAATAAATAAGCCAATTAATAAAACAGTATCGTAATCATGATGTCTCTGATGCAGTACGGCCTTTTATAATTCGGAGGCTATGGTTCCGGTGCCTATGGTTATTATAATGGTTATTTAATTAATATTGAGCGTTTGTTGCAAAAATTAATTATGAATTTTAACCGTGAAAAAAGAAATTTCAAAACTAGTTCTTAATTACATTTCTTAATTTTCTTTCCCTTTAAAATTAATGAATGATTCCCCGCGGCTGTAATTAGATAAAAGATTTCCAATAAAACGAACTCTCAGCTGTCTCTGATTCTAAGTAACTCCTTAGTATTGCGAAAGTTCAATATATTTCCATCATCTTAAGTAATTATATTGTAAAGTCTGTCTATAATTATACCGCCTATATTTTCCCCAGTCTCGACAGATACAGGATTTAACTAGTTTATCCTTTTCTATGAAGACAAACGCTCTATACTAATAAGTAGGGAGAAACTGATGGTTCTGCATAACTGGTATCTGGGACCACCAGGACCAGTTATGCAAAACCAACAGTCCCCCCCCCACTATGATAATTCTCCTGGTCCCTATGGGACACATTTAACTGGACCTACTTGCTTTAGTAATATTATCATTATCGTTAACTAGTTCCTTTACTCTACTTAAATTCATGTATAGTGTTCTAACTGCTATATGTTTCTTATATCTTTGATCTTTACAATAATTAATTTATGAGTAATTGGGGATTTTTCTTTTGGCTACTGAAGTATATGAAGAAGATATTTAGTTCGAAGTAGTTTTTCAAAAAAACATAAATTATATAATTACAGTTGAGTACGTGATTCCAGACATATCGAAATCAAAGAAAGCTCCATTCAAAATTTCTTTCGAATTAGCCGTGAGATTAATTAATATTTATTTATTCAAACGCTACGCTCCTTAAACCATTAAATAAATTTCATTGATTGATTATCACGAATTTTATTAATCAATTTTCTCTTCTTAATTCATGTCGAGGCGAGACAAGTGATGAATGACTGGTTGAAAGTGCTTTTTGTGAACGTTGCGCTCGTGAAAAGAACGTGATGCCTTTCACTCACGTAGCCTGACATCCGGCAATTATGTTAACATAGAAAAATAGACCGAAGTGATCGCTTTGTTAAGGTTAATATATTTTTTCGGAATTAGTTTCTAATCAGGGAATTTTAATGCGGCGTCTACATTTTCCGGTGCTTGCTTACTTCCTTATATCTTTAATCACTGCCTATGATACTAATGAATATTCCAAGCAACGACCTTCCTCTCGCCTCCTGCTCGTTTTCGGCCAAGCAAAATTACCCGTATGGGATCATAATTCATCGGACTATGTAGGAATCCCCACCAGGGAATGCCAAACAAATACTCTAATAATATATTACAAAATTACTATTACATATAGCGAAAATCACGGGCTTTATAAAATTGCAATTTTCTTACTACTTATTAGATAAAATACGAGTGATATTAAAAGTTCACAGTACGGTCGCCCTCTGTCTAAATCACGAATTTTTGCTGCTTTCAGTTAATTGATGATTGACGTGGATTTCCGGGTAAAATTATATAATAAATATGAGGATTATATTATAAAATATATAATAACTATATATTATTATTTACTAATTAAAATATATATTATATAAGAAATACAAGAAAACTCTCCGGACGGAGAAATTACATCGAAATTTTCTGTCCCATACCTAGTGCCGAAAAACAATCTTACGCTCGTATTGCCTATAGTGTGGAAAACTCGAGTTAGTTTTCTGGCAGACGTGTAGAGTGCAAGCGGATTTTTTACTATTTTGCAGTTCCAGATTAGATTTCCCAGGATGCTGAGGCTTAAATTCCTCATAAAACTGTAGGTCCTTTACCTCAATAAGTTTCGGGTGGGGTTCATAGCGTTTTGGAAGTAAAACCAACTCATTTGGCACAAAATGAACAAAACGGTAAAATTTCTATGTATGCGGATGTGTGGTAGCTTGTACAGGTGTACGTGAGTAGCCCATAACGACCATTATATTATTTAGTAATGAGTGTTTTGATTTTTGTAACTATCAAAAATAAGTCGAAAATACTAACATACTCATTATTTATGAGTGAAAACCAGTGTTATAAGCTAAAGTTAAAAGTTAGTTCGGCGTAGAGTTCAAACGGACTTGGGCCAAGTTTTATCAAAGATACCAAAAAATAATATTGAAGCGTTTATCATTGCGTGACTACTTTGTTGCCAGTTGTTCGAAGGAATAGTTAATGTGAAAATTTTAATACACACTTCTAAGCTTGACCACAACCGGGGGCAGATTTTTATTCATTAGAAACTCGAATATGTCTGCTAAATTTTTCACATTAATTATTTATCTATAACTGGCAACACAATAGTCACGCAATTACAGCCTATTCAATATTCTACTATTTCCTTTTGTATTCCTAATGAAAGACGACTAAGTCTGAAACGTATGCCACAGTCAACGTTTCGCCTTACTTTACACAACTTCGACTTCTACTTATAAATCTAATATGCGTAGTGCTGCATCAAATTATATTGCATGTACAATATAGATGATTTTGTTTTCTTGAAATTTTGGCTTAATTTTCCACCATAAAACTCTGTTTCATCAACTATTCATAAAACAAGGTGTAAAAAATAAATAATTATATATTAGAAAATATGTTATCTATCAAAATCACTTATGCAATGTGTATTATAATCAACGTAGCCATGTATAATACTATTAATTGTAATTTTTATAATTATAACTTTTGAAATGTTAGTACTTATTTTTTGAAAATATATATTCATAAGATAACATTTTTCGCTTGTAATAATATGTCCACACAAAAGATTAATATTAAGAACGTTTTCAATAATTGTTAAAGTGCAAAAAACATTGCCAAAGCGTTTCTGTTAGAAATCGGGGATTTTCTATCTACCTAATCACGTTTCCGGAGTTGTATAAAATTTATTGTGTCAGAAATTTTGCATGGTTTTATGTAATCGTAATTTCTGTCCATTTTCTTATTATTATTATTATAGCAAATTCGTTCAGTCGACGTTTGTAATCATGTTAGAAATCATTTCCTCTTTATACTGCTGCACGGAAAAGTACTATATTGGTCCTTTCAAACCTGGTCATCGTTAAAGGAAATTCAGTTTTCAGGTGGGTGAAAAAATGATTTCATTCGGTGTCGTTTTCCATTCACCTTTGTTATAATAGAACACGTGACCAATGAAGGCCCACCAGAATTTACAAAATACTGAAAGGTCAACAGCGCATAGACACCTTGTACTTGGATTTGAGCTTTGTAGAACAATTCGAATTACATTTTTTTATATTTACATGTGCGATTCTGCAATGAAATGTATGTATTCTAATCCTGTTAATACCATTAATTCATAGCCAGAGGCATATTCAGAGACCTCAGCTGAGGAGAACTGAGACACATTCGCTGGTTCATGTTCACAGAATCAGGGACTAAAGACTTTTTAAAACTTTCTGTAAATGTTTAAGTGGGGTAGATTTTGTTTATACAAATTTATAATATCCATCCCTTATCTGTCACAAAAGATCACTGTTTTAGGAATAGGTTTAAAAATAAGCCTATTGTGCAAAACTTGCTTTTGCTTGCCCTCTGTCCACTACTTGATCTACGGAAGCCTTTTTTCCTTTTGCGACCTTTAAAAACTCATCGGCTTTGTGAATTGAATTCTTATGATAGAGAAAAGTTCTAATGTTATCTGAACTTCTCCAAGGTCTTCTTCCAATTATTAAATTTTTTTGAAACAAGTAGATCTGTGGCTTAAACCGACTTCATGGGGTGAAAAGAGAACACACAAAATTTGCTATAGGCACGGTCCTCTAACTTTGGCTTACTCAGTTTTTACAACTTTTTGCTTACTCGGTTCAGATGAGCAGAACTTCCGACTGCGATGAGATTTTCTTTGACTTTATACAACACCAGTGTGACCGTCATGGAAAAATTGCAATTTGGATATGGTTCCCAAACATTTTTATCACTGTTATCCAGTGGCGGTTCTAGGCTAGGGCCGGGGTCCGTGGCCACCAAATTTAACCGGATTTTATTATATTGCACATGTGCAAGAAAGGCGCCAGCAGCCCCCGTGCACATACGCTGGAATTTGTGTCCGCAGAATTTTTTGTCTAGAATCGGTACTGCTGTTACCCTACCTTCATCAATGAGGTTAGATTTCTTGACATAATTAGAAATATCTGCAGTCAGAATTTCTATTTCAACTGCTTTGCCTTTACCTCCTGGGAAATTTTTGAATACAACCCGCAGCCACTGCTGTTACTTGCTTCAGCGGCAGTCTCATCAATGGCACAAGATTTCAGGCAAATGTCTTTGGGATCATCACTATTTTCAATTTCACTACTTTTAAAAAAATAATTTCAATGTCTGCAGGTGTAATAATTTTTCGCTTTGTTTTTAGCCCTAGGGTGCCCCTCTGCCCCCTTCGTGGGTGCGTCAGTGCGTCCATTTTAAATGAAAATCTTGATCTTATATAATGTCATTGATAACATCTCCGGAATCCGAAAGGTATATATAAATGTAAATATTAATTTAAAAATCTATAATATAGAATAGTGATTATTTAGTTACGTGTTAATTACTTGTATTAATGCTTCATAACTGGCATAGTTTTCTTGAACTTTAAAATAAATTCCCGGCCCCTCATTATTTCTTAAATTTTAGCAAAATATCGATAAGTATGCCGAGATAGCCTTACAAATTTTGCTTTTTTCACCTTCGAAAAATTTTCCACCCTCAGAAGGTGTAAAAAAGTTGAACAATATCAATTCTTAAAAGGAATATACTATTTGGATTGTAATGCCAGAAGTTTTTTATAATAGTTGTTTATTTTTATTATATTAAATATGCCTTATATTTTGAAGACTATTCTTTCCGTCATGTCAACGTCAAACCCCAATTACTCGGAGAATGTGTAGCCGTTCTTCATTCCATAAACGATTTCAAGCTATCGTCATTTATCAAAACTTACGAAACTCGAAAACTACTTCAAAGAACACTCAAAAATATCATCAGAAACAAAATCGCAGAGGCAAATATGCAAGTTCATTAGGTTTTAAACTGCATTAAAAAAGCATTCTTTTTCTCTTCCGAAAAGTTCGCCAGATTTACATTTGAAAAATTTGAACAGTAGGGTCCTCTTATAACCCTCATTTAGCGGGTTTCCAGAGTTAGCGATGAAAATATGGATTTTAATTGGTGTCATGATTGTGAAATATCATTCAATTGTTTTCGGCGGACAAGACTTTTGCATATCTTGGATGCAAGGAGCAAAAGTTGCATTTGAAAATTAAATAAAAATGTAGAAATCGCTAAATAAAATCGAAATTAGGAAGAAAAATTAATGATCGATGTCGTTTTTTACTGATGTCAATATGATGAAACAAAATTTCCAACATTTGAAACCGGAGAATTTTTAATAACTTTCTCTCAGAATGCATAATAAATAATTCATGTAAGCGCTTTCTTGGAAGCCACAAATTACACTGACAGCTGTATATTGAATGTATTGAATATTTGACCACTATCGCGAATGACTAGTTCACACGAATCATTAAACGACTAGTGTAAAATGATATACTAATATAGAGAATGCTTACTTTGTCTATTACTAATATGCTAAATATTAAGTAGTATTAATCAGACGGTTACGGATTAAGTGTGATCAATATCAATAAACAAGATAGGGTTATACCTATTTAGCTGGGGTTTTACCTGTAAATAGCTAGTGAATAGCCAGGCGCTAAGATAGACATAAGGCTACTTGAAAACAATAACAATTTTTTAATGTAGTCCTAATAGTGATAGAACCACCATGATCCGTACGGTATACAAATAAACGTTGGGACGGCAATAAGAAACTGAGTCTGATATATTCAATGTAGCAGGAAGCTATAATGGCAATATACTAAGGTTTTCACCTTCATTGCACGACAGCACAGTGCTTATAGACGGAGCACGTGATTACTGCTTAACACCGATACAATTAATTTAAACACATACTGAAAAACACTCATTTCACTTAATGTACGCATGCAATATTGTAATATTTAAATGCAATGCAAATATTTATGCAATAAAAATTGTTTACTGCACTATTTAAAAACCGCAGCCTTATCTTCCCTGATTCGCGCTTATCTTACTCGAGGCCTGACTCTACAAACTATCCCTTTACTACAGAACCGCGATACACCTCATATCAAACGTAAAAGAGATATAAAACTCACGTTACACAGGTCTCCTTGACCATCCGTCTACGTCCGTCCTACGCTCAGGCAAAAACGCTCGGGTGACCGGTCCGGGGAAAAAAACGTGGCTCCAGGAAGCGTCTCCTGAACTGGTCCGGCAAATGTGGCTCCAAGAATAGCCTCGTGAACTGGTCTGGTAAATGTGGCTCCAGGAATCGTCTCGTGAACTGGTCCGAAAAATGTGGCTCCAGGAATAGTCTCGTGAACTGCTCCGGCAAATGTGGCTCCAGTAATCGTCTCGTGAACTGGTCCAGCAAATGTGGCTCCAAGAATCGTCTCCTGAACTGGTCCGGCAAATGTAGCTCCAAGAATCGTCTTGTGAACTGGTACTGCAAATGTCGCTATGGAATCGTCTAGTGAACTGGTCCAGCAAATGCCGCTACAGTGAAAGATGCTCTGCTCGTTCCTATGCGCCGAAAAAACGAGTCGGGTGCTACTTCTCCAACTCTATCGCAGCCACGGATAAATAGGTACGAATCTACGTACTCTGGGTCTGGAAAATGTTTCCAATTTCTAACGGCGACTTTAGGGCTCGCGCTCGTTTAAACAACCTTAATCGTAATCTACCAACTTTCTCTCATCGACGATTTTTATCTCGTTCCTTCGCTGACGTCTCTCCACCGAGAGCTGTTCCAGAAACGCTACGACCTCTCACCTCGAAGATCGGATCCGGAATCCTCTCCGACCTTTCTGAACGGAGATCCGACCTTGCTCTCCCCCCCCCAAAAAATCTTACATCCTTTTTTCATCCATAAACGACACTCGCATCTATCAAACTATTTCTAGCCAATCTCGGCTTTGATCAATTCTCCCTTCCAATCACGTCCTTTCCTCCTATCTCACCGACCACTCGATCTGCGGTTTCATTTGCCCGTTCGACCTTACGGAGCCTCCTTCTTCGTCCCGCCTTCCTTAAATTTCCTTTTCGAGTTTTACGGCCTAACGTTATACGGCTCTGGCGCATCTGTTGACATTTATATAGCCTGTTATTGTTCTATAACTTTTTTCCCTGGCGCCTTTTTTGCGATACCTTCCTGTTTGGACCGCAAGCTGACCTTCACCACCATCCTATTCCCTATACTCAAGCCTAATTCATCTTCTGAACTCCAACTGTCATTTTTCTCCAAGATTCCTTTAATATAAATTTTATTCCTGTATTAATTTCCATTTTATGGCTTCCCACTATCATATCGTGAATAACGGTTCAAGATACCACGAAAATTTTACTAAACAAAGATACTGCACAACGGCATCTATAGACTGTTTATTGAGCATATATATATATATATATATATATACTGTTTATTGAGCATCTTTAACATCTACAGAGTGTTTAATGAACATCTTTAACATCTATAGACTCTTTATTAAGCATCTCTAACGTCTGTAAACTTTTATTGAGCATCTTTAACATATATAGACAGTTTATTGAGCATTTGGAAATAAGGATTATTTTAGAAATAATTACTGATATAAATTTATTTACTTTTATTGCCGTGGCCTAATTTTGGTTGAAATTCAAGAGGAATATAATATACTGTTCATCGAATTTTAAGCAAATTAATAGCTGAACTTTATTGTATGCATATTGAATCTGTATGTGTTACTTTTTATAGAATATTTTCAAAGTTTGAATTGTAAACCTGAAACGCATGTAACGAGCGGCCGCATATAGCATTTTAGTTATTGTCAAACTCCAGGGTGCATACGAGTTCTACCCAGTGGCGGATTAAAGTTTTTGAGGCCCCTGGGCTGCTGGTAATTAGTAGGCTCCCAGTAAATTAGTTCAAAAGGATCGTCCACAACAGAACACGACACTGGAGGCCCTCTGGCTGGCGGAGGCCCCTAAATTGCAGCCCTAAAGCCCACTCTTTAAACCGGCACTTGTTCTTCCCCATTTTTTTCTAACCAGTATTATCCATCGATTGTAATTTCTTATTTCTTAAACAAACTCGAATAATTTTTGACACAAAATTTTAACTAATGAAGCTTTGACAGTGAATGATACTTTTAAAAATATTTAATCGCATCATTTGTTATTAAAGTTTTTCCCCATATATTAAAATCACTGTAATTAACTACACAGTAGAGTGTTAGAGAGAAAAAGCTATTCAATTTACCTTAAAATACTTCATTATAAAACGCTTTTTTTTATTTAATCTCACGTAATTTCATGTGTTTATGAAATGCTGCAATTAAAGCATTTCTTCAGTTTATGAATGCTTGGTAAAAATTAAAATAATTGGAAATGATTTTCAATTATTTTACCCATTTTTCTTTAAAATTTAGAGGTAATTTATATCACGTCAAAACAATGGAAAAAAGTTTATTTTTCACTTCTGTAAAACAAGTTTTTGAAATGTTCTTCAGCGGAGAATTAAATTATTATTCTTTAAAATAAACCCTGAAAATTAATGAACGGACTTTAAATTTGATCTTTCACTTGAAATTCTCTGAGGATATTAGTATTGGTTTCTGATAATCTCATCGCTTTTATTTGAAGGACGGAATCATGGGAAGAGCAAGGATTAAAAACAAAAATTTTGAATGAAAACTGCATATAATTAATAACGTAAAAAATAAAGTATAAGCGACATATAAATATATTTTCCCACATCTTGAATTAAAATGTTAATAATCATTTAACTTTGTTACAAACGAGTTTCATCAAAATAAATTTTTCATTAAATATAATTGACTATCAAAGTAGAAGAAATCTGAAAAATTGCCATTTGGTAAAGTTTATTACTTAAAGGCTATATGAATAAGGAAATTAATTAATTAGCAAAGATTATATCTCTTATCAAAAAAGTAAATATTCATAATAAAGCTGCATTATAAATTAATTGAAACTATTTATAATGAATATCAAGAAATATATAAGTGAATTAATTTTGAACAATACTTTTTTATTGTGTTCTCGTTTTGTACAGCATTTTTAATTCAATGAGCCCATCAGTCGGTATTCAATGACAATTAATTTTAACGACATCACTCATAAAAATGCAATATCCTATTCAAACCTGGCGGTCGTAATTAATCACGACATTTTTCTTGATATATTCTATCGATGGCAGTTCACAAACATTCGCTCTCAAATGTGGCCAGCGAAGAAGCTCGTTCTCACTTAAAATATTTAAAACTACATTTAAAATTCACACACTTAAAATCACGTTGAACTTATAAAAATAAAATTAAGTGAAAAAGAAAAATATACATGTCGTAAACGCAGTGACCCATTACTTCCAAAAATATGAACCGAAATAGGAAGGAATGTTATAAATTATAAAGTAATAAAATTTTGGATTCGGTTACCGGAAGAATTAAAAATTGTATAATGAATTAATATTAATTTTAATGAATTGTAATATGAAGTAAAGAAACATTTAAAAATTGATTAAGAAAATATTAGATACCGGATAATACGTATTAAATGAAAAAAAAGAACAACATGCAAAAAAAAAAAATCGCAGGTGAAAGAGGTATAGAAAGAGCTGAGTGATTTCCAATTTGTTTTGTGTCATTTTGAGGCAAGCGCACAATAATTTCTTTTGACCGTTTATTTAACACTTAGTATTCCAAGGACATGAGGTAGAAAGTTTGAAATGGAAATGGAAAGAAAAAGGTAAAAAAGAATGAAGGGATAGTAAATGCTTTGGTGATTTTTTGATTCATATTTTTGGAATCAGATTATAATTTTTAAGGTCCCAGGTGTGTTATATCCTTACCGATATTTTCTTGGGACTTTTCATTGTAAAGTTTGATATACTTTAAATAATAATACAAGGCAAATACATATTAAAAGTTTTGTAGTATAGGGTTATTATGATTTTACAAATGAAGAATAAATAAAGCAGGGATTTTATTTGAAATTCGTTGAAACTATTAGTTACACGACAATATGCATATCCACTTAAAATAATACAAAATGTCTCTGGATTAGTTAACATTTATTAGTCTGAACGTTTTCTGCAGCATTATATCTGTCTTCTTCAGAATGTTAAAAGGGAAAAGGGAAATACATTGTTTCTTAGGATCGTTATATAGAGTGCAACCAGTAAATACAAATTTTATTTTATTAAGAAAATGTCTATTGCCGATCTGCTAAAAATATTAAATTGAATTGGAAATAAATATATTTTTTATAAAAAAAATTATTTAGAAAATTTAAAAAAAAATAGAAAACATTTTCATTTATAAGCTAAATGTAATTCCTTATTTGAACTCATTATTTTGAACACATTGTTTTGCTCAAAATCTGGTTCCTTATTTGAACTTTAAAAAGGAAAATTTCAAAACAACTTCAAGATCACGCACATTAAGCCAAAGACATCAAATACAATTTAGGGGAAAATTTATGTGTACTATAGTTTAAAGTGCTCCTAGCCATTGTGTAATTAATGGTTGGACCAAAGTGTGATAGAATTTATTTCCTTTAATGAGAAATTTTATATCACAAAGTTCCGATTTCGTTTAAGTTTAGGTAAATAATGATGTATACATAAGCAGCTTACTCTCCTTTTCTTTAAACAATACCCTGATAAAACTGTTTAAAGCGTTGTTCCATTTTCTCCTTTCATTAAAAATTAAACTTTCAAGTCATTATTAGTGTACTAACTGAAGTTGAATTAATTTAATTCCTGCTACAATAAAACTTAAGAGTCTAGTAATATCCTTATGCGTTCCAGGGGGGGAAATATAAGTTAAAAAATGTTATGAAATATTAAGATTAATATATTATATCCTCAAAAGTAAACGTGCTTTTAATAATAACTATTTATTTTTCATTCAAACCTCCCTGAAAATTATAAATGCAATGAAGGAATGGAGTATCAGCAATTAATAGGATTCTGGGTTGCTGACAGTGAAGAGTCCCAGGTAGGCAATGGGTCTGGGGAAAAAAAATATGTACAAATCAGCGTAATGGTGTTTTTTATCAAAAATTCTCCTTGCTCCGTGTGGTGTGTCATATCTCAACTATGCGAAAATTCAAGTCGCTTCACGTGGTGTTTTAAGACTCAGCTTTGGTATGTTAAAAATTCTTTTTTTTTATCATTATTATTATTATTACTTGCTTGTTTTCTTAAAAGTAAAACCCATGATATTTCTTTCATTGTTAATTTTCTTATTTAACTGGTTTGTTTATTTCGCTGTTTACTGTGTCTGTTATTTGTAAGAATCTTTTTACTTCACTACCCATTTTGCTATTTTCTCAAATTATAATTATTATTTTTTTATTTTTTTCCATTATATCTGCATGTCTTATATATATATATATATATATAGTTTCAAGCAAAGCGTCTATTTTTAATTGACGGAGGTTTTTTAAGCTTTTTTAGTGTACTGGACTTGTGTTAAAATTTTATTAGAATTGAAGTTAATGCGCCTGATTCAGAGACCCATTTTTTGACTTCGTGATCATTCTACTTCAATCTACAAGACCGTGACGTCTGATCTCATCAAAGATCTTTTCAAATTTTTATCTTTTATTCTAGCATATCCGTGTACTTCCACATCTGACATACGCACGTGTTTTCCTTTACAACTATTATTAAAGCAAACAATAGTTAATATTAAATATTGTTAATCATTATTACTATTTAAAAATCAAATGAGAGGATGAAAGTGACGAAATGTCCAACTTTATGATACAAATCAAATACAATTTAATATTTGGCTAAGGGTTCGCAAGAATATAACAATATTAATTGAAAAATATTTTCTACTTACAAAAAATTTTTAGAACGGAATTATGTTTGAATCAAAATATTTTATATCCTTTAACTCAACTTTTTGAATTGTGCTTGATTTCTAAATTTAGAACGAGCAACGTTAAGCAGGTATTAGATCATTATCATTTTTTTTAACGTTTTATTGCATATTCGTTTTCTAAATATTTTCTGCCTACCTTGTTTAGCTGCGCGGCCTTTAGCTGTTGGTAACCATTTTAAAGGGAAATTAGTTGCCTTGGCCATTATTTAATTGCATAATATAATTTTGTCTTTCTCTCTAACATTATTGTTATTAACACCAAAATATAAAAAAATGATTGTTATATTAATATCAAATGGGGTGTTATAATGAATCCAGTTTGGGAATTTTCAGTTCTGTTTACAAATTTCACCAAAATTCAGCGAGAGCAAGGGCTGCAGGCAACTCATTAAATGGTAGAGGAGCAGACCTGTTTAAATATTATTGCTCCAAATAAAACAACGAAATGGCTCAAAAGTGACCTCTTAAGGCTACCGGCCCTATCAATCAACGAAATAAATTACAATTTCTAAACGTCTTTACGTCTTTAAAGCACGTCAGCCAATGAGAACCAGGAAGCCAGGAGCGCATTTGTAGCATGAAAAAACGGGAAATCCAATCTGCGTCATTGGTAGGGAAGGCCACTTTCAGGAAAGGAGTCCCTGAGGCCGAATGGTTAGTTTATCCGGTTGACGTTGATTCCTCAACGACGCGGAGAACCAATCAAATTAAACCAGCTATTCCCTACTATAGACCTCTTTATTGGATTAAGACCCCTTAGCGACTTACAGCTGGCCTTTGCACAAAATTCGTACGCATTCAATGGAATGAAAAACACATATATTTGTTTTTTACTCGGTTCCACTTATGGACTCTGTTTTAAAAATAACCATATCTGCTAAAAATTTGTCCGTAAATTGATAATTTATAAATTTTCCTAATGCAAAGTATGTGTTGTAAATAATTAAATATAAATGACAGTATTCATTTGTTTGCAATTAATAAAGTAGATTAATAAATATACTACTACAGAAAGTTGTAAGTAGTTAAAGTAAATAAAAAAGTCAGATGATAAATAAATGTTAGAGAATTGACAATTAACTACTGTTAGAAGAATCATTGAATGTTGGTAATTAATCATGTTAGAAGATTTATGAATTGTTGGAAATTATTCATTTTTCATTCATTCAGTCATTCATTTGTTTATTTATTTACATCCGCATTTGTATTACATCGCATTGAAATTGTATTACACTCTGAAAGAAAATAATATTTAAGAAAAAATACGAAGAAACAAATGAAGATGAGGGAAAACATCTGAAAAAGACCATGAAGCTTTGGCGAGTCAGATGAACCCAAAATTAACAAATCACAGAAAAAAGAATACACAACATAAGCAATTAAATCAGCTAGGGAGAGCATATCTGTATTCATTCCAAGTCCCCGAAATTAAACTATAACACCCGAGCTTAATAAATCAATGAGCCCACGTTTAAAAATGCGACAAAAATCTTCAGAGACTAAATCTTCGGGCAGAGTGTTTCAGGTTCTAAAACCAATATTATTAAAATTAGATAAACCTAGGTTGGTTCTAAATTGTAGAACAACAAATCTTCTTGTAGTTCTGACACCATATGGTGCATAATTTGTGCTCAAATGAACAGCACCCGCTAAGTAACGATGTCTAATTCTTCTAAACATCATTATGCGAATACAGTAAGAGTATAATTTATCAACTGGAATACTGCCGTTTCTTGAATATCCACGAACGGCCATCTATACCATTAAACAATTGAGGGAAAAGATCCTAAAAAATCTAATTTGTAGTCTATACAATCTAGAAAGATTATGCTGAGTAGAGTTTCCATATATTAAGAAACAAAATCTAAAAATCAATTCAATGAATGCGTGATAAACCAGTGATATAATATTTAGGGGAAACCTGAATCTAAATTTATAAACTACCCCAACATTTCTAGCGATTCTGGAACAGACCGAATCAAATTGATAATTCTAGTGAAGATCATGGGAAAAATCCCCAAAAAATCCCCCCAAATATTTTACTTCATCCACCACTTCTACAACATCCCCACCAATATAAATCAGACGGGTCGAAAGAGTCTCGCACTTCAAGAAAAAATAATCACATATGATTTTGAAGTATTAATTTTCGATTTATTTTCCAAAAACCAATTATAAATTTGAATTAAAACAGCATTGAATTAACTCATCAGGGTTATCATCAAGAAAAAATAAGGATGTGTCATCAGCATAAAGAATCATAACTGAAGTTCCAAAAATATATAGGAGATCATCAACATAAAGAGTAAAAAGAATAGGACCCAAGGTTGAGCCTTGTGGCACCTCATAATTAGTGTAAAATAATAATGAAGTATCATTCCCAACTTTAACAAATTGTGTACGATTCCGAAAATATGATCTGAACAAATCCAACGGAAAATTACGGACTCCAAAATTTTCAAATTTACTCAGTAATATGTCACGAGAAATGGTGTCAAATGCCTTTGTGATATCCAAAAAAATTCCCATTACAAAAGATGTGCTATCAATACAGTTTGATAGAAAGTTAGCAGCATAAGACAATGCAGTCTTCGCGGTCACTTCACGCCAGAAACCAAATTGATGAGGATGAGTTAAATGGAACTGTTCCAAATAATCTGCTAGTCGTTCACACAAATAAGATTAAAAAAATTTAGCAAAAGTCGAGAGAATCGAGATACCTCTGTAATTCGAACATACGTATGTTATATATGTTAGAAGGACCATTGTTAGAGAACTATGAAATTACTCAGATTTTCATCGTTATTAAGCTGATTTTGTAATGTCTTATAATCTAATTATATAGAGTAATGGTATGTTTGGAAAACAATAGTGAGTATTTTATTTTAAACAAATCCCCTTTTTCTTTTTCCTGTTTTTTGTCTTCAAAGTCTCAAACATTTTCGCATGTATAAATGTTAGTTTCCACATTCTCAAATATCTATATTTCTATTTTCAAACATCGGCAACAAATGTCTATTTTAAAGTAGTTATTAATAAATAAGATAATTCAAAATATGATAACAACGATGCGTTATATATATAGTTCCCCATTCAGACATTTTTAACTCCATTTTCCTTACGGTATATACGCTACAGGTTTATAAAATAATACGAAATAAAAATATCACTGAATAGAACAAAATGTCTCTTACTCATATGCTCAGTATTATTTTGTTAATTCTGATTTGTTTTCATAAAAATGAAATATTATTTCTTAGTAATACTTATAATTATCCAGAAAATGGCTCTATGTTCACTGATGGGGTAAAATAACTCCGTGGATTACAGGCACGACCTTGAGAAGGTTACACTTCAGAGAGAGCGGACGACGAAACTCGAAAGGAGAAGAGCCCGGGACGCTGTAGAGGAAGGAGGTCTCGGACGAACAGGAGCGCAGGGGAAGAGCTCCGTGATAACTGAGGTGATTTATAGCCGAGCTGTAACAAAGAAGCTTCAATAAACTTTTCATTATATTCGCCAGATTTGGTTTCGTAGTGCAATCCCATAGCCTTGTTATCCAATGCAATTACAGGGAGAGAATCTACGTACGCGGTGGATACGCAACTGGGTGGTAGCATTTTTCCGATGGTCAATTGAAAGCCCTGCAGCAATCAGTGAACAAAATCATTGTTCCTAATATCGTTACGTATACGACATAAGAAATAAGAAATAATTAGAAATAAGACCTACTTTTTAAAAGTACTTAGATTTCTACTTAATATTTATTGTATTTTTTATATTGAAATTATCAAATTAAATTGGTAGATTAAAGCCATAGTAATACCAATGCAAAAGGAAATTTTAAAAAAGAAAGAGAGAGAGAGGGAGAGAAGGGAAGGGAATGACATCTTCAAATATAGTGAAAAGTGTTCATGAGAAAAATTTTTGAAGAACAATGCTTTAGATGTTTACGAATCTTTACGCATTACGCCTCCGTATTCTAATTTTGCAAACACACATTCTAATTTTCAGGAAGTACTTCATATTTCTTTTTACAAAATTAAAAATTTAATGTATTTATATGTATATTTTGTTTTATATATTTACTATTATATTTATTATCATCATCATCGTTATTATTATTATGATTTCTTTGTTCTATTTATGGACGAAATGATGCATGTCACGAACAAGGGCGGATCCAAGCAAAGGGTCTTGGAGAGCTCGGATTCCATAAGCACAGAAAGAAAGGTATTGAATTTTCCACTATTTTTTTCATAACCCTCTGAGTACAGTATTTAATAAAAAAAAAGCTAACGCAAACGACATGTTGGGTTCTAAATGTCGCTCTAAACACGCTTCAAAACATCTAAGATGTGTTTGGGGCCCGCGCCAATATTGAGAAACGCATTTTGAAAGTTGAATAAGGATGCGGATGAAACAAAAGGGTCTGTTTCAAGTACTTGTAAACCTCATCCTCTTTATAATTTTTCAATATATATTAAAATATATATTACAGAAAAACTCCGCCTCTAAGGTTGCGAATACGCGGAAAGTTTTCAATAACATTTTCCACATTTAAAGGAATATTTCTATCACATGCAAGCAACGCTAGTCCTATAGATTGGGTATCCAGAATATTCCTAAAGAGGGGCCAGTGGTGCAAGGAATTTTTGGTGAAAAAAAATGGCCAAGGGCCATATCAATTACGATTGTTTTGGTTGTTTTTCTTGTTTATCCTTAATAAGTTACTAATAATTCTACAATGCAAGATACTTAAATAATTAAAAGTAGTAGTAGATTTTTTATACAATTTTACTATGACCAGTTCTTGTCTCCCACAAAAAACTATACTATTACTGGTTTAACACCTTTACTGGTTTAGTAATAGGTTAAAAACTACCCTATTTTGCAAATCTTGCTTACGCTTGCCTTCTGTCCACTACTTTATCTATAGAAGCCCTTCTTCCTTTTATGACGTTTTAAAAACTCATTGGCATTGTGAACTAAATCCTTATGATAAAGAAAAGCTCTACGTTTGCTGAACTTCTCCAAGGACTTCTTCCAATTACTAAATAGTTTTGAAACAAATTGACCTGTAGCTTGTATTGATCTTAAGCCGACTTCATGGGGTGAAAAGAGAACACAAAAAATTTGCTATAGACACTGTCTTCCGCCTTTAGGTAAGCTAAACAATTATGCTTACTCAGTTCAGAAGAGCAGAACTTCCGACTGTGGTGAGATTTTCCCTGACCTCATACAGCACTAGTGACGGTCGTGAGAAAATTGCTATTGACATATGGTTCCGAAAGACTTTTTTTACAGTATTATTCTCTCGTAATCAGTGAGGTTAGGTTTCTTGGCATAATTAGAAATATCTGCAGTTAGAATTTCCATTTCAACTGTGGCTAATATTTTGTTATGATCTACATTTACCTCCTGGAAAGCGTTTGAAGACATCCCCTAGTTACTGCTGTTGTTTGCCTCAACAGCAATCTCATCAATTAAGAAACAATTTTTATCAAAATTTTTTGAGACAGCAGTGGCTAGGGCTGTGTTCAAACGCTTTCCAGGAGATAAAGGTAGACCAAAACGCAATATTAAACACAGTTGAAGTGAAAATTCTGACTGCAAATATTTCTAATTATGTGAAGAAATCTAACCTCACTGATGAAGATAGGATAACAGTGCTAAAAAGTCTTTGCGAACCATATGCAAATTGCAATTTTCCCACGACCGTCACAAGTGCTGTATAAAGTCAAGGAAAATCTCACCACAGTCTGAAGTTCTGCTCTTCTGAACTGAGTAAACATAACTATCTAGCCATTGACGTAGACAGGAAGGTATTGATGGGGGTTGTAACCCCCATTGCAATGAAATTTTGTATATTTAACATAGGAATATGTGAGTTGTAGCTCTGTAACCCCCCATTGAGCCTATAACCACCTCATGAACTTTCTGCGTACGCCTATGTATCTAGCTTACTCAAAGGTAGAAGACAGTGCCTGTAGAAAATTTTGTGTGTTCTCTTTTCACCCCATGAAGTCTGTTTAAGATCGACACAAGCCACAGGTCAACTTGTTTCAAAAGAATTTAATAATTGGAAGAAAACATTGGGGAAGTTCAGCCAACATAGAACTTTTCTCTATCATAAGGATTCAGTTCAAAATGCAGACGAGTTTTTAAAACGTCACGAAAGGAAGAAAGGCTTCTGTGGATTAAGTGGTGGACAGAAGGCAAGCATAAGTAAGTTTTGCACAATAGGGCTATTTTTCAACCTATTACTAAAACAGTAATTTTTTTTTTGGAAGACAAGGGCTGGCCATTGTAGAATTGTATAAACAAAATCTACTACTATTTTTAATTATTTGAGTATCTTGCACTGTAGAATTATTAGTTATTTAATAATGACAAATGAGCACAAAAAAACAATCGTAGTTGATATTGTCCCTGACCATTATTTTCATCAAAAATTCCTTACCCTCTTGGGAATATTATGGGTGCGCCACTGCCAGGGAAAAGATAAAGAGATGAAAAACCAGAGTGAAAACCATGAGTAAACATACCAAATAAACAAACCAACCAGAGTAAAAACCGTGTTTACCAGGGAAAAGGTAAAGAGATGAAAAATCTTAAGAATTATTTTTAGAAGTTTAGAATTTAATACTCCTTCCGTTCGAAAATATCGTATATATTTAAAAAATTTGTTGTTCGAAAATATGGTATAAATTTGATTTTTTTGTCCGAAAATATGGTATAGGCCTACATTTAAAAGTGACTTTGTCCATCAGTTACACACTAATCTCAGTTCCTTACTCAAATATTTTAATTCCTCCGTTAATCGTCAATGGCTTTTTAAATGGATACCATATTTTCGTACAGAGTACTATATATTAATATGTGATTATAAAATTTAAAAACTACATTTTATTCAATTTTTTAATCATTTATTTAATTTAGTATTTATTAATACATTATTATAAAATTTAAAAAGTACTTTTTTATTCACTACAAGTCGTAATTTTAAATGATTTTTATTTGTTGAATCCAAAAACCCGAAAATCGCACTTACCACAGCTCTAGGGAACCCAAGCCCCCCTGTGGATCTGCCAGTGGTCACCACTAGGTTGAATGGTAAATAAAGCTAGTTGATTGTAACTGAGTTTAAACTACCCTTCATATCGAACATTTAACGTTCTGACTCTCTTTTTGCAGCATTTATTCTACTGAAATTCTAAGTGTCAATATTGAAATAATGTATCGAACACAGTTCAAACAGAAACCTAACGTTTATTACACTTCAACAAAGCTAACGATAATAACGATGAATAATTTACTGAAATAACAGCATATTTGAAGAACAAACTAAAAAAAAATTCTCGTTCGTATGATACGACGAATAGCGTTTAAACAACTTCTTGATAAAGTCGTCAGACTGCTTTGGTTAACACGAAAGATTCTAACAAGGAGGAGAGTACATGAAGTGAGAATCGAAAATGTGCTTCATTTTAATTTCATAATAAAATATAAACGCTTCAATAAGAAAGTAAAAAAAAAATTTACCTAAATCCCCCATGGGGGAAGTTATAGCCCCATCAGATTTGGCGAAAAAAGGTTATTTTTGTCAAATTTGACTTGATGCGCTTTTTATTAACCGCAGGAATGGCAAGATGGTTTTGAAGCGATGTTGCCAAAAGAGAATTAATAAAGAATTATTCATTCGCAATAAAAATATTATCGATTTTGATTCGTAAGAATTTATGCATGTATTTGCAAAAATATTTAGAACTTTATTACTAATGAATAGATGTCTCGTTTTAGTTATATAAAAGCGTTTATTTCGCTTTAAAAAATAATATACGTACTTGGCTTTATTAAAAATATGCCTACTTGGCTTTATTAAAATATGTTCAGATTAATTTCATCATAGTCAGATAGCCTTTTCACGTCGCTGAGTTACCGAGTATATATATATTATATAATATCCTTTCTTCCGAAACAATGGCCTCCTTCGACGTGCATTGTTCACACGTCCTCCTTGTTTACATGCATCCCAATAAAATTTGCGATCTAAAAAACCGATCAAACAGATACCACACTCGACGACAGAACAAGCCTTACTAATCTTGAAATCTGCGATCTTTTAAAATTCTGTCTGGAATATACAATATTCTTCTTTACCAAAAAGTTCTACAAGTTGATGGAACGGCCATGGGATGTCTTTTGTCCAGTGTTGTCGGTATGGAGAGTATCGAGACATGCGTATCCGCCACTCCAGATTTTAATATCAAAATATAGAAACAGTACGTTGATGACATTTTCTTCATTATTTCTCTTTCGCAGATTTCGGACTTTTTCAATTTCCTAAATTCTATCAACGACAATATAAAATTCTCTCTCAAAAATGAGCAAAGCAACTCTTTACCTTTCTTGGATGTTCTCGTGAATAGACTAAACGAAACATACACAACATGTATCTACAGAAAACCATCACACACAAACCGCTACCTAGGCTTTTCTTCGCACTACCCACTCCGCCATAAGGCCTCAATTGTTAGAGCACTACACAAAAGCGCGTGTAACATTTGTCATAATCCGTGAACAATCCAACAAAAACTGTGTTACACCTTCAATACCCGCCGTCTCAATGGAGACTCTCGAAATTTCATTCTGCGTAATACAAAAACCGTTCCTCCAACCGCATACGATGTCTCACCGCAACGAGACTCCTCCTTCATAGCCGACTTGCCATACATTCAGGGGATATCCGAACCCATTGCTAGAATCCTTAATAGCAGAGGAGTAAAATCCACATATAAACCTTTCTCAACACTCCGACAGAAATTAGTTAATGACAAAGACAAAATATCAGTAGAACGGAACATCGTTACCGTTTAGTGCATTCCCTGCTCCGACTTCTACCATACCTAGGCCGGACCTCAAGAACCACCGCACAAAGAAAACGTGAACACCTCAGAGAAAAACAGCAAAATAACACTACCTATTCACGTTTATCCCAGCCTGCCTTCGAAGAAAAACACACTCCTCGCTGAGATAATACGGAAGTTTTGCACCGAAATATTCCAAATCTCACAAGCAGAGTTTTCTTAGAAAGCTGTGAATGGTTCTCACAAATTCACCCCTTAAATACATCTAAATCTAGTCCCCCAGAATGCTACCAGATCACCCAGAACCATCGTTAAGTAATTTTTTCATTCGTTTTATTCTTTCTCATCCGTTACTTAAACTTTCCACCTCTTCTTTCATTAATATTTTCACAATTATTAAAACAATTGCGCAAAATAAAACATTAATATATTTTTTCTACATGTCACCTGATAGCAAAGGATGTGCTAAAATCGTCCCTCTGTATATTTTTAATTTGGTTTTCTACCGGTGTCCCTCCGTTGAACCCGGAATGTCTTGACCGCTAGAAGGATGAGGACTGAAACAACGCTCTCTTTCTTCGTATATGCATAAGGATGTAAGATATTATTACCCTTCTCAGGGATAAGCGAAAATTATTCCATAGGCATTCTTTGTATATTTGTAGGTTGATTTTTTTACTATTTTACCATACACATTTTGTCCTCTTGATAACGGTTAACTAATTTAGTAACCAAAATATTGATAATAAAATCACAAATTTTGACCAGTTGCTTTGATTTTCTTCTCCCTTTTTATTTGATCCTTGGCTTTTACCATCTTCTCTGTCATATACATGTATAAAATATTCTAAAGGCTCTTGGCGAAAAATTGCACAAAATATCTTAAATAATTTTAAATATATTAAAAGTGAGTTTTTTCTTAACATTTTACATTTGCTTCGAAGTTTTTACTATCAAGGCAATATTATTAACTACCTTCCCAGTGAAATAAAAAACTAAATTTTCTTTACTAAATTAATTACAAAGATTTACAACAAATACATTCTTGTAGTGGTTGTTGTCATTTCGTTTGTTTAACCGTGCTGTTTTTTAACCTTAAATTTTAAATTGTGAGTCAATTCATTTTCATTTCCAGTTAGATTTGCAGATGTTTCCTTCCAGTTGCCGCTCCTGTTCTTTGCTTACGACAGATATATCCTTGGAATTCCGGGTTTTGTTTTTAATTTATCCGTGTCTAATACTTGAGTTTCGCATCAAATCTATACCCTGTGAAGTTTCTAATAACAAATTTAGGGAAAACGAGTTCAAGAAAGATATTAGATTTTTCTCGCAGATGAGTTATTTGATTGTTTGCAGTGTAATGAGATTTTCTTTACTTTCTTAGTCCTTGAGCGAGCTGTTTTTCCATTTTCCGATGGAAATAAGAAATCTAAGCTAAGATGTAAAGAATGACAAAAAAAAAGTCATATATACATATTATATGAAAATCCATGAAGTAATTGGCAAAATCTAAAGCAGCATAATAAATAATTCAGTAACAGACTGGAGCGTAACTTTTGATTAGGACATTAATTATTAGAGTTTTACTTATTTCTCCTATGCAGTATAAATGATTTTTGTATATTTATCTCATGAATTTTATTTCAAATACATTACGTTACCGGTTTTCGCCAACAAGAACTGGGATATCTGTTGATACTTTCAGATTTTTCGATAATGAGTTTTAAGACTTTTGGAATATCTGCTGCCAAAAGCGCCAATTTTATACAAATATTGAGAGAATTCAAGTAAATCCATTTCTGTCCGCTTTTTCAGGCTTGGCTTTTCATTGAAGCGAGAGGGAACCTTTGCCCAGCCTCAGGGTTGCCGAGAACGAGTGCAGATCCCCAGGGTCACTTCGACCGACCCCCAATGAACCCTTCCCTGGAAAGTGGCATAGACAATTTTTCCAATACAACCCCCCCTCCCCAGAATAGGTCCTTGCCAGCTCGGGACCACGGAATGCAGCCCTTTCTGCCCCTCTCATCGGTTCTGCCCAGCCCTGTAAGTTCTTTAAAAGTAAACGTCTAGAAACTTAAAGAGAAAGAAATATTTGTTTTCTGTTTTTGTCAATTGCTTAAGAATTATTAAAACATTGCAGGCCTATATTGACATTATGAAAGGTATAAGATTGCTTCCTCTCGAATAAAATTCAGTTGCATTTTTACATAAACATGTTGTTAGATGAACGCATCTTTATGTTATTACATGGGCATACATTTACATGAACACATAGTTAGACGAACGCATCTTACATGAATGCATTGTTTCATGAACACAACTTTACATTAAAAACATAAACAATAATAATTAATATATTTTGTATGCTTTATTTCTCGCTTTTAATTATACTTTACACTCTTTGCATATTTTTGTCTACCAATTTTGAAGAGGCCTAGCCCCAAAAATGTATTTTTGAGAGGGTTTCGAAAGGTCGTAAACGTCTTAGAATCATAATATTTGTCTATTGTTCATATTTAGTTATTATTCGAGGTATACTGACCAGCTAAAAAAGTTCTCTTTCGGTTTGAGTGCGCTGATCCTGAAAACTGGTGTTGTGTTTGACTTTGTTTTGCTCTAATTTAAGTGATTCTGGTGGTAATAATTTCTTTAGTTTCATATAAACTTTCATAGCGTATGATAGTAACAAGCAAAATAATTTTGAAGCAAACGGCTGCACAGTAAAATGATTTTTATTGCTCAAAACTTTGACGTTTCCATCCGATCTATGCGAGTCCTCATCAGAACAATGAGTTATACGTAGAAATTGAAAAATTGCCAAATATACATAACTAGCGGAAACAGTACTCATCTATGTTCAAAATAATTATTATAAAAATTATTTGAGACGAAATTTAAAAGCCAAAACAAAAAAAAATGAAATCGAAAAATAAAAACTGATATTCACGCGTTACAATTTTGTTAGAATGGTTAACCAAACAACAGGAATGATTTTAGCATCATATCTATTAAAATTATTAGGATACTTAAAGAAACCTCTATTGCTTCTCTGTATAATCTGGGCCAAAAATTGGTTGATTTTGCCATAACCATATAATCCCTCTTTTTTTTTACCATACTAAAGTTCTTGGAAAATCAACCAAGTTTTGGCCCAGATTATACAGAGAAGCAATAGGCATCTTTGAGCATCCTAATTATTTCAATAGAGATAATGCAAAAACTATTCACGTTGTCTGGCTATTCTAACAAAAATGTAAAGCGTGAACCTCTTTTTCTTATTTTTCTATCTCATTTTCTTCTCTCTTGGCTTTTAAATTTCGTCTATACAAATTATATGATAATTCCTTTGAACATAGGTAAATACTGTTTCCCTAAGTCATGTATATGTGGCAATTTTTCAATTTCTGCAAATAATTTGCTTCTTCTGATAGGCCCTGCGGTGGCGCAGTGTGGTAACGCGTTCTCCTATTGCGCGGCTAATCCGGGTTCGACTCCCAGCAGTGCAAAAAGAACGCTTACTCAGAGATCTCATAAAGATCGCACTGCTCACTGTAGTCCGGGGTTTGGTTCCCTAGGCCTTAAGAGGTTCGGATTCCTCGGAAAACAGTAGGTCCCGGCGCAGCATGACCACTGTAGTCTTTGAGCCGTAAAACCAAAAAGAAAGCGAAAGTTTCTTCTGATGACGATTCGCATAGATCAAATTGAAACGTCAAGGTTTCGAGCAATAAAATATTTATTCTAGGCAGCTGATTACTTAAAAATTGCTTTGATTATTAAAAGTTATTTTTAATTTTAAGGCCGATTTACAAAGTAATCATTTGTTTCGATCCAAACTTCTATTCATATTGAATTTTGTGCCAGTACTGAAAGCTTTAGCTTTATTTCTAAACAAACAAGTCGTGCTTCAAAATATATATATGTGTTTGCTTCAAAAAATTAATATAAGCGTGTTTGTATTTAAAGTACAAATCTGAATATAAACCGCAGCGCTTATTAAACTATTTTAAAAATCTTCTTATTTTCTTTACTACCTCTCCGTAGGATAAGAATGTCCTATGTTTTACAACTTGCCTTATATAGCTTGTTTATATCGAGGAAACTACGAAAAACTTAAAGAATCTTGTCACACTGCAAATAATCATTAGAATCCACTGCGAGGAAAAATTCAATATCATTTTGAAACTCATCTGTTATTAGAAACTCGACGTTGGACAATTTCGATGCAGAAACTTAAGTCATAAACTAGGATAAATTAAAGAATTCTGAGGAGCATATCTGTCTTCATTGCAAAAAAAACCTTGTGAATTGTAAAAAGTATCAGCGGTTCAAACTAGCTGGATATCAAATCTTAAATTACTGTTCACAAAGAAGCAAATAAACGAAAGAAATTGAAATTTAAAAATTTATTTTGAAATATTTTTGCTAATCCTTGCATACTTTTCGCTTGAAAGTTGAGTATTGACAGAACTTAATTATAGAACAGCTTTCATAAACAATGTTTTAAATGCACTTTTAAACGTACTCTTTTTTTAAATTTTTTAAATTATTACTACTAAAAATTTTTTTGGAATTACTGCTTATATTATTTTATTTATTTATAATACTTATATTAATATACTTATATTATAATACTTATACTATTATACTTATATTATAATACTTATATTAATACTTATATTATAATACTTATATTAATACTTATATTATAATACTTATACTATTATACTTATATTATGATATTATATTATAATACTATATTAATACTTATATTATTTTTATTATATATATAATTTTTAATTATTACTACTACTTAAATTATTACTTTATTTAACTTTTTCAAATTATTTTAATCTGCTTTATTTCTAAAAATGTTGCCAATTCGTAATATATTTGTAACTTTTTCTAGATGGATTTTGGGGATTTTCTGTATATGTGTATAATCATTAATATGTGTATAATCAGGAATAGCTGTAAGGGTTGTGAAAGCTGGAAAAATATGATTATCGTGTATGCATATATATCCTATTCTATTATTTTCCTCGCTTACTAAAGTTAATTATTATATGTATCGGATTGCTTCTTTTCTTAAACAATAACCCGTAAAGTTTATTTTATATTCGTATAAAATGAACGTGAAATATTTTTGTAAACTTCTCAGTATTAATATTAAATCTGAACTAATATATCTTTTTCTTGTTCGCTCTCCATTTATCAAGAATTTTTCTTTTGAAAATATTTTTTATTTATAACAAACTAACTTGTTCAAGATTTTGCTGTTGATATAAGGCTTTTTTTAATATATTATTTAATAATAATTGCTTCAAAATAAATATACTTTGTTTCTAAAGTCCTATATATTGTTTTATATATGTACTACAGATACTACAAAATGGAATGATTTATATACTAAGGAATACAACAATTCATCTATCGTAGAGTGGACTGTTTTATATAAGGTGTCCCAAAAACTTCATAACCCCTCTAATTTCTTAAATATTGATCCTAGACATATGTGTTAAATTGGAAAGTGGCATAAGAAAAGGTGCAGAATTTTATGAAATCGATTAAAATTGCAGAGAATTATTTTTTGAAAAAATGCAAAATTTAAATTTTTGTATGGTCCCTGTACACAAAATTGTCCATTTAGTAAAATGTTCCCCATACTCTAGTAGCTCAATATACAAAATTTCAGCATTCTAGTGGATAAAAGAACCGAAAGTGGAAAAGTGGAACAGAGATATGAAGACCAAAAATAACGTGATTTAGCAGAATGGAGTTCCTCTCTTCCCGGCATATACCTTAGGGTAGATTGAAACAAAAAGTGAATTTTTAATTTATTTTTTTTATTTTAAAATCCAATACCGCGGAAAAGTTGTCTTATACGCTGCATAGTATTGTGGTAAAATTTGGTCGAATTCGGTTAATATCTTCTGCTTCCCCAACAACCTTGAATATTCCAAATTTTTGCGTTTTTTGATAGCATTGGCATGCAAGTAGGAAATTTCACAATAAACTTCTCTTACAGTTAGAATAATTTTATATGTTAATATGTAATTAACCATATTTTAACTCTAATGACTTAATTACTAATTTTAGTAATGTAATTACTAAGTTTAATAATTTGATAATACGAATAATACAGATTTAGCGCAAAGGTATTAACAAAAAGATAAATCACATTTATACGCTGCCATATCGAAAAGTGTGGTCCTACCTTCTTCTTTAAAGCTCTGAATCTTGGCGTTGTATGTTTTATTGTTTCATTTGCCTTTAAATGGTTTCATAAGCTTCATATATTTTGTATGCTTGCAAGAGTTGTAAAATTCTGTTATGGGAAGCTGTAGGAATGGATGCTTTATGCCAAATTTGTTGTAACTTACCTGCCACTTACTTGGCTATTTCAGCAAACGTTGGCTCCTCCCGGCTTTCCTTTTAATTGAACGTTGTCGAGGCACAAATTTCCATAACTTGTTCATGAGTTGCAAGCATAGTTTCACTTAATTCCGATTGTATTCCGAACACGGGGCAGCTCACAACGCATCTTGTTTTTACACCTAACAGCCTTGGTGATGTGAATTCGTTTGATTTCAACATTTTGACAACATTTTGATAACAGACAAGACAGTCCCACATAACCGTCCTGACATAACCCTCGTCGATAAATCGAATAAGACCACGTACTTAATCGACATAGCAGTACCCAACACCAATAACATACAGACAACCTACACAACGAAAATCACCAAGTACCAAGATCTCAGACATGAAGTACGAGATATATGGGGTATGGAAAAGATCCTCATCATCCCGTTAGTCATCTCAGCAACAGGGATAGTACCAAAAACGCTTGCGACGAATTTGGAGATACTCAACATTGACCCAAACACCTACATTGAAATACAAAAAGCCACAATCCTAAACACGTGTCACATTGTCAGGAAGTTTCTAGACATGGCACATTAAGAAGTGATGTAAAAAGAGGCTTGGGAACATGGCGCTCTGCCCGTCCCAAAGCCTGTTTCCGCCAAGAATGGGCGAGGAAAACTTTTATATATATATATACAGGGAACCTAGTAAAGCCCGAACGCGGCTAATAACTTTTGAACAAATACATCTCTTGAAAAGAAAGTTAAGCATTGGTAAGTAAAATGTAATGCGCTATCAGATAGGATAAACAGCAGCGCCCCCGGTGGTAAATTAAGGAAATTAAATCATTTATTTCGAAAAATAATGAAGATAGAGACAGTTGTAGAGCATCCTTCAGTTAGTAAGAAAAGATATACGGCTGGCATGCAATATGTACACGTACTGCCAAAAAGTGACATGTTCCGAAAATTTCAATGCATTTCTCTCAGTTAATGCTTTCTGATGCTTTAGAGGTTAAGTTGAAGTTCTTATAAGGAAAATACAATGATTTCTCTTATACAAGAACTTTAAACCAACTTCTAAAACACCAAAAAGCATTAATTGAAAGTGATGCATTGAAATTTCCGTAACACCTCACTTTTGTGGCAGTGCATTTACATATTACATGCAAGCCGTATACCTTTTCTTAATAACTAAAGGATGTTCTACAACTTTGTAATTGAAAACATTTCCCTATCTCCATTATTTATCAAAATGACTTTTCTTAACTTCCTCAATTCTCCACCAGTGGTGCTGCTGTTCACCTCATCTGATAGAATATAATCATTTTACTTGTCAATACCTGACATCCGTTGTAAAAGATGTCTAGATTAAAAAGTTACTAGCCGCAGTCAGAACTTGCTAGGGACCTTGTAAATAATGTATTATATTAATTTTGTTTTTGAGCTGTTTGCCCATTTTGTTGGAAGTCCCCGTGCGTCCATTCCTTCAATTAAATGCAACAAATGCCTGTATATAAAAACAAACATCCGACCATCAACTCCCTGTGAAGTATCTACGCTTGTTCACCTGCTCAGAAAAGTATGTGGAACACTAATGTTAATCTGTTAAGATGATGTGAAACGATTGTTTATTATTGTTGGTAACACAATTGGGATTTTCATCAACCAATGAATCTTTTATCTTTTTCCCTGCAGAAATCCTAACAGTCATTAGCAATGAAATTATATATAGATGAAAAGAAAAAAGTTGGAAAATGATGAGCCTTGTTATCAGGAAATAGTATGAAAAATATTAAGATAAAATAATCTTTCTTTCCCCGTTTGCTTCATTAAGATATACGAAACGAAAAAATATTTAGGGGAAGGGAAAAAGGGGAAATTTTTTCGTTCTTATTTCCTTATTTGAAGAAAAATCATTGACTCTGAACGTGTATTTGCGAGAATAATAAAAAAAACGAATTTACGAGATAATTTCAGCGATATAATCTTAATTAGCTGTCGAAAGAAACTTCCGGAGAAGTCTCTTGAATGATTTAATGAAGCAATTGAGAGATAGATGGAAATAATATCACAATTATGTGCATTTTTTCGTGTTAGAAAAAAGTCGTTGGCTGCTAACCTGGTGCATACTTCACCACTTTCTAAGCTCTGTTGTTGCTTAGAATTTTTCTATTATGCATGGTCCGTGTTATACATAATAGGAAGATTAATTTGTATCATCTCTTTTTTTTTGTTTTACCATTTCTTATCTAAGCATATGATACTTGAATAATGAATATAAAATTAATTTAAAATTTTGAACACAAAAAATTGTATGACTTTCTAAATGAAACGGAAAAGGAAATTTACAAGGACAATATTGAAACTGACGGAGGTCATAACTAGAATTAAAACATCAAATTTGAAGTAGGCTTGCCACACATACATATAAACATTTGATCGTAAGTTTATTATTGAAGAGTTACGCTAAATATATAAAATTTTAAAGATTAACAAAAAGGTGAAATTTGCAAGAGAAAGGAACTGAGTTTAGAGCGACTTACTTAAATTTAATATAAAATAAATATTCTATAAAATATCAACACACATTTTCAATGAAAATATATATTTACAGTTAAATTTCATGTTCCTCTACAGAAATTTTAATATTTTCCCTTATCCTTATTCTAATATCAAACATAATTTTACTTAATAATAAAATTTAAAAAAAATATTTTTTTCTACATATCCGTATGTAACCTATTGAGCCAATAATATTAAACAATATGATGTGGAGTTAAAAAAATATGGATAAAATCGAATTCAACTTACATTATTATTATTATTATTATTATTATTATTATAAGACACATCGCAATTTGTGAATAATTTTTAAAAGTCGGCCTTCAGGTCCTGATTATCACATGTTGCATCCTCGCCGGATTTATGGTATGAACTTGGAAAAAACAAGTAAACAATAGTGGAAATTCCTTGAATCCCAATATAATATTTAGTCTATTTTTTTTAGTAAATCATAGTTTTTTACCCTCTTTGGAATGATCGATTCTCTTTATGCTTATGCTTTTCACAAGCGAAATACTGATCTGATCGCTAGTGATCATATAATTTATTAAAACAATGCTGTTTTGCAGGTAATCTTGATTTTTTTAAATAGCGTGGTTGCGAGAAAATAGAAATCGAGATAGTAGGGAAAGCAAATTATTAATATTATAATTTTTAAATTATATTATACGCTTACTAATCAGATACCATAACCAATGCAATCAAATGTGAATACAAAATTTACGTTTTACATAATTAACCAAATTGTACAGAGAAAATTAACCATAACTCCCATGTGTATAATAATAACCCAATTGTCCATGTAACACGAAATGGACTGGGGAAATATAGCGACGATGTCAAGCTTAAGTATAATACGCAGTATATTTGTTGAAACTGGAGAGATACCTCCTTAGAGACGGTATCATAATAAATAATACGGATATATATTGTATCAGTATAGATAATGTCATTATGGATATTATCTTGTTAAGGTATTATTACCCTCCGCAGGGATAACACAATTGCCAAATATGGTCAACACAGAAAAGCCTCCGGGGCGAGATTTTTGTGAGTTTCATCTTTACATACGGAGAAAGAGAGCGTTGTTTCCTGTCCTCATTCGTCTAGCGGTCCAAGACACTCCGGGCTAAACGGAGGGACCCTGGTTCGAATCCAGGATGGGGAAAGCGTCTCTTTTTCTCCAAAACGAATAAAGCTCTAGTTTGAGCTATAATCTATACGTGGGTGGCAGAAATTATTGTATAATGGATATTATCGTTTTAGAGACAGATTTTACTGTTTATATTCACATATTTTGCTGGATAGAAATACGTTGTTTAGAAGCTTAAATCAGTTTAAATGGGAAAATTGTTTACTATTTTTCAATAAATAATTACCGATTATATAAACACACTTAGGGGGGGGATATTTTGTTTCTAAAGTTTAATAAACAACGTGGCGATCCAATCTCATATGTTCCAATTTTCACTGCAACTGTTAATAGCTATTAAACTTTCTGATCTCTTCAACTAAACGCGTTATTTTTTCTGCATAGAATATCAGCTTTCCGCTCTTTGCAACCCGAGCTCTGATTGCATATTTTCGTCGGTAAATAGTTAAAAATTACAATAGGGAGTTCATAATATAAAAGGAAAATTTATCATTTTGCAGATGAGTAGGGGAGAGAAGAAATATAATATCTTCCAAAAACTCTTTTTTATACCTGTTATTAGGAATTCCATCCACTTGACAGCAATTGAACATTGTTTTTTCATTTAAAAAAGCAGTTCATATACTGCCCCATTCAGCGAAACAACCTGTTTTGGAAAATACGCTTTAAATACGATCGTGAGGGATTGTAGACTTGTCGTCTGTAGTTCAGTTAATAAGAGCACATTCCTGGATAGTAAAAGGTCGTGGGATCGTGCTCCACCAGACGGGAAAAACATTTCTTTCCCTTACGAAAGTTTCATCATCTAACCACGTCATAACATCAGTGTTACTATTTCTACACCTAAAAAACTTTGATAAAAAGTGTTCCTTAATTGAACACTGATTAGAAATTTTAAGTCTGAAATTTATATAAATTTAACAAAAAAAAAGAGCTAAATGTGCCCTTCTTCGGTATTTCAACAAAAAATAAGAGCACAACTTGCCTAAATCACCTGGAAATGTTATACTGGAATTTTAAATGATATAAATTGCAATTTCACGTGCTACACTTATATTACCTATAAATAAATAAAGGAATTAACAGAATTAAATTAATAGCTTCCTTCAAATTTCTTTATTAATTTAGAGGAATATGTTATTTTTTAGTTTAACTTATAGGAACTTTATATTTTCTAATGTCATTTTTTTAACTAATAAATATTATAAATGTATTCGTACAAAATTCGTAACTTAAATTATTTCCACTTCCTCCGTTGCGCATTATAATGCATTTTAACTTTCCTAAAACGTATTTTAAGAAATCTCTTCAGATGATAATCGACAGTTAGTTTTATGGTTATTTACAGAATTTATTTTTTTAGATAATGACAAATTTTACCGTCAATTATCATTTGAAGAGATTAATAAGTGATTATCTTGGGTTATCCTTAATTGGTCTCCGCTAATCGGCCATATGTTATTTTATTAAATTAATTATGCAAACTTATTATTTTAGTATTGTCTAGAAATTTATTTGAGGGAACAAAACTTAAATTGATGTTTGGATATCGATTTGAATAATTATATTCTTACTTTTTAAAAAAAATGAAACGTAGAGTTCAGTCATGAATAGCAGGCTATTTAAATTCGAAGCAACGGGGAATTGTATTCTACGTAACTACATTTATAAACCTCCTCCTTATATAGCTCCTCATTCGTCTAGCGGTCCAAGACACTCCGGGCTAAACGGAGGGACCCTGGTTCGAATCCAGGATGGGGAAAGCGTCTCTTTTTCTCCAAAATTACACAAGCTCTAGTTTGAGCTGTAATTAAAACGTGGGTGGCAAAAATTATTGTATACATTTATAAAAAAAGTGATTTCAGATGGTTTTGTTAAGTCCGATAAACGGGAGCTTATAAAACAACTTTAATAAAAATTAATTACATCTCAAGGAAATGGATTTTAAGGTTATATTTACGCTGTACAATGAACGCCGGGACGTGTCCATAAATATTTGTGAATTAATGGAAACCATTCTAAAACCAAATTTTTCCTATACATTTATGCGAAATTCTATTGTTTAGTAATCTAGCATAATTCTAACCATCAGTAAAGAAAATTACAGTAATCATGGAAATTTCAATAATATTTTTGAAAGAAACATCTTCTATTCGATGAAGATACAGACAAGGGATGAGCACGCATGATCTCTATGAGAGCCGCATTCCAATTTACCATATACTATAAAGAGCCACAACCATGGTTACATAGTATTAAATACACAAATTTAATTAATATGGTTACATATTGTACCAAAGTCTTAAGTGCTGTATAAAATATACATGTAAGAAAATATAATTAAGAGAAAGAAAATACAAAGTAATTATTTAAAATTTTTATAATAACTCCTAGATGGACCTATCGATGCAACCGAAGGTCTACTTTTGAAGCGATTACGTACAACTTCTACTCTCTACTACCGATTCACTTTCTTAGTCAATTTAACAAGATTCGTAAAAAATGTTCTGAAAAAAATTAAATTTTTGACGTGAGCCGTACTTAACGAAGAGCCCCATGTAGCTCTCAGAGCCGCATTTATCTACCCCTGATATAGACAATTAAATTCGATTCTTAGAGGTACCTCAATTAGTTTCCAATATAGAAAAATACTTATAATTGGACTAGTGTTGTTATTTGTAAGCAAAACACAACGTTATAAGCGCAAGTAATGCTGTTAAAACGTTTTATTTCAACGTACGTTTCTAACGGACTTGGCCGTCCTTCATCAGAAATACAAAATGAAAAAATAAATATTAGAAAACTGGAGATGATGTTATTGCGCGACTATTGTGTTGCCAGTTGTGGATGAATAATTAATGTGAAAATTTTATTAAACATTTCCAAGCTTGACTGAAAGTGGGTGTAGATTTTGGTTCATTGACTATGATAAAAAAATTCTTATTCATCCACAACTGGCAACACAATAGTCACTCAATAACACCATCTCCAGTTTTCTAATATTTATTTTCTCATTTTGTATTCCTGACGAAAGACGGCCAAGTCCGTCAGAAACGTACGTTGAAATAAAACGTTTTAACAACATTACTTACGCTTATAATGTTGTTCTTTGCTTATAAATCTAATCTGCGTAATGCTGCGTCAAATTATCTTAATCTTAATAGTATTGTCATCTCCCAATTGCTTCGTTAAATCCTCCGGAGGAGATTTTTAATTGGTAATTAGGATCAAACAGCTTCAAATTTGATTTCATGTTACCTTCGTAAGTACACTCTAACATCAATGGTAGGTCTTCGTTTAAAAATTGGAAGCTTTCTGTGCATTGTTCCATTTTTATTCAATTTTTGGATCCAAATTTATCTAATGAAGCAAGCGGGAAAAACAGTTTATTTTTTAAGATGTTTTATGAATTTTTGTTTTCAATAAATAAAAACATTTCTTTATAGCATTGGTTGTGTGTACGATTGTATTATTTGTGACATTTTGTCCTAGTTTCGAAAAGGACTATGAAAGAATGTGTTTTTTACAATATATCTATATTACCCTGCTGGCGATAGTTTAAAATTTATTCATTTTGAAAACGCATGTAATAAAACAGACATTAATTCACGAGACCTATACATTTCAGATCTATTTTCAAAATTTTTGAATGCTAAAGTCCTACGCAGTCGAAAATGGATAAAATACTGAAACTTGTAACAAAATTTCTGTATTCATATCAAATGACTTTATTTTGTTTCACCTTTTGGATAATGGGGCGTATATGCACATAAAACGTTGGTTTTCACCCTCCTTTTCGAAAAACTTACATATACAAAGATTTTATTGTGCCCTTGCTTAAAAGTTAATTTAAAAAAATAGATTGGAATAAAATTACAAAGTACTAAGGAAGAAATTTATATACAAAGGGTTAAAAACTAGTCGAATAAAAAATAGCTCACCCCATCTTTCAGACACGTAAACACTCATCTGGCTTTCACTCAATTACTCCTGATGAAAGACAGCTGTTTTTGTCCTCAAAAGCTCGTGTTCTCTATTTGCTATTTTAAGAGAATTTAACCTTTTGAATTAAAAAAAAAATTTGAAAAAATAGCGAATTTAGAAATTAGCTAGTTAAAAAATTAGTTAGTTAAAAATTAACTAGTTAAAATATTAACTAATTAAAATTAGCTAGTTATAAATTAACTAGTTAAAAATCAACTAGTTAAAAATTAGCTAGATAAAAACATTAGCTAGATAAAACATTAGCTAGTTAAAAAATTAACTAGGTAAAAATTAACTAGTTAAAAACTTAGCTAGTTAAAATTAGTTAATTAAAAAATTAGTTAAAAAATTTAAGAAAACAGTTAGTTAAAAAAGATATATTAGGAACGGCACTAAAAAACAAGTCCAGGTTTCAAATTTTCAGACAAAAGTCCTTATAGCGGAGGCGTCTGAAAATAAGAATTGTCGTCCCTAACAACGAAACAGACAAACAAAGAAACAGAGAAGAAAATTAAGGTATGTAGACGAGAGAGATAAGGAAAAAAGGTAAGAGAAAGAGTGAAAAACCTCCCTTTTTGAGTTACAATCAATTAGTAGGTATCAATGGCTGATTATGCAAAAATTTTAAATTTAACGATGATCTCTGCTTCGATGCTTAATATCTCTCTATGAAATGATATTCATTTTTCCCTTTGTAAAGGAATTAGAAACGTAACTTTTATTTATTGATAAAACCCAGTTGCTGTTTCGAAACAATAATTCGTATTTTTTAAGGAAAAGCATATTGATTGAATCATATCAGTTTTTAAATTTAAAGGATGCAAGTTGAATAGAGAGAGACACATGAGATGACAATGAAATTTTCAGATAAATTTTACAATATTGGGGTCAAAATCGACAAAATTTTATGACATGTATTTCGGAAAAAAAACCAATTTCAAACGAATAAGTGAATACAATATATGTATGCTGATTCAAAATGAATATATTTTGTGAACGAAATTTAGAAATCAACTATATATTCTGAACTTAATTATAATCTATATCCATAATGCCTTTTAAATTTTATTTATGCTTTTCTGCTCCAATTTTTATATTTTGTCGTGCCATGTGGAATAGAAATTTTTAAAATTTAGTTTGAAATGTTTGTTCTCAAATAAAAACATTAAACTATTCCGCAGAATTTTAGAAAATACAAAGTGCGTCATATAGCAAATAATAAAAAAATCATCTATAAAAAAATTAATGCTTTTTTCTAATAAATTTCTGTATGTATCTGTTTCTGAAATTGCCACAGAGGAAAATTTTGACCGGCAAGATCAAGTTTGTCACCCGAACAAATTAAAATCATGCAGAGGAATATCTGTACTGCGATGTATAAGAAGCAATAGCAACTAAAACTTGCATACAATCTGCAAATCAAACGTGAAAGTAAAACCCTCTAAATTGAAATATAGAAATCCAGGATTCGAAAATGTGTAAATAAATAAAAAACGAAAACTATGGAAAAACTCCCGAAAAGCGAATGAAAAGTTTTCTCGTTTAAGAAATAGGCACTCTTGGTTTATTGAAATTACAGAACATCTCTCTTAAGAGAGTGATACTTTAAATAACGGTTTAACGTACTCTAAAACCTTTTATATTCCCGCTTGTAAAATAATTTCTATATCGATATAATTTTAGTTTGAAAGATTTGAGGGATTTTCTATCAATATAAAATACGTTTATAATAAAGTAAAGATAAGATAAGCCATGACTGAAAAATTCTGAGATTGCTTTATACATACGTATATCGTTTTATACATATATATATCGCTTTATGCATAAGTGTATAGTTTATACATGCGTATATCGCTTTATACATGCGTATATCGCTTTATAAATATATAGCATAATATGCAAAATATTATGCATATATAGCTTAATAGCCAAATACGCATGTATCTTTATACATATGTATATTGCTTTATACATTCGTATGTCGTAACTTATTATGATTTATGATGATCACATTTATAGGATCATCATAAAATCGGAGGATTATAGTTTAGCCATTTTGTTCAAAGAATGAAATAGAACTTACTTTACGCTTGTGATCAATAAAAAGTTCGCTACAAATGCATGGTTTTGCTACTAATCAATTACCAATATTTAAAATATTACAGAAGTTGGTTTTTTTTAGCAGTGGCAACAATGCTGTAGCGAAACTGTAAAACCGAGTCAGTCGATGCCATTTATACCACAGGTAAGTTAAATGCCTACCCTCCTTCAGAGCAAATCAACTCACCGTTCTTTCTCTATACGCGTACACAGTGATAACAGAAACACAGCATTTATGCACGGGCGGTCGCAATGTTTTCGAAGGAGGAGCAGAGGAACTGGTTAAAAATTCTTGCCTACAATTGGGATGGTGTTATTGTACAGCATACCGTTCCCTCAAGTCAGACCGTTAATTCAGCGTACTACTGTTCGCTTTTGCAAAACGATCTGCGAGCAGCTCTGAGAAGAAAATGGCGTCACTTTATGAATAACCCACCCTTCATTCTGCACGGCAATGCAAGGAAGTATGCAGCTGTATCTGATTTGTTCAATCGCTGAAGCTGGGAAGTGCTCTACCAGCCTTCATGCTCTCCGAATTTAAGCCCCTGAGACTTCGACCTAATCCCTCGGATGAAGAAAACACTGCGTAGGATTCGTTTTCGAGTAGTTGAATACCTTCGTCAGGCAATAGATCGCTCTCTTCGCACAATCTAGAGATTTGGCAGTGCCAACGGTATCTAAAAGCTTCAGCGTACCTGGGACCACGTTGTATGCAACGCTGGTAGATACATGGAAGGCCTATAAAACTTAGAACCTTGTATATATGCTATGTATCTAGAAAATAAATAGTTGCTATTACTAAAAAAAATGGAAAATACAGGGTATGTAATAAAACTTGTCTATCTGGAAATTTACATATTTCCTTGATGTTGTAGACCAAATTCAATGCTTGTTTTCACATTTATCCAAGTAGTTTCTTTCAAAATATCTAGGTTCCAAATTAAGCAATAATACGTCAATAACAAATACCAAAGTAGTTGAAAAATATTCCTTGCATGGCCACAGTCACAATGTTACGTGGATGGTGGAACAGAAACATAGTGGGCCCAAATCGCAAATCTTCCAGAAGTTCACAAAGGGGCCCCGACTCTTGTTAGCCCTTTCAGTAGGGGTATCTAGTGGGGAATTCACGCAATGGGGATTGTAGGAGGTGAATGAAAGGCTAGTGTGACGTAAATCATAATACATGTGTCAAAAGCTAGTAAAAAACAATTTGTGTTAATTTATATTAGAAATGCTTTATTTGCACTCACACTTGCTATTGTGTATTAATAAAATACCTTTTGTGTATATTGCATATCATCATCATATTCAACCATTATCTATCCACTGCTGGATGAAGGTCTCTCCAAATGCTTTCCACACAAGTCTATCCTGAGCAATTCGCTTCCACGTCACCCCAACCTGTTTTCTTATTTCATCCACCCATCTAGTTTGAGGACGTTTTCTAGGTCTTCGGTGGTCTCTTGGAATCCAGTTCAGAATTTCTGTTGTCCATCGTTGATCAGTTCTTCTTGCAATATGCCCAGCCCATCGCCATTTCAGCCCTTTTACTTTAACAATGATGTCCTCTACTCTAGTTTGCTCTCTCACCCAAGTGTTTCTTTTTCGATCTCTCCTAGTTATTCCAAGCATGCACCTCTCCATGCTCCTTTGATCTGCCTTTAATTGCGTATTGCTGCATTCATTAGACTATATGCCTGTGGTCCATAAGAGAGGACTGGCAATACACACAGATGGGAGATCTTTCCGTTTAGACACAAAAAATTCTCTTCAAGGTAAAACTGTTTCTTCTGAATACACTCCAGCCAATTTTCTTATAGCCAAAAGAAGCGAAACCTCTCCATCTCAATTTTTTCCCATGTGACTCCAGATAGCCAGTTTCTAATGTAAACTCATGTTTGTAAAAATTGCAACACCATGAAGGAATCATGTGATTGAGCTGAAACTTTCAGGAAATGCAAATTAGGGTATATGCTATTCAAATGATTAGAATTTCAGAGTCATCACGCATGCGTGGGCTGAGCAGCGCCCTCTGAACTGCTGATGGATCCGTATAAATAGAGGGCTGTAGCGGGGCGTGTATGTTTATCTGCTAGTGGTAAACGTTACATGAGACGTCACTATGCCTCTACGATGAAAGAGGGCGACATTTCAGCAAGTTACGGAGTTTGAACGGGGACGAATGATCGGCCTTCGTGAAGGAGGGTTTTCTTATCGTGCAACAGCAGCTCGTATGGGGCGTAACAGCAGCACAGTGATGCGAGTGTGGAAGCAGTGGGTTCAAGAGAACCAGACAACTCGGAAATCTGGGAGTGGACGCCGAAAGGTGACGTCAGCACGGGATGATAGACACCTGGTCCGCATGGCGGTGACGGACCGTTTTGCTTCATCTGGACAGTTGGCAGAACGTTGGTGCACTGCTACAGGTGTATCATTGTGTGCTTCATCAATTCGTCGGCGTCTACTGCACCGTGGACTGCGTGCAAGAGTTCCTTTATACAGGATCCCCTGACGCAAAACCATCGGCGCCTGCGGCTACAATGGGCTCATGGACATAGAGACTGGCGTGCTGATTGGCAACAAGTGGTGTTTTCTGATGAATCCCGCTTTAATTTGGGGTACAGTGATGGCCGCATCTGTGTTAGACGCTATACCGGTGAACACAATGTTTCGAAGTGCGTTATCCAACGTCATAATGGACGAACCCCCAGCGTTATGTCCTGGGAGTGCGATTGCCGATATCATGGACGATCCCATCTAATGCAAATTGTGGGTAATCTTAACAGCAACCGGTACATCAATGAAGTTCTGGAGCCCGAAGTTGTTCCCTTCCTTCAAGGCATTCCCGGAGCTGTATTTCAACAGGACAATGCCCGCCCACATATTGCCAGGAATGTTCAAGACTTCTTTTCATCACAACAGATACAGCTTCTTCCTTGGCCTGCCTATTCGCCGGATATGTCGCCGATTGAACATGTGTGGGATTTCGTTGGTCGGCGTCTCGCTCGTGATCCTCGTCCCATAGCTACTACAGATGAACTTTGGGGTCGCATACAAGCAATCTGGAATGCTCTTCCTCAGGCACACATTCAACATCTGTTTGATTCCATGCCACGTCGTATAGCATCACTTATTTCAGCGCGTGGTGGCTTCACCAAATACTGATTTTCGACATGTAATATTGTTTTTTTGCTTTGTAATTTTAATCGTTTATTTGTATCAACACAGGTCGTTTGTACATTAAATTTCATTCAATTCGGACGAGTCCTTCATGGTGTTGCAATTTTTACAAACACGAGTATATGAATGAAAAATAAGAATGGATTACTACTTCTTTGAAGTTATACAAAAGATTTTCGAAGGATATAACACGTTTTATATTATAATCTTTAAAGAGACAAAATAATGCCGAGAATAACAAATGTTCATTAATGGATGGCAAGGGCGAAAAACGTTGAAGTAAGAAGAAACCAGGAGAGCCAGATTAAAGGAGGTAATAAGAGGTGAGGATTGGCTACTCTAGTAGAAAAAGTCATAAAGAAAGTATTCTGGAAGAGATCTGATATATTTTCCTTTTTTTTGTCGGAAGAATGATATTGACTGGAAAGAAGATGAAAGTGATTTTTTTGGCTGTTTCCTTAGTGTACAGCTTTCGCAATACAGCTAAATTACATAATCATTAGATATATACCAATTACTACTTACCATTAAGGTATTTTACATGAACATATCTCCTTTTAGAAAGATAGTGACGTTGAAACGAAGACATTTTATTTAAGAGTGATCATAAAAATTTTGATATTAAATCAGAAAGAAGAAGAAAATATTATATTCCATCATAAGCGTAATTTCCATATTTAGTCAAACGTCATAAT
This sequence comes from Dysdera silvatica, assembly GCA_006491805.2. Lineage (NCBI taxonomy): Eukaryota > Metazoa > Arthropoda > Arachnida > Araneae > Dysderidae > Dysdera > Dysdera silvatica. The sequence continues at coordinate 87,500,683 of QLNU02015003.1, forward strand.
AATGAAACTTATAGAACTAGGGAGCATCCCTCTCTATAGAAATTATTCTGTATAACAATTTATGAAGAAACGTTCTTTCGTATAACCGGAAGTAACATGGACGCCCATACGGGTACTTCTAATGGGGGCTGAGAAACTTAACGGGTATTTCTTGGGGAGGGCTAGGAAAAATCGTTACTTCATTCTCAAAGCTGTCGAGAATTTTAGTAAATCTACAAGATACCAAAACGCTACAAAAATAATTGATACTGCTTGACAATTAGTAAAGAGCTAAAAAGTACCTTATTTTAAAATGTGACTGTAAAACTTTTGAAAGTAAATGCATAGCAGGTTCGAACAAATCACGCTTTTAAACGGTTAGGGAGGCTTGAGTTCCCCTCTGTCCTCCATATGGGCACCCACGGTAAGTAGTTAATATGCATAACGGAGAAATAAATATGTTCAATTAAACACCATTTTCTTGATCGTTATAAATGTTTCCAATTTCCCAGAACAGCAGTACTGCAGAAAGAATGCACTTCATTTTTTATTGGAAGAACAATCTGAAGTTACTTTTTGAATGTTTTATAATAAAAATGGATTTTTAGTTTAAAAAATATTCCTTGACATGTATATTTAAATGTAAGAGTGAAATAAAATAGAAAATTTTCGCTCGTTTTTCCGTATAATATTCGCTATCTCTGGGGTATGCTATATATATATATATATATTATACATTACAGTGAACTAACTAAACTTATTTGCTTGTTATGGACATTAATTCGTTATACCCGTGCTCGTTATAACCGAGTTATAACCGTTGGGGTAGGACAAATGATTTACAATGATTAATAGATTTGAATTGTTCATTAGCATAGTTCGGCGGCTTAATTTAGAGAAAATAGCGTTTTAAATATTGTAAAATAATTATATATTGTAAAATATTTAATTATAAATATTGTAAAATACCCATTGAAAATATTAAAATAACCGATTATAACATTGTAAAATAATTGATTATGTATTATACAATTGATCATAATACGTATAATTGATTATAAATTAGTTGTAAAATAATTGCTATAAACATTAAAACAATTGATAATAATTAAAAAGCTAAAATTCCATGCAATACCTTTCTCGATGTAGTTGATACAATATTGCAATTCAACTTTTTGTGCCGGCTTAAACCACTTAACAAAACTTAAATTTAATTTAAATTCTGATTACCTGCTTGCATTTTTCGCTTCTGCGTAAAATATAAATTTCGAAATTTTTAGTACTTAAAGAAAGATGATATTTTCTTTGCAAAATAAATCAGTCAAATAAATTCAGAAAATATAAGAAAAACTCGTCAAATTTCAAACAGTTATGTGGCTCACTTGCGAAAACAATTTGATGTCTTTCTGGAGAGCATTTCTTCTCAAATTTGTTATTCAGATATCCACAGGGAACAACTCCAATGAGAAAACTGGATCTAAATTTCTGAAAAACGAAAAAAATTCTTATTTATAGTTATATGACAATTTTTGAAACACCCGAAATTAATTTGCTAAAATCCCATATAAACTTTATTAAAAGTTATGAATACTTAAACTGAGAGAGAAAGTGGTGAAATAATTTAAAAATTTGGGAAAAGGAAATGAAAAGCAAATATATGGTGGTATTCGTTTAAATATATTCGTAATGTATTTTATAAAATTATAAAATTAAGACTTCTATTAAACGTTCTTTTAGGTTTTCGAAACATTTTCAGAAATTGTATCTTAATCAACTAGTGTTTTAAATAATGCATTTAATATATCATAAAATTTTAAAAATAAATTTACTAACTCTGCAAAATCACTTTAAATTCCCTGCATGACTTTCAAATTTTCCAAGTAAGGTTTCTAAGATTATCCAGATTAAAAAAATTCTAGCATATCCACCCAAAGGTAAGATTTTGAAATCCAGGGTAATAAATTCCGGTTTAGTTTGGATTAATAAAGTCCTATTACCTAATTTTGCTATTTCTCGCTTTTTTAAAATTCATCAGTTTATGACCATTCTTCTTGTTTATAAAGAACACTATAACATTTATTTTGTAGTCGTAGTTAATAGCAATGGATTATATCAATGTTAAAATCCAAGAAATAAATTTATGATATTTGATATTTTTTCTTAAATTAAAACATTTTTCACGTATTGGAATTTTTTATGGTAAGTAATTATTAATAATATTAATAATTAACCTAAATATAAATTTCTAACGTTTATTACTGCACCTTATTTACCATCCAATCGCAATAATTTTAAATAAATATTTGATATCGAATTTTTTGAACGACGTATGAACTGGTAGAAAGTTTGAAAGGGATATTTACGACAAACATTGGGAAGAGAGAAATTAAAATAAAATTAAAATTTTTAGATACAGTTTAAAAAGTATTTATTTCTTTAAGTTTAAAGATACAACATTAACACTCATCGTTAAATATAGCTTTAGACATTCCAAAACCGACTATAATCGATGCAAAATTATTATATGAAATCTATTTGCTGAGTTCCGTAATTTCATTTAATATATACTTACCTGAAATAAATTTTATATTTTTTTAGTAATTAAAGAATTATTTGTTTTCCTCTTTAGTAATTAAATAATTATACCTTTATTTTTATAGATAATAAATTATGTTACCTACTTTAATATAGTTTGTTTGATAGTAACCATTTATTTTTATCTGATTGCATTTTCTTTTATTTTTCTGCCAATATCTCAATTTGTTAGCTTATTGATTTGATCTACTGATTTTTTAGTTATTTACATTTGTAGTATTCTTTTTGTACTCTTAGTTATGTTTTCTTTCTTGTCATTTTTTGTATTGCATGTTATTTGTATATTGAATTTGCTTCCTCACATATTTTCTGAATTTTCTTTTCCTGCAATTTCTACTCCATAATTTTCATCCACTTCCTTTTATTTATTTATTTATTTATTTATTTATTTATTTATTTATTTATTTATTCATTCATTCATTCATTCATATACCTCTTTATACACAGACGTATTAGCTTATGTTTAGTGTTTATGGTTGATATTTTTTATGTATAAAAATATTTGTTCCTTGTACGCAGTACAAAAAATCGTCCGCTGAAATATGTCGACATATACATGGATAGAGCATTCAAGAATCCGACGTAGGGAATCAAAGAGGGGGATAAGAAAAGGAGGCCATTACGTAAGAGGAAATGGATACGGAAGCGATTTGGTTTGTCCACGTGGATAAGCAAAGCTTCCTCTCTAGATGTAATTGTATCTGGATGTAATAATATCTATCAAGCTTGATGAAGCTTATATATATAATTTTATATGTAGATGTGGCAGCTCTGCTTTGTGCAAATGCCGAATTTATCCGACTGCTCTGTCATAAATGTACGGATTACCAAAAGCCTGCACGGGGAAGAACGAATCCTCGCATCCGACTAAATGACCCTTCGTCGCTATGTGTTGTGTCTCAAGACTACGTGACTAAGTTCAAATATCTGCCATTTAAAACGCTTTCACCACATTTCTGTCATTGCGAACAAACACCAATTGGAGGGAAAAATGGTCTTCAAATATGTCTTTAAATTCTACTAAAGTTTGAATTTTACACGACAAAAACAAAAATAAAACACAGATGCTCGTATAACGACTATTGCTTATTTGCATAAATTCGTTCGTTCTTCATTTCTCATTTTGCATAAATGCAATAGAAAAAACGAAAATGTTCTTTTTTTTAAAAAATTCTGGTTTTCCTGCTTGAAACTTAATTTTACAAATAGCATTTTAATAAAATGCTCTATTTGAAAATAAAAAGGAACAAAGTATGAAATATAAGGAGGGGGTGCAGAAGTAGTTAATTTGTAGGTCTCATGAACTTTATATTTTATAACAGTGGCCCATATAGGCGTAGGGAGAAAGTTCATAAGTATGTGTTATAAGCTCAAGAGGGTGGGGTTACAGAGCTACAACTCATATATTCCTATGTTAAATATACAAAATTTCGTTGTACTGTTTGTTACAACCCCCCCCCCAAAAAAAAACCTTGCCACTCCTATGGTGGCCCACATGTCAGCTTTTTTATTTCCAACACTCAACAAGCAAGTCAAATTTGTATGAAAAGAAAATGACAGTCAGAAAGAAAGGAAGAATAAAGAGGGTTCTGTATTCACAATATGAAAATGAATAGATTATAAAATAAAAAACACTGTTTTTTAATAAAAATATCTCTCTGTAAGTTTCAAAAATATAACATTAATCTCTTCTTCAGGTTCTGTGTTAGTTCAGAAGTAGCGCCTTTATCTATCTTGCCGTTAACCCGGGTTTGACTCCCTTTCCCCAAATATCGCTTTTCGACTAGCTGCTCCTGAACCTTATGCTTTAAATAAATAAATGCTTTTAATCTTATGCCAGTGTTGAAATAACTGTTTTATGGAATCTCCTAATGAACCGTTGTATTGTTTTGTTAAGCGGTAATGTATTGTAAATAAACTTCCTTTACCACTTAAAATATAAAAAACCAAAACGCCATCAGATATTCATATTTAGTATCGAGAAAATATTTTCTTCTGACATGAATATTTTGGACAAATTCTTCGGTATATTCTTCTTCTATATTATATCCACACAGAAACACACCCCAACATAAATAGTTTTTTCTTAAATAATAAGGTAAAAAATGGAGAAAGTTTTGGGGTTCTCTTCTTTTTTTTAATTTCTGTTTGTCATACACTTAATGAAGCAGATGAAAGGGCAAAAACATGTGACTTTCATGTGCTTTATGATCAAAAGAAGAAGATATTTTTGACTAGTTTTCAAATGCTCAATTTCATCATTGGTGACTTTGTTTAGACTTCTGTAAGGTATAACGACACATAAGATGGAAACAATTCTTCCAACAATCCACAAATTATAAAAAATCGCTTAAACTACGCAAAATAAATAAAAAGACACTGGTTCATGTTGAGAAGAATTCTAATGCTTTGAAGAGGATATCGTTTAATTTATTAATTAAATTTCATTCTCTATTCTCATTTTTAATATCTGTTTTCTTTTTTTTTCTAATTTCTTCATTATTTTCTCTATAATAAATATTAAAATAACTAAAAGTACAAAAGATTTAGTGAGTGTTATGTTTGTTTACTCTGACTGGGTTATCTTTCATTTCATATTTTTGGTCGAATATAGGCATATGGACGAAACGCGTCTTCTGCGTTTATAAAAATTATCTAACTCTCTTGAACGAAATCTAATTGAAGCAATGAAATTAAAAAAGAACTAAAATTAAATGCTTTAGTTAAAAAGAAAGTGGATTTGAAAGGTGAAGTGGGTGAAAGGATTAAATTTAGAATTTCACAAATTTAATATTTAGTAAGAGAGGCGCTCAAATTAAAGAGTGTTTTCCTAACGGACTACAAATAAACGAAGAGAAAAGAAGGTACACGATCCGTATTAGAAATACTTCCTCTAATTTAATAAAAATTTAAATGAGTTATAAAATGTTAACTCAATTTTTAGATAACTAAATATTTTCTGATACAGTTTTCGTTTCTGTCCAGGAAAACGTATCTTTTCTCCCATGCATTTGTCACGAAAATTTGTTATTTGACAATGAAATTCAGATGAACTTTTTTATAAAACAAAAAAAATATTTTTCAAATCAAATTGAATATTATTTGTGTCAGCCTGTAGAAATAAAAGGAAACTTGATTAAATAATGTAACATTTTTGACAAACAAATGAGGGCTACATAGCTTAAATTTTCAATAAAACTTTAAAATTCATCTGCAATGACAAATATGTAAACCAAAACATATTACAGCGACACAAGCCATGGAAAAAGACCACATAAAGACCTGTCTGAGCTTACTATACTCCTGTAACTACCTGTAATAGTACAAATTGAAAAAAATTACGAAAGTTCTAATTTCAACAAGATCCACATGCAGGCAGAGATACCAACGATGTTTACAGATGCGCTGTGAGGTAAAAAGTTTACAAAGTGGGAACAAAATATACACTGTCGAACGCATAACCAATTTAACGTTGAAGAGGCGACAAACTTAGTCCGAATTATACAAAAGCTTTATTTAAAAAATATTTATATAAATTATTTTTGATTCACAGAATCGCAGAAAAATATCGGTTAAACTTTTGATAAAGGACAGCGGAGGAAACGCCTTCGAAAGGTCGAGAGATCTATTTTGTTGTTTCACCAGTATTTAAATTTCATATCTAAATTTTAAATTGTCAAGAATTCGAATTAAGGAAGTTCCACTTACCCAACTTTCATGTATGCAGTAAGATACGTTTTGTTGTACCTTTGAATCTTTTCAAGAAACTTCTTATATATTAAAATATTCATATAGCAAAATAGTATTTATAATACTTGAGTTGTGGCGACACACTGCGTAAAGTTCTGAAAGACGAGCAAAAACGCAACAAATTATTCCATTTAAAATTATTTAATACCGCTTTTGATAGTTATTTCAGTGGCTAATCTGCCGCCATAGTGTCCCTTCATTAACTGTTCTGATGATGGTGGGGGATCAACCACAGAAACAGCTATCAACAGCATTATTAAATAATACTAACTGCGTTAATACACGTTTTCTCAGTATTTATAATATTAATGAATCCAAATTATTCCTTGCAAAATCTTCGTTAGATTTAAATTAAGAGATTGAATAAAACTGATAAAAAGTGAAACTAGTGAAATTGCTTTTCTAATGCCCAAATAAGCATAAAATTCTATCCGTTTCGATTGGACTGCTGATTGGCCTTTGTTTTCGTGTTCTTCAAAATTTTCAATCCTCTCTTTGTTTGTTGGTTCCTCAAGAGAATTGCTAAGATATTTGGAGAGAGAAGATGACCATTTAATGACATCACGCCAGACAATTAGTTATGGTATCATAATCTGAAATGGCATTATTAAAAGAAACTGGAAAGCAAAGTATTTAATTATTCTTAATTTCAAATTTTATAAATTATATTCTAATTCTCCGCCAATATATACTCAAGCACGAATATGAAATACATATTTCACAAAATGTATTCAATTATGCGGTTGTACAGTTTTAACCCGATATAGATAGGAAAATTATATATAGTAATTTAAATCATCTTTGTCTCTCCATCTCAAATAGAAAAAGTTAATATGCTGTTCAATAAAAATAAGTAACCACGCCGTAATTTAGTTTTCATCATTGAAGATCAAGCGCGGAAGTTATTTAGAAGGAAAAGCTGAGCAGATGAAAGTGGCATCAAGATACTAATTACAGAGAATTTAAAAATTACTAATTATAGGTAATTTAGGAATACCTGTTTTCTTTGAAAATATTAATAACTATCCTTGCAATGAAATGGCAAGGTTTAGTCTTATACTTCAACATTTGTTAAATCTCTTACACTTTATTTTTACTTGTTAATTTTTAAACAAGGTATAGATCTTATTGTTTCTGAAGTTTAACTCTGAATATTCTTTTCCTTCGAAAAACAGGGAAAACCTGCTTAAAAATTTAAAAGATAAAGGAAAAAGTTGTGACATTGCTAATAGTTGGAAGATTCGCCTGCAAGGAAAAATTAAATATCAATTCGAAGTATATAGTACTTTAAATTACTTTCAAACACGAGTTTAAAATCACTATGGATTAGAAATGTTGCAGAACACCCCTTCCTAGTCTTACAATAAAAAAATAAAATAAAACTTGCCACTAGCATCTGAAAATTAAATTAAGGTATAAAAAAACATGAGCTGAATATGATAGGATTTTAACAGGTACGTGTGAGTATGAGAAAGAAAAAGGAAAGATACATCCTGATTTTTTCGTTATTAATTCAGATAAATATTTTCTTGCATTTAATATATAAGCAGGTTGATATTTATAATTGTTGAAAGTCTTTATTAAGCAATAAGAATTTTAAATTCACCTTTATAACGAGCTCTTAAATTGCTGACAAAATTTGTTTCCTCTATCTGTAAAATTGTGTCGTATCTCTGAAGTTTTCTAAATTGTTACAGTTTGGGTGGAAGTTAAGAAATATTTTACAGATAACATTGAATAGTTTATTTTTGAAATCGTCCTGAATCAATTATATATATATTCCTTAAAAATTTCCTTCACTCGCCAGCTTGTTATCTGTAGACTAACATTATAACATTTTGCATGTAACAATAAATCTATTTAAGATAATAAAGCTTGTTTAAATTAACGTTTTGACTAGCGAATTAGGTACGACTTTTTCTATTGTTTGTGTTATAGGATTTAACATGAATAGAAATATGATCAATTTCTAAGCAACGGTAAGTATGCCCTAAATAACTTTCTCTGCGAGAACATTGAGAATGTCAACCTTTTGACAAATAAAGAAAACGAGAGCTAAGAACGAATTTTATAAAATATTAACCGCTTTTCAAGAAAAGGGATATTAATGCTACGTTTTATTTCCTATGTGTCACTCTTATAAAGAAATATTTATAATAAACACTGCATTAGTTTTCAAAGAAGAAATCCTAAACTAAAATTTCGAGATGTATTTAAGTTTTTATTTAATCATTATAAATATTAATCGCTTTACAAGAAAATGGATTTTAATGTTACATTTCATATCCTCTATGTCATTCTCACAGAGAAATATTTATATAAAACACTGCATTATTTTTCAAGAACGCAATCCTAAACTAAAATTTCGAGATATATTTAGGTTTTTATTTAATTAATTATTCAGCCCTAGTTATTAATTATATTGTCAATTAGCTAACCTATTTTCAAGTATTAATGAATGCGATTATGATATTTATATTAATCGAACACTAAACAGATTAAATTAAATGACAATATTAATCAACGTTTATTGGTGTAGTGATAGCAGCGCCGTTTATATGGCGTGTTTAGCTGGTGAAATGTTTGAAAGAAAATAAATGTTTATGCGTTCAGTGGGACCTGAACACAGGACCTTCCCCTTGCCGGGCGGAGGATCTACCATCTGAGCTACGAATGTATTTAAATCTATTTACTGAAGCCGGTTATTTCGCAACATGGGGTAGTACATTGACTACTTTTTAAACCAAATTGCAAAGAGACCGGTATTAAATTGATCGAAAAGCCCGTTGCAGCATACGTATTTATATAAATCGAACACTACGCAGATTAAAGTAAACAACAATATTAATCAACGTTTTTGGCGTAGTGATACCATTATGGTAATCAGAAAAACTCCATTCATGATTTCACAAGTATCACTTGAGCACGGAAAGCGGTGAAGATGTAGATAATTAACAGCAATCCTTACAGATGTCTTGATATTATACTGACACGGGGGAAAAACCTGTAATTGGGCTATTATTATCAATTCTTAATTGCCTTATTAAATCATCCTGAAACAATTTTTTTATTGCTAATTAGGATGAAGTTGCAGGATTTTCTCTCAAAGTCCTAAGTTCCTAAAATTATACATTCTCACCCATGTTAAAAGTCCAGTAAAGGTATATTTTTTTTTTTTACTTTCCCATAATTCATTTATTTGATTTCATATGTATCTAATTAGATAAATAGGGCAAGGCAATTTGAATTTTTCTCAATAGTGCTTATAAACTGTTCTGATAAGTGGATAGAAATCTTTCTTTTACTATATTTTAAGGCTTGCCATATTTCCTTAGGAATTAATGAACTGTAGGAGATGAAATTCTGGAAAAGGGTAAAACAGACGAAGAGCTAAAGAACCTGGTAAAACACGGAAAAGCTAAAGATTTTAAATTAAGGCCTACATCCTACTAGCGAGTAAACGAAGAAACAGGAATAAAATATTATATTGTCGGTGAAAATTTGTTTAATTCTAAAGAAATTTTTTATAAAATAAATATTTTACTGCCGAGAGTAAAATAAATAGAAACACTTAGTTTGAAAATGGGACAGACAGATAGACAGACGGACGGGCGGACGTACAGACAGTAATTTAGAACACAAATGCGTGTCAAATCTATTTCCAACGTCCCTTGATGTTAGAAAGTTATGATGTAAAATTTTATAGAATTCATGCATTTTAATGAATCTTCTCCATTTCTGCAAAAAAGGATCTTTTTCTTTCCGTTATTTGGACCAAGGTACGTACATATACAAAAATTCTTTTACCCTGTTTTAAAAAAAATTGTATTCGCTTGAGCAGAACCTAATTTGAAAAAATGGAGTTTTGAGCAAAAAACAGCGAATATTGGAATAAAAATTAAACGAGGTATGAAAATTGTGTCGAGTTAAGTAGTTAATATTTGTGGCCTTCTTGTTTTTAATATTTAATAACCGAAGTGCTTTAAAATAGGAAATTTTAATGCAAGAAATAAATGGAAATGAAGCAACAAAGAAAATTTGGGGAAGGAAATAACGAGAAAGAAAAGGGGAAGAAGAGAGAAAAGAAGAAAAGTCTTCTTTTTGATTCGAAATAGAAATGAATACTAATAAACTTAAAATTCAAATTTGTTGGTGATCTCTGTATCAATTTTCCACACTCTTTGTAAAACGACATTCAGTTTTTACTTTTCATTATTTTTTCTGCGACTCGTATTTAATAATAATAATAATCTTTATATAGTTTCACGTAGACTTTCACAGCGCATTATAATAATCAACAACAAATTTTCAGATAGTCAGCTGTATAGCAAAAGTTTTAGCAATAAATAATCGTTTTTATACACAGATAATTACCTGAGAATGTGTTGTTGGTTATTTAATAATAACCTTTGTTTTCTACAAGTATACATACTCCATTATACAGTTTGGCCGTCAGCACATCATGTTTAATTATACATCACATATGTTATATTACCAAATCGATACCATAAATTCATGGAGACGTGCTAGTGTATATAATGTAGAGGGTTAAAGTCCTAGCATTCCAAAACTCTATATACGAGAACAACGTGCATCTTTTTCTTAAATAATTTTATATGAATGGTTTATTCTTTTTATTTCATAGAGAAAATTATTCCAGTATTTAGGACTCTTATAAAAAATCTGGCCCGACCTTTTTCTATCCATATTCTTTTCCATTTTAATTCTATAATCCTTAGATATAATTTTATTCAAAAACTAGACAGCATTTCAAACTAATGAACTGTGTTCAAGATTCGTAAGATCGCCCTCGTTATACTGGGAAACATGAGGTCACGTGTTTAGTTCTAGTAGCAAAATATAATCATTTTGTCACATTTAATAAACTAGCTATCCCTCTCCCCGTTCCAGTAGAGAAATGTGAATATTCCGGAAAACTGTGGTGTATTTACAACGTGCAGAGCTATACGCCGGAAGACAAATAAACCGACAGGGCGATAATTTCGAAGAGAAAACTAAAGTTTGAGACTTGGATAAATTAAAATCCTCTAAAAAAATATCTATCGAACATTTTTCAAGAAAAGTTAATTGCAACTTGTATAAAGTGCCTGAAAATGAAAATGTAATTTAAAGAGACTTAAATTACAATTTGAAACAATAGGCTTCTATATAATACAAATAAAATAGCGGAACTAAAAAGAAAACAATATATTCCTGATACTATTCTTATTATTTTATGCAAGCAAAAGAGTGTTTTTCCAGCGATAGATAATATCATCATTTGAATCGCTAAAAATTTGTAGTGGGGAATTAGTATTTTGAGTGCCGTTTTAATCTGCTCTAAAATTGCTTAAATTTGTTTTCATCACTCTACTTGTAAAAACAATTCTTGCTATGTCTTTTAAGATTTTCTAGGTTTTTTTGAAGACTTTTCTAAAGCCAGAAAAGTATGATTTTTAAAATAAAGTTTTATGAAAAACTTGAATTTATAAAATTCCCTGTCTCTATAAATATCCCATTTAGTTATTTTTCTTTGTTCATGCTAGTTGATAGATTTTGTTTCATCTTTTTACTTGTTCGTTCAACCAATCCTTTTCAAGGCAATAAAATTTTGTCTCCCATGTTATGCGGCACGAACTAAAATTTTTGTCTTATATATTAAAAATTGTGGAATTCATAATTGTGTCCTTTTTTTCAAGAATGAGAAGGATCTCACTTCATATTCTTATTTCAAAAAGCTGGATTATTTATGCAAAAGAATTCGTACTTGCTCTTATTTTATATCGTCTTGTTCTATTTATTTGAATGTTCTATTTATTTGTTTGTTCCATACGGGAGAGATATTTTTGCCAAGGTTATTTTTATCAAACTGGAGCCACATATGGCACATTATTTTAAGATTTTGTAGGTCGTAGAAAAAGCCATCATATATCCAGGGCTGGAATAGAATTACCGGAAACTCCATATAAACCAGTGTCATATTAAATGGACTATCAAGAACAGGAAAATAATGCTTTTGCCTCCGTATATCTGTTTTATTCAAGACATTGTTACCATTGTCAGAGGAATAACACAATTACCAAATGGCTAGCACACAAAGCCACAAAAGTGGTGTTTTAGTAATGTCGTCGGGATTGGTGGCTGTGGAGATGTTTAGACATACGCACCTTTGTTTTATAAATAGTTTATTTATTTACTTGGTTGTTTATATTTTTTTCAATGACAATCCATTGACCTTTGGACCATTCGATGTCATACAGAAATTAACAGATATTGGAAAATGGTTGCCAGTTGATTTTTTGTAAATTTTTCGGGTGCAAGGAGATCAAGGATCATACTGCGACGGGACCTACACTTTTCTGAGTAATCTGAACCTCTCATAGTACGGGAAATCAATCACCTTATTGCGGTGAATTATAAATTGGTAAGCGTTTTCTTTAGTGCCATGGAGAGTCTAAACTTGAATAACGGCATTCTAAGGGAACTTGTTACTATCACATCACTGCACTGCGATTGTCAGTTATCAGTCGATGATAATGAGCATCACGGTAGGTAACTATCATCAAGCTAGACTGTCTTACACACTGCTCGTAGCCACCTCTACATGGGCAATCATTGGATAGATGACTGCGCTCCAAGCTGCTAACTTTGATGATCGTACTCAGCCCCTGACATCAAGATTTTATTATATTATTATGGATTATAATTTTAAAATGAATATTTTTACGTAGAAAATTTGGAAATAATATTAAAACTATCAGAAGATGTGAAAC
>QLNU02015003.1:87513879-87524917 GCA_006491805.2 Dysdera silvatica
GTATTAATCTAAGTATAGGCTAGAGTAAAAAAGGAAAACATGGAAAAGAGTAGAAAAGAAAAAGTTTGTGCAAACGGTCGTAATAAACTGCCAGAAAATTAATATGATTTTTCTGCAATCTTTTAACTGTTCTTGAACTGAAAATTATACCAAAATCTTAGAAAGGAAAGAAAGATATAATTTATTCACCTAAGTAAACTAGCCTAGTGGCGTACAGATGCGTATTTGTTTACTGATATACAGATATACCGTTTTTAAGATGGTAACGTGGAGTATTTGCTGTAAGTTACTCAAACATCATTCAAGAGCCTTAAATTAAATTTGAAAGGAATAAATATTACTTAACTGCTTTAAAATATTACACTTATCCTTTGTAATTCTAATTGGGGATTTATTAAGCGAATTTATTTACAAAATTAAAATATGAGAGCAGAAAAGGAAGGTAGAAGTAGGAACATAATAATTAATATTATTAATAAATACGGAAAACAGAAGGTTTAGTAGTATTAGATTCCATGTAAATATTATTTTGAAAAAGAAGTTATTAAAACAACAAATTTCGTGTTTCTACACCCTCTTCACTGGTAATATTTAAAATTAGAGGCTAAATTTATATATATTATCTTCGTCAATTATGTATATGCGTTTTCTAAATCTTCTCTTGATAGAAAACTGTAGTTTAATAATTTCATAATAAATTTGTAGTTAATTCGTTTTACATATATGGACGGCTTCCTTTTAATGCTTTGGACTTCTTTAAGATATCTGTCAAATTCTTTCGTGTTCTTACACATGATTTGATTTTTCGATCTCCTCTTCAAATTATCATATGTTTCTTTATGCCCTTTACAAATTTTAATAATATTTTTATATATTATTCAGCTTTTAGACGCTTATATTACAACTGACAACAAACTTGTCATTGAGAAATAAATTAAAGAATTTCTAAATATTAATAAAGACCATAATATGGAACAAAATAATCGCTAATTTGAAACAGCAATGTATGTCTTATAGAAAGTAATGAAGCATATCACGTGTTCAAAGACAGAAATCTTTTTTGTCAATGTAAAATGGTTCATAACTGTGATATTATTTTCATCTATCTCTCAATTGCCTCATTAAATCTTCTAAGAGATTTTCACGGAAGCTTTTTTGGAAGCTAATTAGGATTGTATCGCTGAAGCTGTCTCGTTTTTGTATTATTTTTACAAGTCCACCTTCGCCGTTAATGATTTTCCTCAAAAAAGGAAATGAAAGAACTATACAATTTCTTTTTTCCCTTTTCACTTATTTTTTGTTTAAATATACTTCTAACGAAGAAAACAGAGAAGAATGGGGAAGTGTTTACTTTAATATTTTCCATACTACTTTACGATATAAAGTATCAGCGTTTTCTAACGTTTCATAGATCCCAATTTAACGTTAGTTGCAGTTAGGTTTCCTGAAAAAAAGTGAAGGTAAAGGAAGTGTTGTGTGTGTTGCCAAAATTGCAATTAAGCAATAGAAATTATTCGTTAGGGTTGATATACGCTTTTGCAAACTGAGTTACCACGGAGCCAAATATAATAATAGTGTAAATGGTTTTGAAGGCCCGAGGTCTGTGATCTGGCCCACAAAAATGCCCAGAAATAGGCATTTAATATAAAACATCTTTATTTGCTTCACTTTCCATTTTATGTATATATAAAAATGCTACACATTATTTACACTATACTAAAATCAAAGATCGCATAACCTAATTATAATTAAATATTTTATGTTAACTTGAAATCAACCATAAATGACAGTATGAGCAATTTAGGAGAGAATCGGTTGCAATGTCAATATATTATAGTTTTACACCGAGCTCTAAAGCTCAGACCACACATACATATTTACAATTTATTCACGTTTGCATTATATATTTATATATGCATATTTACATTGCAATTTTATTTTGTTCATGTTCTTTATATTTTTCTTTATACCCTGATAACCATTGATGAAAATCTATTTCTGCAGTCAATCTTGTAATTAGCAATGAAGTATTTTAATAAATATTCCAATATTCGAGATAAAATGTTATATTTTAATATTTGATAATAAAAATGTAATATATTTTTTATTAACAGGGAGAAAATGATTATATTTAAAATCCTAGATATGAAGTAATTTTGCTAATAACGATAAAAATAACTAAATACAACTTAAACTGATAACAAAATCTATATGTTTTCTTGGTGACTACAGTTTCTTTCTGGCGAAGGGCAGAAATGTGTGTCTGGAAGTCCATGACCTTAAAGAGCATAAAATTCTTTTCTCCACAATATAGTTTCCACTTTACAATAAATTTCGATCCAAAAAAATTTATATATAGAGAGCAGTGGATTTTATTTTTAAAAGATAAATTATATATGTGAGATAATTAGCATGTGGCGAGTATTCCATAATTAAAATAAAATTCCTCATCTTCAAGTGTTCTCTCTAATTTGAAGGTCGGAAGCCAATATGCACTATATTTCCATATTTCTACTCAATAAATATAGTTAAAAATAAAAATATATATGAAAATTTCTAAAAATAATGATTTTCTAACGTTGTGGTTTCTACTTTTGTAAATTATCGTCATGACAGCCCAAACTGTTACATTTGTATTACCAAATAAATCATGGGTTATCTTTTGCGTAATCTCTCTAACATCGCCCTTTATCCCACTCGTCGTACATTCTTCAACTCTACAGACTCATCTGATTCAATATTCTTCTTGTTAAAAAGAGAGCAACCATATAATATATTTTTTAAAAAATAAATATTTTATTATTAAACAAAAGTAAGGTAGAAAATAACTGTAGGAAAGAAAAGGAATTTCCAGATTTTTTCCACCTATTCCATTTCCCAGAGAAAAGTAAAATTTTTAAGGAAGAGTTACATATAAAAGAATTTGATTTCTTATTTTATCAGCCATTCATTCCCAAGTTAAATCAAAACAAGAATGTTCTTTCTCCCCCTGTTCTCTATCATTCTCCTCTTCTCTGTTTTTCTCTATTTACTATTCACGTATCAGGAACAAAAAAAAACAGTTTAAAGCACCTCTGTTTTTAAATATTAAGTATGTTGGGTACAAAAAATAACTTCTTCGCTCGATTATCTTTTTATGCCTCTCTTATATTTTCTCCTAAAATTCAATATTGTTTTCAAGATCCAGTTTTTTCAAATTAATTTTAAGGAAGACCATGAGACCTTTTTTTAAAATGGTAAAAAACCATTTTGAACATATATGTGCTTCTTTTTAAGAGACGGAATAAGAAAGTAATTTTGTGAGAACAGAGAAAGCTCATTACAAGTTTCTGTGTTTTATTTACTTTCCACTGTGTGACATTCTAATGTTAAGAAATCTTGAAAATAAACAGGAAAAGACGTAATAGCCATATGAACTTGTGTCTGTTTTATTATATGCAATTTTAGAGTCAACCATTTTTGAATTTATTTTCAGCAGCGCAATGGCTATTTCGTAAAAAATATCTTTTTCGCCATTGGTTTCGGAAATTACAAACATTTCTCTCATGATGTAACCTTTCATAAATAAAACGCCGAAAGAAGTATCCTCATTCATTGATTACAGAGATTTATAGAAAATCTTGAGAAAAAATAACACTCTTCTCTTTCCGTTTGTCTCGTTAGATCCATGTGGAAACAAAAACTGAAATCAAAGCAAGAAGAAAGTATAAAAAAATGTCCCACTGTTTCCGCGGAGAAAGTCATTAATGTTGAATGTATAATTGGGAGAATAATATGAAGTCGAATTTGATTGAGATTTCAATGTTTTGATCTTAATTAGCGATCGGGAACTTTGATAGGGATCCTCAGGATGATTTAATGAAGCAATCGAGAGATGACAATAATGGATCAATTACTGTTTTTCTCCGTATTAGAAAAATGTGATAGTTGTGAGTATCGCTATTAATTGGCTATAAACAAATCGCTTTCTATGCTCAATTGCTTTTCGTGAGATTATGCGTGGAAATTTTCTGATTATTGTGATCTCTTTCATTAATATTTAACAGTGTGTTGGCTTATTATGTAATTCAGTTATTCTTTAATGCATGGAATCTTAGATTTTAAGAGTGATCTCTTGAATTATTACAACCCCTGGAAAAAGTTTGGAATCAACCCCTATGGTCTATAAAATTTCAGCGAATTCGATAAGTTATTCTAAGAAAAATAAATTCATTAAATCGAATTGGTGTATTTACAAAAATATACATTGTTTCTAAAATTTACATGTAAAGGGATCATTTAAATTAGCAGTATTTTTTAAATTATTTAATTTTAACTCACAACACCGTGAGAAAAAAGTATGGAATCATGTGAAGTATAAGAAAAAATATGGAGTCATATTGAAGTTTATTTGATTAGTAGCACGTATGTTCTCCAGGGGCATTGATAACAGCCTGGACTCTCTTTAACATGGACTCCTCAAGTTTTCTGTAGTCATCTCGATCGATTTTGTCTCACGGGGTCTTAATAGCAATTTTAAACGTTTCTTTCTTTGTTGGCTGCTGGTTTACGACAAGTTATTTAAGTTTCCACCGCAGATTTTCAATTAGGTTTAAATCCGGGCTGCAGGCCTGCCAGTCCAATGTTTTTGCATTTGTTTCCAAAAAGTAATTTTTACCAGAACGAAACCTATGACACGAGGCATTGTCGTCCATTAAGGTAACTTCCTCATACTCAAACCGATACTCGACTGTTGGAATGGGAAAGGCGTTTAAAATCTCGATGCAGGCTTCCGAATTCGTAGTTCCACTTACTATACATAAATTACTTGGACCTTCGGACGACATACAACCCCTTCCCCCTACCAGATCATGAAAGATGGAGAAAACTTTTTGCGGAACTTCACACAATCATTCGTGGTTTCTCCTTTTAGACGCCAAACAAATGTTCCACTGTCATCGTCACTACCAGTGTATATTCTTGACTCATTATTAAATATCGCTGCCCCCCAGTTCAGACCAATTTTTCCTTCGTTTTGCCCATTTTAAATTAGCTTGTTTATGTTTTTTGGCAAGTTTATGTTTAAACTTGGCCTTACAGAAGCGAAAACCCATACCCCATAGGCGTTTTCCTATCTGTTTTATCACAAACATTAGCTTTAGATATTTTTTCCATTGATCATTTATTGGTTTTGACGTCGAAAATATCATACCTTTGCATATTTTCCTTAGAGTTTGATCCTGATTAGTAGAAGTTGCAGAAAGCCTGACACAACGATGAACGTTCATCACGCTTTTCGTTTCTTTACACATTTTACAAATTTTTGAAATGGCAGATTGAGAACAAGAAAACGTCTTTGCAATTTCTCGCTGAGTTTTTCCTTCTGCTAGCCATTTAATTATTCTGTTCTTAACTTGAATATTGAGCTCTTCTATCGGTGCCATCTTTTCTTTGCTAACTAACGATATGGACGCAATTTGGCGCAGTATAGCCCAGATGCTCTTGCGCCATAAAAATCTCACACAAACAAAAGAAAGTGATGCTGGTGTGCTATATATACCTCCGCTCAGAATTCAAGCATGCATATTACGTAATCATGACGTCAACTACTCACTTAAAATTTGCATAAACAAGCTTTTGATTCCTTACTTTTTTCCCGTACTTCACCTGATTCCACGCTTTTTCTCAAGGTGTTAGTTAAAATTAAATAACTTAAAAATACTGATAATTTAAATGGTCTTTTTAAATGTAATGTTTCAGAAACGATGTATAGATTTGGAAATACACCAATTCGGTTTAATAAATTTATTTTCTTTAAAATACCTTACCGATTTCGGTAAAATTTTATAGACCACAGGCGTTGATTCCAAACTTTTTTCCATGAGTTTTACAAAAAGAATTCATAAACATTTTCCTATGATAATAACTAAATTAATATAATATTTGTTTTATTTTTATTTATTTTAACTACTTTGGCTGGATAACATATGTAGACCAAAGCCAATTTAGAGTACTTGGCAGTATCTCCTAGGGCAGAACCAGAAAAAACGTAATTTTCATATGGCCAGTGCCGCCCCTTTGGGATGACAGTGTTACATTCTTTAAATAGAAAATTATCGTAAGACAGGACAATTTGAAAATAAAATAAGTAACTGACGGTATTGAAAATGACTATTCGTCATACAAGTACTCACCACAACAAAACGAAATCAAATGATATAATTTAATAGTTTATGTCTTGTTTCCAAAGCCACATAGAATAACATAAACACTATACACCAAGAAACACGGCCAGTAGAATAAAGTCAGGGAGACGCGTAGATTACTAATTTTGATCCCCAGAAGAATGGCATGAGTGTTTAGAACCTGTGAATTACAGGCAAACGCAAAAGCTCGTGCATTTCTTTGAAAGTGTGACCGCGGATATAATGATAATGCTGGAGGAAATCTTCCCATGGCTGGAACGAGACCTCCCAGTCGTTGTTTGAAAGTTCAATACCGATAATCGGAATTTAGTGGAAGCGTCTAGAGATCGGAAGTCTATGTGCGCGTGGAAATTTAAAAGACAAGTGGTTATTATACCGGTCCAGAGTTTATTCTAGCGAAACCTCAAATTCTCCTGCGAATTCCTCAAATTAAGATAAACCCTAGTTAAAAATTAACTACAGATTGTTACAAAATTAAAATGCGCTTTTTGTTTAAAGAAAATAAGTAAAATTAATACTGAAAAAAATAATAGGATATTAAACATCCAACGCGAATTTATTAACATAAAAAAGATGCTCTAGGGAATTTAAGAGAGTAATATATAAGGTTTATTTTAAAACGCTTATTGCTTACGAAAAGGCGCCTGAAATTAAAAATTTCAACATGCCCTTACCATGGATTAAAACATGTTTATCTAAACAAATAACAAAATTTTGTAGAAGTAATATATTTCCTTTTTTAATTTCCCTTACGGGTATTTGTTTCAATCTGTTGCAATTTTGGCATAGTACATTACAGCTCATGCCTTTTAAATTTGCTGTTTAATTTGAAGATGCTTTAGGCAAATTGCAGTTTCGCTTTCTGTTGTAAGATCGAGGAGAAATTTCTCTGCAAGTTTTGTTTAGTTTACACCAATTTCAGAGTCGAGTTTTCTCATCGAAGTTGTCACTTGTTGAGTTTTCAATAACATTAAATGAAAATTGAATTCGGAGAAGATATTAACTTACTTCTCCTAGATCAGCAGTCTAATTGTTTTTAATGTGACGAGTTTTTATATTAGCTTTTTCTGAATGTTGAAGTAAAGTTTTGCCTATTTTCTAAGAAAAATAAATTACCTAAGCATTGCTGTAAAAATTAGAAAATTCAAATCTTTTACTGGAAACAACAGGCAGAATAAAAACGATAGCAAAACTCCAATTGCTTTAATAAGTATTCTATGAGGCATTTTGATGTATTTGAACTCTATCATTTTTTGTCTAATAAGAACACTTACATCCAAGACATTTTATACAATTCGTTTGCACTTACCATGACTTGAATTGTGTTTTCTCTAGTTTAAATTAATTGTCCGTCGCTGATTATGGCTTAAATGTTGTCACTACTTTCTGGAAATGTATCCAGGGAATGAAGAAGTGCAATTGTCTTCTATATACCACAGCAAACTAAAAGAATGGCACGACTAAATTTTAAGACACTCACTGAAAATACCGTAATCACCTTTGACAAAAAGACAACTAATTAAGATTCAGGTGTAAACTACCATCATGTGTCTTACGCTTCCTTTCTCCTATTCTCAAAAATGGCTTATCACAACTTTTATTTGTATCACCGAGCTTAACAAAGAGTTGGTTGTATGAACAACCAGTATTGATAAGTCTAATTTAAATTAAAGAATATCCTCACTTCTCCTATGAACTCTTGTCTTCGTAAGTCGCCACGAACAGTTAACGCAATCGCTATTTTTTTTATCTTCTATCAAATTTACGAGTATTATTAATATTACTCTAGTATGAAAACTACCACCGCCACAGAGTCGAATTAAGGGTCCCTTAGGCACTGGACAAATTTTTCCTGGCCTCTTTTGGTATAAATTAAGCCTGTGCAATTGCACTAGAATCCGCACGTGACAAGGATCTTGGCGCAAAAGAAAACGCTTGCTAAATCCGTTCGAGAATTTAAATTTTAAACTTTGAATGTAACGTCGGTACAAGGAGCATATTTGCAGGCAATGTATGTACAAAAAAACTGAAATTAGCTGAAATTCGCACCGCGATACGATTACTGCTCCAGTGATCAAGTCTGATTGGCAAAGATTGTAATAATAGTAACAATAATTTATTCAACCTGAGACAAACGTTGAAATTTGCATGCATTAAGTATATATAGATTATATACAATGACGATGATGACAAATTACTAATACGATGATGATAGATTGCTGGTACAATGATGAAGTTAGAAATGGAGGAGAATAGAATGTGAATAGAATTGTGAAGTAGCGTTGCGTCTTCCCAGCGCTAAGTCCCTCAGCAAAAAGCGGGTCTTTGGACATCTGGATTTTTTTGTCCATGAGATAATCTGACCAGCAAATTTCCCAAGGACTAAATTTAAAATATTTGGTATTAAAAATATTTGCTAAAACATCCATTTGTGAGAAATAATGTTATCCATATTAAATTTGAATACATTTTGGTATTTTTTGTACGTTAATATATTTTGCTAATAACTGCAGCTCATATTTGATTTATTAACCCTTGTAAAAGTATCCAACTTTGTCAACAAGCTTAGTTGTAGCTATGCTTCTTTTTCACAACTGACTCCTTTTCGACAGCTGTTTGCTAATTACTAGAACATATAATTTTTGTTCTAATAATTAGCTGTTGGCTAATTACTAGAACAAAAATTATATGCCCTAAATACCGGCAAAATATGCCTTAACAACCCAAAATATGAATTTATATGCATTTGGAAAGAAAAAATAAGCGTTAAATATCTTTGTACATACTTAATAACCAAGTATACTGCGTTTTAACACATCTAGATTTATTTTTATTATTAACTAGATGAGTGCAAATATTTGATAAATAGAAGTTGCGGATCTGCCACATTTGTAATCCGCACGATAGCGGTTGCCTATGCGTTCTGTCTTGAAGCACATTTTGTATAGATGCACCGCTAACTGTAATTTCAACTCCTTAGCCCGCAACGCTTAACTCTTTAATACTCAAATTGTACTTAGGAATGCTAAGCTTATGCCTTTGTTCAGCCGTTTCTTATGTTAACGTACCTATGCTGCTGTTAGTTTTGTTGCGAACAGCTGGACTTAACAGATCCCGCGTTCGTGAAGTGCAACTATCACTAAACGTATCAGATTTACAGATTTTAAATTATTGCTAGGTTTGATTTCACTTCATTAAGTCTGTCAATAAAACTAATTTCTGTTAAGTACACATTATTCTTGATTTCTGACTCCAAGTGCACGAGAGCAGATGTTAATTTCTCGCAAGCCTAGTATTCATCTACCTGTATCTCTTAGGAGTTCACCCCTCTCCCAAAAGGTAAAGGACAGATTTTCCATGGTTTTAGAATAACACCAATCGAAAATGTGAAATCAACGGTTCTTTAAGTCTCCTAGGCCCCCCCTCAAAGAGCAATCGCCCTCGCGGACCCCCAAGAATTAACTCAAAGTTTAACGCCCCAAATTTGCATCGCACATATTTATTTCTAGTGTTTCATCACTAATTTTCACTATTTAAGGAAGGAATTTTTCGTTCCCTCATAATTTATTCTTAGCATTAAAGAGCAAATGCTCTTGTCTTAGTACTTTTCCGAATTTTTGCATAACACACACTGGGAGGATCTCCCGGATTCCTTGATAGGGTCCAACGAACCACCCAGGGGTCCGTGGGACACAGTTGAAGAACCGTCACTTTATACAGTATGACTTATAGTATTGCAATAAATCACAATGTCCCTCGATACTCTGAAAAGTTGTGCTTTGTCTTCTTCTATCACTCGATAACAATATCTATGTTCACAGAAACGTCATTTTCATGTCTACTGAGATTATAGACATGAACATGACGAGAAATTATAGAGATAGAAGAAAATGATGAAATTATAGATATATATCTATAGATATAGATATATTTTTATTAATAATCAAGTACGCGAGATCCAGAAATAAATTTTCTCACCCTTCGCATTTTTCATACCTCGTTTACTTTTTATTTTGCAATTCACCCATTTTTCAAAAGCTCTGTTCCTCAAATAAGGTTTTAAGCAGGAGCAGAACTTTTAAAAGGTCTGCGATAGATTTTGTTTTTATGATTACATTCGTCTGAGCAAAATGAAAAACAGGCAGATTTGTGCAAACAGAGAAGATTCATTATGAATACCTCTGTTTTCTTTTCTGCCGCGCAAAATTTTAACATTAACGATCCTTGAAAATGGATTTGAAATGGACTGGTATATTGACAATTTGTGTTTATTGCACTGTTTGTATTTTTTAGCTAAACGTATTCTAACTTAAGGTTTGCGGTCCAACTGCGATTTCAGAAAACCAAATTTTTTCAGTGTCAGCTTTACAAGGAAACTGAACAAATTCACCAGCAATGAAATCGTTTCTATAAAGAAACAGTCAAACCTTGTTAATACAAACACGCTTTAATTCTAATACTATTTACGAAAGTCAATCCTACTTGCCGACGTTTTAAAATTGTTTTTCGGTTATGTGATCAAAATTTCGGTCTTCCATCGAATGTTGTGTTTATTGAGTTCGACTGTCCTACATCTCCATCATTTTCGACATTGCTCTGAAAAGAGATTTAATGATATTACCGTATATTTTTTTTAAATCATTAACATGGAATGGTAAAATAAAAAGCTATAATAACAACAGTAAAGTTATATTTAGATTAATTTTTTTATGTATAATTATCACCTTCATTACAGTAACTATAAACGTGCGAAATATATTCAAGTTTACAAAAAATATCAAATAAAATAATTTAAATATAATATAATAAATAATATAATATTTAATATAATTAGATAAAAAATATAATATTTA
>QLNU02015003.1:87525017-87549564 GCA_006491805.2 Dysdera silvatica
ACCTTAATAGTTCCTTAGGAAGACTCTAAAACTTATTTTTTATAAATAGAAATCTTTTCTTTCCAATTTTTTTTATTTCCATCGCAAATTTATCTAATTTAAATATCTCTTTGTTAATTATGTATATATATATTGTGTGTGGGACGATTCTAAGACATTATTAATTGACGTTCAAATACTTATCTGGAAATCCATTTTTTTATCATGGGACGATCTCTTAAATCTTCGTTTGTTAAACAAAAGTGAATATAGAAATTTAAGGTGTTTTTTCCTTATAGCGGAATTAGTGAATTTATTTTTGTATATAGTAATGCTAAAATATATTAAGAAATGCATTTAGAAGATTAATTGCTTAAGAGATAGTTCCACTAATTAATTAAAAAGCACAAAATATACGCTTTTAACAAAAATAAAAATTATTTTAATTCCCCTAAATTATTAAAGGGTATTCTGAAATGTGCCTTTTTCTTTTCTATTTTGTTTTTTCATTATTTACTCCCTTCTCGAATTCCGTCATTTCATATTGCAATTTAGGCCATCGTAACTTAAAGATAAATTTGTAGGTGCTTTTAGCAAGTTGCAATTTAGTTCTGTTTTATTTTTTTTTTCATTTATTTGCAAAAAACTACAAAACTAAGTTTAGCAATTTTTTAATTTATTCCAAATTTTCAGACTTAAGTTTTTCTATCGAAATTATTCCCTGTGGAGTTTCCAATAACACATTTAAGAAGAAATGGGTCCCAGAAAGCTATTACGTTTTTTGCACAGACGAGGAATCTAATTGTTTGCAGTTTGACGTGTTTTTCTTCTATTTTCTGAATTCGTGTCCATGATTTGTTTTCCGATAGAAATAAGTAATCTAAGCTAAGCTGAAAAAATTCCAACTTCACATATACGCAGCAAATAGCAAATTAAATATTAGAGAATTTAAAATTAAAAGTTTTTTTTGAAAATAAAAAAAAATTGATTCGCAATATTGAGCATTGAATATTTCAAGAACGATGTTATTCAAGTAAAATTATAATTATTTACTGGTTTTATTTCTACTTTTTGTATTTAATAATATATTTTACTCCAGAATCGGTACTACCATAAATACAGCGAATCGCTGTTGTAGATAAACCGTGACAGCACTTATGCTAAATTGCCTACATTACAAGCAGGGGCGGATATTGCCTTCCATTTTGAAGGGTAAAGGACAGATTTTCCATGGTTTTAGAGTAACACCAATCGAAAATATGAAATCATTCAGTTCCGGTCTATTCCGTGTTGAATAGTCATAAAACCAAAAACTATACCTAGTTTTTCGTCACAAATAGAGCGAAATACTGCCGTAATTAATCTTATTCTAATTTGGCATAATCTGATTTGGCTCAACAAGTGGAATATCGCGCCAAGTGGGCGTGTAATCTTAAAAATAAGGTTGGCCTCCACTAACCTATGATTCACTGAATCAGCAAATATAGTCCGCTCGAAAAAATTAAAAAAACAAAAAAATATAAAATTCCATTTTCCGATCCAACAATGATTTGCAAATGGGCTGATAATAACATAAGGATTTCAAAAATGTATCGGAGGTGCGGAGGATTAAATTCACCCTGTGCATATATTATAAAATATTTACAAGTGCGTAATCAAGTATGCATGGCAAAAGATATATTGCATATATATATTACATACTAATAATTATTTATTTTAGTGCATAGCTTTTGCTTCATATCTTCCTACACATCAAGGAATAAAGGCTTCACCTTTACTCTTTGATGTATAGAAAGCCAATTAAGGAATAATTATATGTAACCTATAATAAATAATTGGAATAGATAATAAGAATCAGTTTTTAATTTTTTTTTTCCATAAATTATGCTGTTCGCCTTCTTCAGTAAAGACTAGAATATCTATCACACACGGTTAGTAATTTCCTTGGATTAAGTTCATATGTAAATTATTCCTGCATCAAATTTGTTTTGTCTTCAGCAGCGAAAAGTCAGAAATCTTACATATTTTCATAAATAAAGTGCTTCCGTTTCAATATATCGATGTTTCTAAAAAATGACCTCATTGAAAACATTTCAATGGCAAATAATGATAGATACATAAAAACATTATGAATTCTGTTATAATGCGAATGTGGAGACTTGGAAAAACATAGCAAAATCACCCCTGTCCTGCTCTGTTGTATCATTACCATTCCTCTGATATAAAAGAAGAGATATAAAATCTCTTCTTAAATATCTTTATATTGATTTTTTTGGTATGTTGGACAGTCCTCCCATTTTGTCATATTTTTAAGCAATATATTTTATATTTCTTTAGCAATTCCTTGTCCTTTTACCTCTTTAACGAACTTAGTTCGTTATATATCACACCAATGTTATTTTTAAGTATATAAACTAAAATATTTATTTTGGTCCTAAATCCTTTTTCCTGATCCTTAAAATTTCATATAATTAATTTTTATGTTTTTGTTTTCCATACTTCATACTTCCCAATTATTTAAATCAATTCCTACGTAGTTCTAACGTTTACTAAATTCATTTTTATAGTTGAGGAATTACTTGTATGCAAGACTTTCAAATAATGATCGATTGCATGATTTCAAAATATTTTCAATCATTATAAGCAACTATATAATTATTTCAACAGGTCAATGATTTTGCATTCTCATAATTCATGATTAAAAATATAACTAGGTATACATTATCATTATCACATTAATTAATCATACCATAATCATCATCATCATCTTTTCATATTATTTCAATATATGCTTTTAATTATATTATTATCTGTCAAAGAACAATGATTTAAAATTTAAAATGTCGTTTCTGTAACCCGTGTATTTTTCATTTTTTTGCACGATATTTACTATAATGTTTGCCCTTTTCAGTCCCTGTTTTCATTAATAAATATTTCTATATACCTTCGAATTTTACATTAATCGTTTAAAATATAATAATATAACACACACGTATGTTTATTATAGAAGATAAATTAATAAATGTTTACGTTAATACGTTAATAAATACAATGCAATTGAGAGTGAATATTAAAAAAATAATTTAACACACCCATTTCATATTTACAGAAGTTCCCCAAATGAAACTACAACTTAACATAAACGAGTTTTTGAAGTTCAATAAAATCAAAAATAATATGCTCTTCGCCTTAAATTCGTAAGGCAATGAGAAATCGACTGCAGGTAAACGAAGACCGGTTATGAAATTTAACTTCTGCGATTTTCCAATTCACTTGTTTACATAAATGTACAATTACAACCAGAACCCATTTTTGTGTACTCTTTCCATCTGCAGAGGATAATATTCAGTGTAATTATGTAATAGAAACTAACTAATATAAGTCTGAAGGTAATCTACATATGCTATCCTTTTAAAAAATTGCAATCTAATATATTGGAAGAAATAATATTTATTATATTAATCTGACAATCTTTTGTTTCTAGTGAATATTTGTTCAAAACTGCCGATTTGAATATAGAATGCTCTTACGATTTAACCATACTAAAATGTGTAGATACCTTTTTACACACAATAGTGTTTTTTAATGAAGTAAACCCTTTATATTCCATATTTTGACACTTTTTTATAACTTTATTTTCAAATCAATTCAATTTTTCTTAGTTTGGCATTTTTTTACATGAGTAATTATTAATGATAAATATATGGATTTGTATAAATATTATGTTGATGAACGCATCCTCTATCACTTTATCCTTTCCCAGAAGTAAAAAGTTCAGAATTAAATATTCGTCTACCAGTTTAATATGCGGGTAAGGAACTCTAAATTTCTTTATACAGGTCAAACACTACGCAAATTAAATTCATCAACAATTTTTATCAATGCGTTTTAGGCGTAGTAATAGTAACGCCAATGTTATGGCATGGTTAGATGGTGAAACGTTCGTAAAGAAAAGAAATGTCAGTTTCATCTAGTGAGGAACGATCCCACGTCCTTCCACTATCCGGACAGGTGCTCTTACCAAAATACGTTCATAAGGGATGGAGCGTTTGTAGTCTGAAACTCAGCTAGTAAGAGCACCTGCCCTGATAGTAGAAGATCGTGGTATATTGCCCCACAAGACTCCAAAAAAAACATTCCTTTCTTTACGAACGTTCCATAATCTAACCATGCCATAATATCGGCCTTACTATTACTACACCTAAAACATGTTGATAAAAGTTTTTGCTTAAATTACGAATTGTTAAAGATGTTTAGTTAGAAACATCACAAATTCAACAAGGAAAACACACTTGTAAACCGTATGAATTTTTTATATAATGTTGTAAACATTTATTGTTGTTTCTGTACTCCAATCAGTTGCACATTGCTAATTCATTCTTCATGTTATATAATTTTTATGTAATATTTTGATTATCCATATATTCATTCTTACATTTCATTCTGCATAGTAATAATAACTTAGTTTTAAGCGTAACATGATTGCTTTCGCTTGATGTTTGATTTGATCAAGTGTGATCCTTTTCTTGAGAGTAATATCTTATAAAAAAATGGTAAAAATCGCGAATGTTTTCCCAACTTCATTTTCGGACTTCAAAAAATATCACCATATTCAATTTGCATTTATCAATATAGTGCGAAATCGAATTTAGAAGAGAGTGTTTCGGAATTTAAATTCAATACGCCATGAAAAAAAGGAATATTAAAATCACTGGGACGATATAATGCAGCAATCGGGAGCAGAATTTCATAATACACCCATCACGGTCGTATTCAAGAGCAGTATCACCTAGGAGCAACTTTTGGTATATATTCGATGAAAGTAATAAATTCCCTTTAATGGATGAAAATAAATTAAATGTTTAAACGCCAAAAACTTTCCATATGCGACTGTGATTAATCTGAAATTATGCGTATTAACACAACTTATTTTCTAGATATAAACTTTTACTTTGAGGAAAGTTATTGTATTCCACTCTGTATTTATTTGCTTAAAAAAATTATATTTTTTTGTATTTAACGAAATTCCACCATATTTTGAAAACAGTTCAGCTGCGATGGATAGTTGCATCGACTTTTTTCCTTCCCGCGGCAAAACCTTTTAGATGACAGAGCATTTTTTAAAATGGAGGTATCACACCATTTGCACTTCCCTTGTTGGTCTCTGTCTATTAATAAACAAATTTTATTTATTATCAAAATCAAATTAATTTTCGTGAATTTTTTAAAACGAGGCGGTAAAAACTAATTTACTCCCTAAATTAAAAATATTATAAGATGGGTTATATATGTAAATACTCAGATTTTACTAATCTCGCTTGCAAATTTTCATCTCCCTGGCTATAAATTTTTATTAAGAAAATTTTCTATTCCTTCATAAAAATATTGGAGACAATAGGATTTCAAAACGATTTTACAAGCGGAACAGAGTGTATATTCTTTGTAATTTTAATTTGTTAAAAGTACGTACTTCAAAACATGAATTACTTTAAAGGGATTATCTGTAATTAAAAAACAAAGGCTGCTTATTTATTAAATCCAACAAGTAATTTATTTTTCTAAATTAATTGCGAAACCTATAAAATGTGTCTTTTCTATTTATTTATTTACTTGTAACGGTACAAAGTGCAATTTTGTTAGTTTTATCTTCCAATTTAATTTAAAAGTGCTTTAAAAAATAATTTAATTTAATTTTCTACAAAATTTACTACAATTATTTTATAAGTTTTTAACTTATCCGAATTTTTTACATAAATTTTGCATCAGTATTTTTCTCTATGGAATTCTCAATAGAGTCTTTGAGGAGAAACAAAATTTAGAAAGATGCTAGATTTTTTTTCTCACTTGTGTATCGTCCCACTGTTTGTTGCGGGACATTTTTCCCGCCAGTTTCTTAATCTTGTTCTGAATTTTTTTTTTACTTCCAGAAGGTACATGAAATCTTAAAATTTTTCAATTATTCATACTCTTGTCGCAAGTTGAAAGTGACAGACATAATATTTAAACTTTAAAAGTATAGTATAAGATTTGGTCAACGTTTGGAACGAGTATTTGTATAGCAAAACTGGTTAATGTGCTTTACAAGAAATATATTTTGACAGCACCATTTGCGTAGTTGATTTTTACATTCCTTATCTATATATTTTGTCCAATAAATTAAGTTTTTACTTTCATATCAGAATGCTTATTACACAACGTTATATATTTCTTAAAATATATCCAGTTTACACTTTCATTTCAGGTAATTTTTTCAAATCTTTACTTTTGTCATTTTCTCTGGAATCTTGCCTTTTATTAGATCCTTTTCTTCTGATAAGAATACTTTACCCAAAGTATCATTAACTTCTTTAAAGCATATATTCTTAAATCATCTCACAATCATAATTCATCACAATGGAATGTAGAGCAATAAGATTGTAAATAATTAAAAATTAAACCACATCCATTATTATCAAATACTCGAAGTACCAAAATATCTAGTATTTCTACTTTTATATTTTAAATCGATGTTAGTCTGTATACTACAAAAAATTCATAAATATCACGATGCATATTCCGTTATGGGCTGTGATAAAATACTTAAATTATATTTCTATCACACAATGATGTTCATAATTAATTTAGTTATTTATTAATTAATTTGCATTTTATCTCCTATTTACATTTAGAGGATAATTTAATTTTGGAACATAAAAAAATGTCTACTATTCTAATATAATAATATACTTTTTTATTTTTTTTCAATTTGTAGCTTGTAGGGATATATCAGTAATGATGACAGCATCATCCTTTATAATATTAAGTAACATCATAAAAAGAAAACACCAGTCACTCTTTCTATCTCTCACCCCATCCGCTAACTATCTGAGACTATATCTATAGAGTAAATGTCAACTCTCCTGACACAAAACGTATCACCTTAACAAAAGTCAACACCGCGTCTTTTTCTTGAAATTTCACTTGAGTCGCATTGGGATTGATTAGCTACAAATCCAAGGCTATTTTGTTCGAATGCAAATTTAATTATGAACTTACTACCTGAGGTTAAAATGGTGGAAAAATAAAAGAAAGAACAAAGTTAAAGCACACTCTGATTACCAATTTTAATCTGATCTTTAGGTAGAAAAAACATACAGACTCTGCATATCGAATTATACGAATGGGTGTCACCATTATTTCTATGACTTTCAGACTTTTTCTTACACAAATTAAAATAATGTTATATTATGTACTTCATTCTGCAGGTATAAACTTTAGGCAGGAATTACCAGCTACTCAAGATTTTTGTAAGTTATTCAGATGTTATATCCTAGAATTTCTGACTTATTATTATTATTAGACTTTACAAATAAGGAATTTATTTTCTAAGGAGCTGTAAAGTAAAATTGCGAGCAGACAAAATACGATTTAATTGAAAAATTAGCATATTTACTTTATCGGACGTTCGTTCCTCTGTTAAACCAAAAGTAGTTTTTATTACTTCTTTTCGTCACATTTTATTCGTTTATTTATTTATTAGTTTTGTTTTTGTTAACCCGTTGCGTGTTAGGAACCCAAAATTTTGTTGACAACACGGCCGTTATTAAATATGTGAGTTTTAAAATTATTTACCTTCTTCAACATGGGTTATTTTTACACCTCGTTTATTTTTTAGTTTTGTGCTCATGGTTATTTTACCAAAACTCCTTTCTTTAAATCAGGTTTTGCGCAAACACATCAAAGTTTTTTAAATCCGACAAAAACCTCTTTTGCATGTTCTTTAAAGAATTTTTTCGAAAACGAATATAAAAAACAAGCTATTTTATATGAATACAAAATACTGATTATAAGTTTCTATCTATAATTCATTATTTATAGTTCAATTTCTAACATTCCAAAATCATAAAAATAGATTTAGACGGTGCTATAATTGTATTTTATTCTTCGCGTTGTGAAATTTTGTTCCAAGCTAAATATTTGTTTAAAATTTTACAACATAATTACAATTAGGGCACAAACTTACCTCCATCTATCGCAGAAAAGTGAACAAATGCATTAACAATAAAATCATACCTACACAAAAAGAGTTAATAAAGTTTACCAAGTGACCTCAAATCTTAGAGTGGAACTCTACTTAGAGGGGATATCTACTTATGTTTCTTTTTTCATTTGCTTCATTAGAATGATATTGAACAAGAAAATATGAATCACGAGAAGAAAAATTGAGAAATTGACCCATTTGTGTTCCATTATCGGAGAGAAACTTATTTGTGTTGAATGAGTGTTAGTACGAACAGTGCGTATTAGAATGTAGGTAGGTGTAGATTCCGCGGTTTGATTCTAATTACTATCGAAAGAAACCCGCAAGGTGATGTCTCCAGGAAGATTTAATGAAACGACTGAAAGATGACAATTATCTAACGATTATGAACAATTTCTTCTTAGAAAATGATCATGTGTTGTTGATATCGTAATAAATTGTCTTCATCATTGCCAATTTCTGTGCTCATTTACGGCGTTTACAGTTGTTATTAAACCTTACTAATCATTATAAGTTTCTTTATTAATATTAATTGTAATCTTCTTCTTCATTATCTCTTTCGAAAGATAAAGAAATACATCTCCAATAGAAAAAAAGACATTCACCGAAATGTGCGTATTCCCATGAAGTATATTCTGGGATATTAAGTAACAACAATTAAAAAGTAGTTGTTAATTATTAAGATTTTTAAATTTAGAACGCTATTAAAATTGTTTACTTTATGTCTTTGTTAATTGCAACGCTATTGAAAATGATTACTCTTGTATAATGAACATATGTAATGCATATAAGAGATGTGTATATTGAAATTTAAGGGAAAATGGTTCCATCGTGTATATATCTTTATAAATACTTTATTAATGTCTAGCTGTAAAGATAAAGAACAGCAAATGAAATATTGTAACTTTCATAATCTTTTAATCCAACAGTACTTAGGTTCGTGCGTTTCCCGCTGGTTAAATAAATTAATGTTTAACTAATACTTTTTAAATATGTTATGACAGAATTTACTCCCAGCCACACGGGGATTAATTAAACTTTTAAAATTTTCATCCGAAGTTTTAAAATTAGAGATATATTTATTCACACAGCTGTTCAGATGTATCTGATAAATTATGAAATGTGATTAAAGATTGTTTCAGGTCTAAACAAATGCTCTGTATTGTATGTTAACTTTTCTTTATTTCGATTTTACAGTATCGGTTAAATAAATGCTCATATTCTCGGATTAAATTAAAATGTACAGTTTACATAGTTACTAATTTTAAATCACTAAAAAACGCATTAAATACAAGCAAAATATTTTATGTATTTCTGCAGGCGTACACTAATTATGGAATTGATGAATATAAATTTTTAAGGTTATTTTGTTTGTATTTTTAAGACACGAGAGCAGCAAAGGACATGCTGCCCCAGAACATACACTTTTCCGAGGAATCCCTCGCCCGAGGAATCTCTTCTGCCAAAGGAACCGATCCTCGGGCCACGGTTAAGAGAAAGACAGTAGGCATTCTGTGATGCCAAGTGATTCTGTGATAACAGGGCATTCTGTGATACCAAATGATTATGTGATATCTGTGATACCAAGGCATTCTGTGATACCAAGTGATTATGTGATACCAAGTGATACATGTGATACATGTGATACATGTGATACCAAGGCATCCTGTGATACCAAGTGATTATGTGATACATGTTATATCAGGGCTGTGATACCCTGTGATACCAAGTGATTATGTGATATGTGATACCAAGTGATTATGTGATACCTGTGATACCAAGTGATATGTGATATGTGATACCAAGGCATTCTGTAATACCACTGGGAGCTTAACAAGAATTAATGAAATGAGAGGAGAATATGTCAGAGAGTGGGTCTACATTTTTTCGAGGAATCTAGAGCTCCAAAGTCTTGGGTAGCTAACTGGTAATTACAGTATAACCTCTCTTAACGACCACCTCTATTCAGAGATACCTCTTTAACGACCACTTTTTCTGGAAACGGATTTCAAAAACAGAAACAGATATTTAAAAAATAAGTTTGAATAACGACGTTCATGCCATATCATGCGTGAAATATTGAGAAAGCTGTAAATTAACACAGTTGAATAATAAATTTAATCGTTCACAGCTGTTTCAATAATTGTGTTGTATCTGTTGCCGTTCTGATGAAAATAGCTCAGTTCTATTGAAACAGCTTAAACTACTAAATTTATTATTAAACTGTGTTAATTTGCTGCCTTCTCAATTATTTTAATAGTTCGCAGTGTTGTCGTCTAATTATATCAATGCCACGTTTGTTGCATATTTCTCCGAGACATCCCATAAGTAAGAACCATTTCGGCTTTTTCCTCTATAGAGAGATACTTCATTTTTAACATACAATAAACAATAACGCAATAAACTAATTTATCTTAACACTTAAACGCTAAATTCTAACTAACTTTCATTAAATGGACGGCAGTACGACGGAAGTAGAAAAAAATCTGAATGATGGTAACAAGCGCCATTTTGCTTAGGTACCGATTAACACCATGTGCAATATCTCATTTTTCTATGGAATATAAATCGATTGTATGACTTATCAACGAATCATATTTATTTGTGTGTACAATGTCTCTCCAAGTACTGCATACTTAATTTCTTTCATTTTTTAAATATTAAATTAGTTTTATATGATGTGGGGTTAACGTCTTCATTCAAGCTTATTTTTTTAAATATCTCGGAAACTAAGCTCTAAATCGAAGAAATGCTTTCTACAAAAGTTGTTTACTTTTTACGAGGAATAATAATAATAATAATAATAAACAAAAGACATAGTTTTCTCTTTGGAAAAACGAGTTTGACCTTCAAATGACCTTGAAAATACCTCCAAGTAAAAGATAGATGATAAAAAATACTCTGCTCCCTCAAGATAAGCTAATTTTGTTTCAAACTTTTTTAGTAAAGCGTTCATTTTTTGAGATAGTTTACATTATCCAGTTAAATGGTCACCCCCTATGCAGTTACGGATTAAATTTTTTGAGTGACCCGGGTCACTGCTATTGTGAGGGTCCCCAAATAAAATAGTTCAAAAGAAATTGAAAACAGCTGTAGGGAGACTTCTGAAAGTGGCGATAAGCAAACCAGTTGTAACATCATTAAAGCAAAATTAAATTTGCTTTTAGAAAGTTAAAAACGTTATTCAAATATTTGCTAGGCATTACTTGGTAACAATAATGGTGTGTAGAAGATTGCTACAAGAGAACATGTAGCATTCATTAAAAAATTAAAATAATCTTTGGAGGCACTCTATCTGCGGAGGCCCTTGGACTGCAGCCGCCTAAAGCCCATGCGTTAATCCTGCACTGCCTTATATACGTACGCACTTAGTAATAATTTGAAAATATTAAAGGCATAAGAATTGGTTACATATTTTTCTTAACTCATATGAATCAAAGTTTCCAAGAGAAAAAAAAACCGAAATGACATATTTTAAAAAAATATCTTTTTTTAATTTGTTTCTAAGAGCGATGATGGGTTGATAAATATGGTAATTTAAAAAAGAAATATCAGAATGTTTATTCCAATAAATTTCAATTCAAAATTATTAATGTTTAAATATTCTATATAAAGACTCTTAAATATCTTAAAACTTTCCAATATTTAATAATATATTTAATTGTTCATTTATCAATCAATCATCGTTTATAAGAACAGTTCACATTAACAAATTTAGTCTACATAATTGATAATGGTAGCATCTTAATTTTTTCTTGTTATATTTCTATCACTTATTCTAGTTGAACAATTTATCGTCGACTTTCCCCATTCCTAAATATCTAGCGCAATTAAATTTGAAAGCGAGACTCTCCTTACCCATTTTTTATTGTTAATCTTAGTATTCCTCTTTCTCTCTTTGTCTCCCCTTCACTTGGGCTGGTTTTATCTTTCGCACTATTTGCATAAGATGATCTTTTTCCTTTCTTGAGGCATGATCCGGCCACTTGATTCTTCTTTCTTAACCATTAAAATTCCTCACCAAATTTTCATTCTCATATCTTCTCTATCACTCTCAATATGGCCTTCATTGCAGATTATGTCTGTGGAAATGGCAATAGATATCATCAGTATGCTTACATAGGAGAAATATATTTTTAAAAATGAATTATCTTTATATAGAAGAAATATACATTTTGTACCATAGCACTCACAACCTTCACTCATGATTTATTTACCTCAAGCCTGATAATTTTTTTACCTGTCTTACTTTCCGGTTTCCTTAAATTTTTTCAGCTAATATATTAAAGTATTTTCCCCCACCATGACTGAATACCTCTCTATACCTTTCATAATCTCCTCTTTTTTGTCTAAGATAGACGTTAGCTACCTTAAATATTGTACGATATTAAGGACTGCTCAAAACATATACGTATTGTTGCAGATTCTCGTCCAATGCATTTCTATTATTCCGCTTTAACCATATTAGCGATTGAAAACCTGATCTTCCTTCCCCGGCTTTCTCTCTCGGGATATGGCGTTCTTTGCTCTGCAAATTTGATTAAAACTGTCTAGGGAGTGTACTATAAAACGCTTACGGAGTATCCTGTAGCCTTTTCCCGCTGTTTTGTTTTACTGTTTTCTCTCTTATAGTTTGTTGATTTTCTTTATTTCTAAAATCCGACTGACAAGGACTAACATTCTTTGCTTGGTTTCAGAACAAAATCAAGAATGTAGAAATCTTGATTACTAGATTATTCGTTTGACGTTTCTGATCAATTCCTGAGTGACAGCAAGAATCACTGCCATGAATCTCCCAGTTTTGTGTATCTGTTTTTTGTATCCAGTTTTGTGTATCTGTAGTTTTTGAGAACCTTCTCCTAATGGATTAGCTTAGGAGAGAAGGGCTAAAGTAAATTTGCGTAGCATCAAGTTTCAATCTTTGTTATATTGTAGATAGACAGTAATGATTTCGTATTATGCCCTATTAATTTGTATAACTAACTAATTACTGCCCGCATGTACAAAGGATTTAATAATAATAATACTTTTTTATTCGTCTTTGTACACTCGTTGTGACAATACATGAGTGTATGGTATACTCATTTTATCAATTTCCTTCTTCAGTAGCTTTCAATGACAGTAACACAGCCAATAACTAAGGGCGGATATTTCTTTAATCCGTCACCGTTTATAAGTCTTTTCATACGAAGTTCTGTGCATTCTATATTTATAAGGCAGCTTATTATATGACTCCTTCCATGGACGCTTTCTGTTAGGATTTGGTTTTAAGAAGGCGAAATCTCTCTGCTGGGCAAAATACTTGGTTCCCATTTTTATGATAATTTTAAAAACTCACATCCAAAAGTATATTTACGATATTTTCCTTTAAATAAATACAAATAAATTAGTCTTTTACATAGTTGATAATGAACATTCTCTACAGTAAAAATGAAAAGGGTGTTTCATTATAAAATTAATGAATAATGAATCGTTCGTTGAAAATGCTGAGATTACTATCAAAACCTGCCTAATTGTATTCGAAATGACGCGATTAGTGATTACGTTGAATCTACTAACCAAACAGAGGAGAAGAAAAAGAACGACATCTAGAATCGGAATGCCCACTTCGTAACAAAGCTCAAATCCGTAATTTTCTCATATTCAACTCCAGTAAGAATGTTTTGAACATTTAGGAGTGTGCGTCCCCCACAAAAATGACAAAACTTGAAAGGGAATTTTTTTCAAAGAAGACCAAAGTTTTGTTTATAGGTCAAGAGAAATACCATCATGTTTAAACTTTTTTAATGATATAAACTCATGTTTGTAAAAATTGCAACACCATGAAGGAATCATGTGATTGAGCTGAAACTTTCAGGAAATGCAAATTAGGGTATGCTATTCAAATGATTAGAATTTCAGAGTCATCACGCATGCGTGGGCTGAGCAGCGCCCTCTGAACTGCTGATGGATCCGTATAAATAGAGGGCTGTAGCGGGGCGTGTATGGCTATCTGCTAGTGGTAAACGTTACATGAGACGTCACTATGCCTCTACGACGAAAGAGGGCGACATTTCAGCAAGTTACGGAGTTTGAACGGGGACGAATGATCGGCCTTCGTGAAGGAGGGTTTTCTTATCGTGCAATAGCAGCTCGTATGGGGCGTAACAGCAGCACAGTGATGCGAGTGTGGAAGCAGTGGGTTCAAGAGAACCAGACAACTCAGAAATCCGGGAGTGGACGCCGAAAGGTGACGTCAGCACGGAATAGTAGACACCTGGTCCGCATGGCGGTGACGGACCGTTTTGCTTCATCTGGACAGTTGGCAGAACGTTGGTGCACTGCTACAGGTGTATCATTGTGTGCTTCATCAATTCGTCGGCGTCTACTGCACCGTGGACTGCGTGCAAGAGTTCCTTTATACAGGATCCCCTGCGCCTGCGGCTACTGCACCGTGGACTGCGTGCAAGAGTTCCTTTATACAGGATCCCCTGACGCAAAACCACCGGCGCCTGCGGCTACAATGGGCTCATGGACATAGAGACTGGCGTGCTGATTGGCAACAAGTGGTGTTTTCTGATGAATCCCGCTTTAATTTGGGGTACAGTGATGGCCGCATCTGTGTTAGACGCTATACCGGTGAACGCCACCTTCCGGAGTGCATTATCCAACGTCATAGTGGACGAACCCCCAGCGTTATGGTCTGGGGTGCGATTGCGTATCATGGACGATCTCAGCTGCTACGAATTGTGGGTAATCTTAACAGCAACCGGTACATCAATGAAGTTCTGGAGCCCGAAGTTGTTCCCTTCCTTCAAGGCATTCCCGGAGCTGTATTTCAACAGGACAATGCCCGCCCACATATTGCCAGGAATGTTCAAGACTTCTTTTCATCACAACAGATACAGCTTCTTCCTTGGCCTGCCTATTCGCCGGATATGTCGCCGATTGAACATGTGTGGGATTTCGTTGGTCGGCGTCTCGCTCGTGATCCTCGTCCCATAGCTACTACAGATGAACTTTGGGGTCGCATACAAGCAATCTGGAATGCTCTTCCTCAGGCACACATTCAACATCTGTTTGATTCCATGCCACGTCGTATAGCATCACTTATTGCAGCGCGTGGTGGCTTCACCAAATACTGATTTTCGACATGTAATATTGTTTTTTGCTTTGTAATTTTAATCGTTTATTTGTATCAACACAGGTCGTTTGTACATTAAATTTCATTCAATTCGGACGAGTCCTTCATGGTGTTGCAATTTTTACAAACACGAGTATATAAGAATAAAAGTAAGCCATTTTAAACTTTAAGTTCAATTTACTCGGAATTTCATTTTTGCAATTTTTCAAATTCAAAATGCTAAAGCTTTAAAGATTTTTCAGATATTACCATGAAATTGTGTAAGCGTATAACATATACAGACACAAATAAACTTTTTGGACAAAATTTTAATATTTTAATTTTAAGTACCCATTCTATCCTGTTTAATTATTCCCTCTAGGAGATATTTTCGAAATATCAATTAAGGTTTTTTTCTCTGGTTCTGTGTAAATAAAAATTCCTTCAGAAGGATTCTTTTTTACTTAATTATATATAAACAAGATAAAATATGGCAAATTTGAAAATGTGTAAAATTTAAGATAAGTAGAGAAAATTAGTCAACATCCTTTTTCAGCACATTGTACAATCATTCTTCAAAAGTAAGTCAACTACAAATTCTTATTTGCATAATTTAGATATGATATGTCCTATAAATATACACATGAGAAACTAAACCATAATTTTAATAAATAAAAATTGTTGTCTGAACGGGGACAGACACCCTTAAATGGTAAAATTTTTAATATTTCCCATCACTACGTTTCGTTTCCAAAATATATTGATTTCAAAGTTATGGGAAGACTGTCTCCTTGTGGAAAAACTCATAAAACATAAGGAAAAGATTTTAAAAATAGAAAGGATGTCAAGATATTAGGTGCCTGAACGTTTCTTCCAGATCTGTAAATTAATTTACTCAGAGTAAATATAATATAAAGAAATCTTTCGAGATTTACCAGACAGCATTTAAAAGGTAGCCACAATTTTTTCACACTTTCTCCCTGAAAAATATGCTCGGAGGACAACTACTATACTACTTCTCATATAAGCGACACAGAAAGATTATCGACAAGATTAGTTAAAACCATAATTTGACTTAAAAATGTGTGTAGTCACATGTATGTACTAACTATTTCATGTTTTTATAAGTTGTTATATTATAATTTTCTTTAGTCACTTTCTATCCGTTGAATGAAAGAGGACTTTCCTAGCATCTTCCATACATACCTATTTTAAGCAATAATTATCTATATTACGTCAACATATTTTTTTATTCCATCTGCTCATCGAGCCTGAGGATATATCCTAGATATTTCCTAATATTTTGGATCAAGTTTAAATTTTAATTGTCTCTCGTTGGTCTGTCTTTCTTGCGATCTATGCCCAACACATTGAAATTACAACATTCTCATTACAAAGACCATTAAACCTTGTTTGATTTCTCACGCAAATATGTTTTGGATATATATTTCATCAATATAAAAAATACGGAAACCGTATTCAAAACTATATCATGGGGGGTTTTATAATAAGCACACCATTAAGTAGCTGTATTCATCCACATAAGAATGAAAAAAATATACTGACTACATTTTCTACTATAGAATATATATATATGTGTGTGAAGAAGTAACTAAGAAATTATGAACTAAATTTTATTAATTTATTAATTAATTTATTATTAATTAAAACTAAAATTTCTACTGTGGGAACACTTACATTTCGCATCTTCTCTGATTTGTTCTACAATATAGATGTCGTTGAATATATTTTCTACTCAGAGTGTTAATCTTCACATAGAAGTCGAACTTGAAGTCACAGAAATATTTTTCGGATCACGTCACTTCAATCACCAAATATGTTTCATGAATACAAATGGAGTCATGATATAGAACATGATATCTTTGACTATAAATAATTCTTTCTAAAAAGTGGACGGGAATTTGGCAAACAGCATTTACTTCTCAATTCACAAAACGCTGGGTAATAAAATATAAAACTCTCTATATTAAGATATGATAAATTAAATAATCGAAATAATTATTCATATGCATGTGTAATCGTAATTGCATAATTTGTCTACTTATCCTCTGCCTTCTCTTAATTAGCCCGCTATTATATACATACTTTGTTTGTTATCATTACTTTCCCGTTATAATTATATTACGTGTTTAATGATTATTTTAAATCATCACAAATATACTTTTCTCTTTTATACTAGAAATTAGGGACGAACAAAATTGAAGTTTTGACACCCAAAATAGAACTCTTGATGCTTATTATAAATTATTGTCATCATAAGAAACAGCATAATAACGGCGAAAATAGTCAATACAGATAATACCAATAGTCATGATTGGTTTTTAGCGGGAGGGTGGATTTAAAAGAAAAAGACATTTCTTATCATGCTGAATTCGAACCAACAAACTTGAGTTTAGAACCCAAACGTCTTAATCAACACACTGATGACTTGTCATCTTCTTATTCATATATTGTAAATTTCACTCCGATTTAAAGCGGAATTTTACCGGAAAATGATGAAATAAGATGTTCGATATTTACGTTCCGTGGCTCCAAGTATAACACCTGACCTGTTGTTACGTTAAATATTACTGCCCCCCCCCCTTCTCATGGATAAGATAATAGTCACGAAAGAATTAACCCCCAAGTAGACAGTCCAAGCGAATGTCCATTGAGTCTCTGCATAAGTCTGTCGTGGTCATTTATCTGCCCACGAAAAGGGGAATAATTTCTTAACTTCAGTTGGGGTCAAGAGCACGAGTTTCAGGTATAGAACGTGTGAATGTCATAAATGTAATTTCCTCAATTCTCCCTTAGCAAACTTCCCGCGTAAACCTCCGCGTTAAAAACGAAATTTGAAATCTAAAATATGTAAACACGAAGATAATGCTTGGTCAGCTAGGTACCCCCCCCCCTCCCCCACACACACAGTAATCCATTTGGAATAGATGCTTGGGTTCTAATCATGCGGTTGCTGGTTCATTTCCAACCTGGAAAATGTTTTTTTTTTTACCTCTACTTCCACTTCTCTAAAAACCTGGCCCATTGAGTCTTTGTTTGCTAGCTACATCTCATTCCTTGCTCCGTATCCATGCGAAGAGGAAAAGCATCATTTATTATCGATTGTGTGGTAAGTGCGATTGGAAAGGTTGACCAAAGGATATGATCTGTATACCCAGATGAGCATTGAGAATAAGCAATTTATATCTTAATTTGTAATAACTGGCCCAGAACTGCAATTTGAGCAACAGAGTGTAATGTAGAAAATTTGACGGAACTTACGATTTTAAAAAACATGGATTTTACAACATTGAAAACGAGTATAATTCATATGAAATTGTGAATTCAATGTGAAATAAAAAATAAAAATAATTTGTTCCCATATAACAGCTAGATATAATAGACCATATAACAGAAAAATCAATATTTCAAAAATAAGTTTAAAAGATTATTTTGTGTGTGTGTGTGTGTGATTTATCAATAATTTATTCCTGTACAAACCCTTTTTATTATAAGAACCATTTTAACATACGCTTCTAAATAAAAAATAATTTCAATATTTTTTATTAAAATTCAATAATAATTATTATTATTTGATTTTTCGGTTTTGAGTATAATAATGTTAATGAAAATTACATAAAAGGAGGATATTTTGTGCAATGATTTCTCTTTTTTTTTACTTCTTCCGAGTGTTTTTTGTTTTGTTTTTTGATTAAGAAGAAAAGCCCATTACTCTTAAATGATCATTTAATGAGAGAGCGGAAGAAAGGGGAATTCTATCTTAAAAGGATAATTTCTTTTCAGAAATAAAACGGTGCATAATATTTGGCCCAAATAAAGGTTTTCGTTATTGTGAAGTTCCTTTGAAAAGCAAATTGCCCAATATGCTCTTCATTTTCAATTGGCTTAAAATTCCCTTTGATAATCACGATTTTAGGGAATTTTTCCCTAATTAAAATCATCGGAAAGCGCTTTGTTTATTCGAACCACATCCCATGTTCGGAGATGAATCAAAAGCGGTTAAATATAAACCTTTAAATACGTACTTTAATTTGATATTTCTTATCTAATGGCGCAGAAAATTTTCAAGAATTAATTATAGGCACATCAAAATATTTACTTTTATGGCAATTCAACTCTTATTTAGAACCTTTTGTTACTTTTAAAAATGGTGTATTTTTCTGGTATAGTCCATTATATACACTAACGTAAAAGCTAATGGGGTTATAACCCCATTATGGTTCTATATATGATGCAATTTCATATATATACGTATATATTAATATATCGAGTTTTAGCTCTATAACCCCTTATAAGTCTGTATCCTCCATTATGAACTTCCTGCCTATGCTGATGCTTGTGTATTTGTATCAACTAGAGCATTTGAAACGAATGGCCGCATCAATTACACCTTATTCTTTGATATTTCATTCCAAACAAGTGCATACAGATTATTTAAAACTACAGAGCGGCCATAATTTAGCGTGAGGTGCTTGGAATCTAATAGCGCTAAATACATTGGGTCAAATTGAACCAAATTTGGTATACATACTCCAAGAACAATGGTATTTTTAATAAAAAAAATAATAAATAAAATAAAAAATTGTTCAAAATTTTGCCACAACAAGGAAAATTAGTGCTGAAAACGCGCAACTGTCCATATTTTCACTTAACCTTTCATCAGGCACAGCTGATCGAATTGATAGGCTTTGAACATTTATTTCTCTCTCTCTCTCTCATTTGTTACTGATA
Source organism: Dysdera silvatica (assembly GCA_006491805.2). Lineage (NCBI taxonomy): Eukaryota > Metazoa > Arthropoda > Arachnida > Araneae > Dysderidae > Dysdera > Dysdera silvatica. The sequence continues at coordinate 87,544,871 of QLNU02015003.1, forward strand.
GATATCAAGACCATGTACTCTTCAGTATCTTACTATCTTATCTTCCCATTCATTATATGCAAACAGCATGTAGTGTTTTGATAAAAGATAGTATTATTTTGTTATTAGACAAAGTTACCAAATTAGTCAATCAGTAAATATCAATTTGATACAACGTGCCTGCTCCCGTTACGGAAATACCGCGCTCGACGGAATTCAGCTAGATAGTCAGTTGGTGGGTGTAAGAGAGCATACATATTAACTCCACCTTTATTTGATAAGACCGAAGCGCTGTACTAACTCAACATTATCGTGTCTTGCTGGTAAAATCCTATTATCAAAAACGTGTTAATACCAATTAAACGCCTCAAACATTCCCAAAGTTCCTCCAAATCAAAATGCTGTAGTCCCGGAAGTATATGTGCTAAATTCGGTTTAGTTTAGCCCAATAGATTCTTCGCTATCCGGTTCTGAACACCTTATGCTAAATTATAGGAAACCTGTATATAACCATGATTTCTTCTTATAATAAAATCTAATATATTTACATCGTATGAAGCTAACTTTATGTTTGATGGTTTATGTTTTATAGCACAAAGATAAATAAGAGCAGGATGTACAAAGACCAACATTTTCTGAGGAACCAAAATCACATTTGTCTAGTAAATCAAACCCCGAACTGCGGGTAGGCCGAAAAAACGACCGGCAAACATTGGACAGCTGCTCAGAAGGCAAACCCAGGAGATATCCAAATGTGTTTTTACGACCCAACTACAGGGCAAAACAAGCTGTATAAAGATTAAAATACTCCCCGAGAACAATGTAAAAATTTGTAAAATGCAAGAAAATATAAGAAATTATTTGTTCCATAAGTGTTTGTTTTATACTGATATGTATCTAGTGTTTTCAGTGTTCTGCCGACCATTGGTACATTTTTATAAATCACAAAATGTTCGTAATGTATAAATTGACTCTTAAAGTAGTTAAATTATGATCGTGCAAGAGGAACATTAAATATTAGTTAAGCGTATTTTCCATGGTACCATGCCAAATTTAAGCTTATGCCGAAGAAATATTAATTTACAATTAAATTCATGAAATCATAATCAATTTCCATCGTCCAAACAAATGATTGAATTGCATAAAACGCCATTCACTGTTGTTTCTTGTTATTTTCTTGTCTTTGTGTTGCGAGTTTGCTGAGAACAATTCAATAATGTCATCAATCAATTTTTTAGAGCTCCTTCTTTTTTCTTTTGATTTATATCTTTCTTTCGGCAATTGTCGTTGTAACGTCACAACCTCTTCTCCAAATACGTCACTCCCGGTTGCCCATTCATTACTTTATTTAGCAGTTTGGATTATCCGTCCACTATTTTAAAAATGTTGCTATTGCTTTCTCTGTTCGCATCTGGCTTATTATTACAATCTAATATATATGTAGTAAGCATGTGCACCTTCATTCAATAAGATTGCACTCATGCGCAAACTAAAGCGACAGAGTGAATTTAAAATCTCACACATTTGGCACTCTATCTTAAGGATCTAATATAATAGTGGCTTGTTTGCAACTTATGGAGCATTGAAAGCTAACATTACATTACCCCTGTATCTAATACTTCCTAGGGAACTGAGGAAACCTCTACCTTTTAAGAAATCCGATTTGAAATACAGATTGGCAGAAAACGCAGGAAAAAATTCCCGTTGACGGCATTCAACTCTGGATTTTCTGAAGGATTGACTTTTGCGCTACCATACAACTAAATTTAATAGTAGATTTATTATTAAATCAGCTATCAGTGTGATTATAAGTATGATCTTTTCACGTCCGTGCACAAGGAGGAATTCAAGTGTCAATTTCCTCCCTTCCCATTTGAACGGTGTTATTGGCTGTAAAATAAAACACTGAAAATATCTCAATTTCTAACTATGAATACCGAACTAAAAAGTTTGTATGAATATTAAGAGGGAATTTTTAAATGGTGGCTAAGAAATTTTCCCCCTCTACTTTGTTTCTACTTTGGGATAGATCAAGTTGTTATCTAATACAAAGTAACATTATTCTTCTTGTAATAGGGAATTTCTTTTAGATCCTAGGCAATTACTTCCCTTTATTGCGGGATTTTTATTAGAAATTGGGCCTTGGGGATTTTTCATTGCAGAGGAATAAAATACCACTCAAACAGAAAACCTCGTTTTAATAATAGCGTCAATTAAAACTCAACTTATTATTGCCTCATCGCAGCATAAAAAAAGTAATAATGCCTTTAAAATGGTTAGATTTAAAATACTAAATTCCCCCAAAATGAGACAATACATTTAGCGTGATGTGCAGATATAAATCCCATTTTATGTTATGAATTGTGTCTAAAGTTTAATTTTTAAATTAGTGATAAAAGAACCAAAAGTCTTTTAACGTATCTTATAACCCTTATTTTGCAGTAAAATTCCCTCTTTTCAAAATCTTCAAAACAAAAAATCTCGTGATGACTCTATTAGTAATTTATAGGCCGCGCAGTGACGCTGTGGGAAAGATTTTACATAATTTGCTATTACTTATTTTACTCTTAACATTGCCACAAAAAAATTACGGACTGACTCTTTAATCCAGAAGTTGGCATCCACAGATTTAAGAGTGTCAAATTTCTTGAAAAACTGTGTTAATTTCATTAAAAATTCAAATTTCTTGAAAAAAAAAACTCAAATTTCTTGAAAACTGTAAGGCCACTTCCCTGCAGTACCGTAGTCATGACGCAGTTTTCTGTCATGTAAATATCTCTGGTTCGACTCCGACTGGTATCGTGGAACGCCTGCAGTTTTTCTGCCAACCGTAGTCCAAGGTTTGGTTCCTGCGATGACAAATATTCGACTTCTTCGGAAAATTATGTGTCACGCCACATCCTGACATTGACCAACTCTATGCCGCAAAAACAAAAGAAGACAAGCAATTTGTAACCAAGTGTTTAAACGCCTGTATATTTCATGACAATTTTAAAGTAATATAAGGAACACACATATGTGTATACAAGTTTCAGAGTGCGTTCTTAAAACCTACAGGACACATTATTTAGCACGGGCGACATTAGCGGGGGAACAGGAGTTACCCGTCCCCCAATGTTGGTATTAGGGTTCCATGTCCCCCTCCAATTTCAAACAAAATGCCTTCTACTGGTATATTTTCCCTCCCCCCCAAATCATTTTATGCCGTCGGTACCCATGTTTTTTAGGATATATCAGCAATAAGTAACGGATATCTATTAGTCATTCAACGTCCTTTTATACCAACTTAAAACGTATAAAAGACATATAAGCATACTGGGTATGTAAAAACACTTTTAGCTCATTTATTATATTCTTGGGTAAAATTTCTTCTTAAATATCATTTATTAAAAGCATCGTTTATTAGTTAGAGCTCTTTATTATTTTAATCAGCACGAAATAGCTTAAATACAAAGAGTCTGCCGTCTACCATTCTATCATTTTTCTCCTTCTCACACCTGAATGTATCAGCTTGTAAAACTAATCGTTATCTGTTATTGATGTAGAATCTGTTCTATAAATTCTATAAATCCTATTAACCCTAAAAGTTTACAAAAAGAATTGACATCATATTTTGGCGATTTTGCGCTATAAGTAAGACAGGATCCTCTCTATCGTAAAGGACATTTTTTACATACTTTAGTTTTGCTAAGAGCAGATTGCAGCCTTACAGTACTGGACGTTTACGTAGAGTACTGGACGATAGGTCAATTTAAAAATATGATGTCTATAAACAAGTTAGCTCATATGACCTAATCATGACTCATTGATAGCTCACTGACAGCCTTGCCATACTCCCTACAGGGGGAGCTAACTGGATATAATCGATGCTTCAGAAGGCGCCTGAAGCATTTCTTGTTGGAGGGCTAGAATGATTTCCGTTTGGTTACGTCACTGCGAGGGAGGTTTCAACATTCTGAGAACAAAAATATGTTGTCTCATGAGCAGACACCTATTAATACCAGTCTGCGAGAGTCAGTTAATATGTCAATTTCCCAATATATAAACTGTGAGTTGTATAACCATTAGACGAGAGAGAGATAGTTATATTAACTACGTATGGATAGACCTAAATTCTGTCACATAATCCAGATACCCATTGCATATTACGCACCCTCCTGTGTGATATTATTTATATAACATCGGAGAAGCTTGGTCCGTATATTAGCACACAATGGATAATTTTTTTTTAAATTTGCATGAAACTAGCATCACGTCCTTTTAATCACTGCTCTTGATATTTTAGTTATATTTATCTGTTACTTCTTATTACAAATCAAATTTAAGGAGGTGTAGCATATATAGTATTAAATGAAAAATTTTACTTTGAAGGAAGGAAAACGAGCATTTTGGTAAAAAATAAGGAAACTGAACAAACCTACATACATTTCTTTGTTAAATTTACTTGTGCAGAATATTTTATTGAACGTACACTATATCCTATTATTTATATTCTATTATTAACAATTTATATTCTATCATTAATTCTTTATATTCTGTTATTACTAATTTATTTTCCATTACTGATAATTTATATCCTATTATTATTTATATTCTACTACTATGTACGTTCCGAATATTTTAATAGTACATTATTTTAAATTTATACATTTACTTACTATATTCCTTGAAACCAAATTGTACTTTTCAAAAATTTTATTTGTTACATTTCATCA
>QLNU02015003.1:87549664-87589089 GCA_006491805.2 Dysdera silvatica
GATCAATAACGTAAAATTGAGACGTTGTTGCTGTTGCCAGGATTTGCCGAATGCGGGGATATTTATATTAGTGTTGCCATTAACTTGTTGGGGGAGTTGAAAGCATTCAGTATTTTCGTTAGAGTTGAAACCATTTCGTTCATCTTCATTTCCTGGATACATATATATATATATATATACTAAAGCAATTTTCTTTAAAATGTTATTCATCTTACTTTTAATTACATTTTAGGAGACTATACTATTTCAAATATTTAATATTTGAATATATATATATATATCATCATCATCATCATCATATTCAACCATTATCTATCCACTGCTGGATGAAGGTCTCTCCAAATGCTTTCCACACAAGTCTATCCTGAGCAATTCGCTTCCACGTCACCCCAACCTGTTTTCTTATTTCATCCACCCATCTAGTTTGAGGACGTTTTCTAGGTCTTCGGTGGTCTCTTGGAATCCAGTTCAGAATTTCTGTTGTCCATCGTTGATCAGTTCTTCTTGCAATATGCCCAGCCCATCGCCATTTCAGTCCTTTTACTTTAACAATGATGTCCTCTACTCTAGTTTGCTCTCTCACCCAAGTGTTTCTTTTTCGATCTCTCCTAGTTATTCCAAGCATGCACCTCTCCATGCTCCTTTGCGTTGTCTGTAACTTTCGTATTGCTCCAACTGTTAGACTCCATGTCTCTGATCCATAAGAGAGGACTGGCAATACACACTGGTTGAAGACTTTTCTTTTTAGACATAAAGGCAATTTCCCCTTCAGGATAAAACTGTTTCTTCCAAATGCACTCCAGCCAAGTTTAATACGTCTGTTGAGTTCTTTCATAATGTTGCCATCCATTGAAATCAGCTGGCCAAGGTAAATATATGAATCAGCAATTTCTAGCTCAGTGTTGTCAACTTGTATTTTTGTTTCCTCTACAAAATTATTGAACATGATCTTAGTTTTTTGTAGGTTCATCTTGAGTCCAACTTCTTTACTTCTAGTTGAGAGCTCCTGTACCATGTCTTGGAGTTCTAATGGGTTCGTTGAAAAAATAACAATGTCATCAGCAAACCGCAAATGATTTAAATATTCACCATTTATTTTTATTCCCTTGTTATTCCAATTTATCTGCTGAAAAATCATCTGTAAAGCTGAAGTAAAAAGTTTTGGAGAAATGGTATCTCCCTGCCTCACACCTTTGCCAAGTTTGATAGTTTTGGTATCTTTATGTAACCGAAATTTTGCACTTGCATTTTTATACACACGTTTCAATATGTCAATGTACACATCCTCAATGTCTGTTGATCTTAAAGAGTTGATGACTGCTGATGTTTTAATAGAGTCAAAGGCCTTCTCATAGTCAATAAATGCAACACACAATGGAAGTTCATATTCATGTGTTCTTTCAATTAATTCTCTTAATACTTGAATATGGTCCACTGTACTGAATCCACTTCGAAATCCAGCTTGTTCTCTTGGTTGAGCTGCATCTAATTTTTTCTGCAGGCGATGTGTTAGCACTTTTGTGAAGATTTTATAAATAGCAGGTAACAAGCTAATTGGTCGGTAATTTTTCAAATCCTCTTTATCACCTTTTTTATGCAAAAGAATTACTGTTGCAGAATCCCATTGGTTTGGTATGTTACCGCTGTTAAGACATTTGGTAAAGAATTTTGCAAGTATGTCTTCTACATATTCTCCAGCTTCTTTTAGGATATCTAATGTAATACCATCATCACCAGGGGCTCTTCCTTTCTTCATATTTTTTATTGCAAATGAAACTTCTTCTTTTAAGATTTTAGGAGCTGTTCCTTCGACTATTTCAGTGTCTTCGTTTAATCCACTGTTACTTTCATATAGTTTTTTGTAGAATTCTTCAACTCTTCTAAGTATTTCTTCCCTATTTCTTGTTACGGTGCCATCCTCTCCTTTTAATGCAATGATGTGTTTCTTCCCAACAGATAAACTTCCTTTAACAACCCTAAGGCTCTTGTTATTTTCAATGGCTTTCCTTACTAGCTCACAGTTGAATTTTCTTATGTCTTCTTTCATGCTTTTGCGCAGAGTTTTACAAAGTTCTATGTACTCAATCCTGGAACTGGTATTTCGATTGTCCACCTTCATATCTCTTCGCCTTTTCATGAGCTGTTTCGTCTTCTCAGATAATTTGCTATTGTGCTTTTTACAGGTTACACCACCAATTTCCCCAGCAGTTTCAACTATTGTCTTAACAATGTTTTCATTTGCTTCTGAGATATCACTTTCATCAATAAGTCCTTCCAGTGCAGAAAAGCGATTTTTTAATTCCAACTTGAATGCCTCGGTATTTACTTTCAGTTTCATTAGATCCACCCTCTTACTTACTTGTTTCCTAATGAGCTTCTGTCGTTCTAATTTAGTATTTAAGTGCACTTTACATCTCACCATTCGATGATCACTTCCAGTATTAAATCTGTTCAGTACACTGCAATCTTCAATAATTGATTTCTTGTTTGCCAGGATATAGTCAATTTCACTAGTTCCCCCATTTGGGTGTTTCCATGTCCATTTTCTTTGCGGTTTCTTCTTAAAAAATGAATTCATGATGCTAAGGTTTTCAGCTTCTGCAAATTCGATGAGTTGATCGCCACGTTCATTCCTTTCCCCATATCCGTATTTACCAACCGATGTCTCTCCTTGTTCCTGTTGTCCAATTCTTGCATTGAAATCCCCCATGATGAGCTTGATATGTTGTTTCCCTTTGGTGTGTAACTCTTTGATTTCTTCATAAAATTCTTCAACCTCTTCGTCGGTATGGCTTGATGTTGGTGCATATACCTGTACTATTTGAAGTTGGTATCGCTGGGTTAGTTGAACAACAAGCCTCGCTGCTCGATCTGATGTACTTTCAACTTCCAGAAGACAGTCTTTAATTCTTTTGTTGATTAAGAAGCCAACACCACTTGTTCTTCCAGTTTCCGTTCCTCTATAATAAAACAAATGTCCGCTTTTAAGTTCCACCAACTCTTCACCTTTTCTTCTGACTTCACTGAGTCCTATAATGTCCCATTTGATCTTTTCAAGTTCCTCTTCCAATTCCTGAAGTTTTGCTTCAGAAGCAAGGGATCGTCCATTAAACGTAGCCAAGGTCAATAACAAACGGCAGCCTGGGCCATTCCAGTGATTCTTAGCACCCCCTGCTTTCATGCCACACTGACCGCTGCCTTGATCAGGAGCACTCCAGCACCTGGAGACTAGGGGCCATGGTTTCTGGTGTGTCAACATAATGGAGGAATTAGCCATAATTTCACCACGCTGGCTAGACGGGTTGGTGAATTAGCCCTCCCCTTCCGCCTTTCTATCCGTGTAGCAAATATTAATTTGCCACATAAATAGAAAGCTCAGCCTGCACCACTTGAAGGCGGGGTAGGACACTAGGTTACTGGCCTGGCCGGTTCCACACATCGTCACATACGTTCAGCGTGTGGGTCTCCTTCCAGTTAGATACCAGCAACCCTTTTGCAGGCCATATATATATATACAGTTAGATATATACAATTTTCAGGAACACAAATATGTGGTAAAATCCAGTAATTTAATTCGCTATGATTATTTTTATAATATTTGACTAAAAGAGAAACACTGTTTTAATTAATCTTTTTTATTGATAATGAGTAAAATTAAGTTCAAATACTTCGTATTTCTCAACTATGACAACTAATAGCTAAAAACGCCTTAATTAAATTTTAAGAGTAAAAAGCATTGTTGCAATTGAAAAGAAAATATACATGATTCTGTGCATTTTCATCATTGATAACGGGAATTTTCATCATTGATAACGGGAATTTTCTTTTTACTCTTGAAAACGGAAATTCAATTTGACTTGGCAACTTGGCGACTTGAGAACAAGACTTCTAGGTATTCAAAGGCATTAAATTCATTCTCGGACATTACACTCAATACAGGCAGCAAATTTAGCCAAATCTAAATTTCCCGCCCTCGCCTGATGCAGAAGCTCTTACAGTTGAAAGTGAGCAGGAAATTCTAATTTCGTATTCGGGCGTGGAAATTCAAAAAGTAAACTGATTCAAAATTCTCCCAAAATTTTCAAGATTTAGAAGACCGTCATTTCGCACTCTGGTGATTCTTGAGAACAAAGGACGTGAGTAACTCAACTCTAAAACTAAATTAAGGCCGGTAACCCGAACCATGTGACATTGAGTAAGTTATACATTATTTACTGAGCAGCTTCTGCCTTAATGACGTCCAAATAAACGTTTTTTGATTTAGCCTCAGTTCTTGTAAAAGGCTGAAATTCGGACATAATTAAATTAAGACGGCTGAAAAATTAGGGAAAAATTATTAACTTCTTATTACTAAATTGGAGGTCGTTGCAAACGATACTCTTTTCTTTAATGCGATTTAAATCCCTTAGGAAGGAAGTAAAAAGTTATGTTACTAGTATCATCACCAGAAACAAAGGAGATTTTATGATTAACGACCCTATTATAATTAAGAAATGGGTCGAGTTAGTTGACCAAGTTAACGAAGAAACAATTGCTAAAATTTTTACAAGCCTGGGATTTGTAGCATATGAAAAACAACTAAAATTCCAAAGGAGAAGATCACGGAATCCATGATTATTCTGATTGAAGCTGAAAAAAATGTATTGCATTGGCTTTTCTGGATGTGAAGGAAGCATTCGATACAATTAGGTACGATGCCCTGTTAAATAAATTAATCAAATTTGTTCTTTCCTTGCGTTCGATTCACTTAATCTACTCATACCTTAAAGACAAAGATTTCCAGGTAGGAGTTGGAAAAACTATTTCCAGCATCAGAACAATGAAAACATCCGTTTCAGCAGGAAAAATCTTAAGCCCAACATTATTTGATTTGTACATTAGCGATATACCAACATATAATAACGATATCCACTTAAAAGCTATATTCACGAACAACACTGCAGTTGGAATTGCCCATCGTATTTATAAAATGGCAACAAACAGTTTACAAATCTATCTAAATAAAATTCTCAAATTTACAATTGAATGAGATATTAAGGTCGATTCCAATAAAACAGAAGACATACTCTTTTCTAACAAATATGAATGTCTTGCAAACTATAAACCAGAGGAAACCTTTATTTACTGGGTTGAGGAAATTATCAAATAGAGAAAACATGCTAAATACCTTGGAGTTACTTTGGACCAAGAACTAAATTTGAACAAGCATATTATTCAAACTATAAAAAAGCACAGAAAACATGTTTCCTCGCTGAACCCAATTATACACAAGATAAGCAAACTTAACTTCCTAAACATCTAACGATCTACTAAACGGTCATTAGACCAATCCTAACCTATGCAAGTGAGGCCTGGGGTACCGCCTCCAATACCAATATAAAAAAGTTGCTATGATTCAAAAGTAAATTACTTAGAAGATTCACTCTAGTGCAATGGTTCGTATCGAATAATGCTATTTACAATAACAGCAAAATTATACCATTTGCACACTACACTTCGAAAAAATACATTTACCAAATTGATAACCATCCATTTCCTACCATGTTTTCAAAAGTGCTCCCAACAACTAAATTTCTGGTACTTAGACCATAATAACCACTTATTTACTACCTTTTTTTTACAAACTATGAAGTACATGCATAACATAAAACTATGCTATATAGAGGGGATGCCGAACGCTTAGATAAAAAAAGAAATAGCCCACAACGACTGATTAAGTACGAGAACCACGTTGAAACGCTATAATCGTCTAAGTATCTTTAATATGTAATATGATCCAAGATTTGCCATTAAGTGACATTTTCTCAAACGAACTTTCGCGTGTCAGGAATGTAATGTCATCAATTAGACTAAACCACGCCCTCGGGTTCTCCTATTGGCTTACTATAATCCGATTTTACTCATTGGAAGAAATGATCTATTTTATACTGAAATTTCTCAGTTCGACGCTGATATAGGACGGCGACTTTTTTAACAAGATATTGTATTTTATATTCAGGACTGTTACTAAGTTTTCTAAATTTTCATAATTGTTGTTGAATTATTTCTAGATTCATGTCAATTGACTTTCCTACACACACATACTCTAAGCTAGGGAATATACAGTTTTCACCATGGAGCCATAGAACCATTATAACTTGCAAAAAAAGGTATCTATATACTAATAGGCATAAATAATAAGGTAACGTATTTGATTTATAAGCAAAGACCACGTTATAAGCATACGTATGGTTGTTAAAACGTTTTTATTTCAACGTACGTTTCTGACGGACTTGGCCGTCTTTCGTCAGAAATACAAAATGAAAAAATAAATATTAGAAAATTGGAGATGTTGTTATTGTATTATTGTTATAGTCACACAATAACAACATCTCCAGTTTTCTAATATTTATTTTCTCATTTTGTATTCCTGACGAAAGACGGCCAAGTCCGTCAGAAACGTACGTTGAAATAAAAACGTTTTAACAATTTTGCTTATAAATCTAATCTGCCTAACGTTACGTCAAATTATCGTACATAAGGTAACGTATCTTTTAATATATCAGATAAAAATATCATTAGAAGGGGATATTTCGTCGGATCTTTAGAACATTATATTTTGTAACGGTGCATTGTCTCGACGATCCTTGTCCTTTGCCTTAAAAAAATAAAAATCACCTTATCCCGATAATAAGCCGGAAGCTTAAATCTCAGCGAAAGGGAGTTCCTTATGAAAAAGAGTTTTCTAACAGGAAAAAATCTGCAGCTAACGCTGAGAACGTCGAGGTAGAAGCGTGTTTTACTTGAAATTTGATTTTGAGAAGGCAATAAGGGCGAGAGGATAAAATTATATAACCCCTCTACTCGAGTTAGTAAAAACGATTTTCTAATACTTATCCTACTTGAGTAACGCTTTGGGAATGAATGCATTTGTTTTGTACTAAACTGCCCAAATGTCAAGTAGAAGACAAAAACCACAGGGTTCAGAGTAATTTCGAGATACCCTTCATATTACTGGTTCAGTAAGAGGTCAGACGGCGGTGTACCGCATGCTGATCATCTTGCAGTAAATAAGTGCGTTTTGTACGTGAAATATTATGTCATGGTTTCCCAAGTTCATAGCTGAGGTGTCTAGTCCTTTACTCATTAAATTTGTAAAGCTCATAATTGATCTAAGCCGCACACATTAGTGGATGTCTCTTTAAGCTCACGGATGTCACCTGTCAAATAACGTTAAACTGGGAGACTATAAGAACACCTTTTATTCTATTACCGAGCAAGACTTTCTTTGCTTAAGAAACGTATATGTCACCTTGTGACCACCGTTGAATAATGGAAAATATTTATGACTTGAACCTGTATTGTTGTACACCGAAATAATTATTTGAAGTTAGTAGTCAAACTTTAATAGTCAAACTTTAATAATTATTTGAAGTTAGTAGTCAAACTTTAATAATTATTTGAAGTTAGTAGTCAAACTTTAATAGTCAAACTTTAATAGTCAAACTTTAATAATTATTTGAAGTTAGTAGTCAAACTTTACTAGTCAAACTTTAATAATTATTTGAAGTTAGCAGTAGTCGTTAAGCCGATTCTTGGATGAACCCCTCAAGCTTATCTCGAAAGTCCGAATTGTGCGATTTATCTTAGAACTAAATGAATCTGAAGACTTCTGCGAATCTGAGGGTAATTTACTATTGTGATACACCGTCATTTTTGCAACTTCGTAAAGGAACTTAAAAGGCGAATTGCAAATTGCGCTTAATTTTCTGTTATGTAAAAAATTACGAAATATTATATAAAATTTAAAGCCAAAAAGACATAAGGCTCTGTAAATAATTTTAAAACGCATAATAACGTTAATTATAAACATATTAAGAAAATTAAGAGTGAAATTAGCATCAAAGATAATATATGTATAAAAAATTCATGAACTATATTCAGTGTTTAAAACTAAATATAATAAAATATGTCTCCCCCACACACATAAACGGGAAAGCTTCAGGAAAGGCCTTCATTCACATTAAATTGAAACTAAAACTACTAAAAATTTATTGACTCTGATGTAGTTTCGGTTACCCCCCTATCCAATTAAAGTTGTAGCAGGTGGATCTCTCAACAAGATCGAGGAAATGTTGTAATACTGTGCAATCGTTTGTAAGTAGTTAAATTATCATACTGTAATACGTCTATGATGACGTGTAGTACGAGCATGACCTTCGGCGCCTATGCAAAGTTGAAGCTAGAGTATGTGAAACTCGTTCACTTGCTTCTAGACGTTCGATGGAGTAACGTTGTTTTTAGTTGCAGTTCGCACTTCTTCGATAACATTATCCAATAAGTTCCTAATAATGTAATATTCGTTAAAGAGTTGAATAATCTAGTCGGTAACTAGTCTAGTCAAGTTCACAATATTTATGGACTTGGAATGTTGTTTGCATTTGATGTAGACGTTGTCGAATAAAATCATCGAACGCAGGTATGCTTCGGATGCTTCATTTCACTGTTAATTAGGCACTACCGTATCTTGCATTAAACGTCTTATGACTATAGTCATTAGAAATTACATTACGTCAATACTGGATGCTCACGCTGGCTGACGACTAGCCTTGCTCTGGTGCTTGTGCCACAAGATACTTGAGATATGAACTTTATGTGTAACACGTTATTCAGCTGTCGTTCAACGGCAGAAAGACAGTTCTAGAATCTAAACAAATGTGGACGGAACGTTAAGCGTTAATACCGAAATTCTTCTGATCTTCAATCACTAACAAATTTTAATATGACACAAAAGAACACTAGCACACCCCGTCACAAAGTTTATAGATTTTTCTTCAAGTTTCGTTTGCTATTATTCTGGGTTTGACACACAACGACGCCAAAACTATTAACCAAGACAACTACTAACTCTGCACTGTAGACCGGGAGTTGATTTTCTAAGAGGTTCGGTTTTCTCTGGAAACGATAGGTCCCAGCATAGCATAACCCTTCCTATCCTTGCGCCATAATTGCCACAATCATCTTTCTGTATATATATAACTTAAGTAAAGTTTATACATAATAGTACTTATAATTCAATTAGGATTTAAAAACAGCTTTAGTAAAGTTCTTTACGTTATGTTCCATGTTTAATCATGCGGCCATGTTTTGTATTCATAATACATGTTCTGTCTCGGTTAGTACAGTGGCGTCCATATTCCACTCCGTGCTAAGAAAAGTCCTATTTTTTTACGAAAGAGCTCCAGTTTGATCTTTGTAAACACTGATATCAAAACATTATTCAACAAATAAATTCTCGTTTTGATTCAATATCATAGATTCAAAAAAATTTTTCTGTATTTGTACTTAGCATATGCATAATTAGAAATTATTACAAGTGGTAAATAATTATCCCTTCATAAGATTAATAACTCGATGATAGAATTTATATTTGCAAAAAAATTCTTAATAAATTAAAGACGACTTTGAGTATAAATTTACATGTTGGTGCCTAAGCAAAACGAGGTAGTTTTAATTTTTTCTAATTAATAAATTTCATGAAAGCTTACTTGGCGCTCGAGTAAAGAAATTTAATTTATAAAATATAATAATAAACATGTTTTATATATTTTAAAATATATTTAGTGAATAAACGAAAATAATAAGAAAATATTTTAGAGAGTTGGATTTCCGAAATGGTTTTTAAAATATTTTTGTCTTGGAAATTCCAATTTCTCTGAGACAGAGGAGATGAGAAATCGTACGATAGAAATTACTTTTATATTTCTAGACCTACCACCACTATAGGAAAAAGAACAATAAAGGGAAACTCTATTTTGACAATGATTTTGGCCAAATTTCCGCTCATAAAAAATTGTCGAACAATTTGGCCAATACGGTACGGCGCTTATAAATGCTTTTATCCGGAGTTGAAAATCGTAACAACTCAGAGCAGGTGGTAATAAAAAATAAACTCGAGACGATAAAAGTTCAAAAGCTGCCAAATTCCAGAGTCTGTCGCCAAGTTACGCCAAGCGCGGCAGAAATAAATGCCGCCCGAGACCACCATTTCCACTCAGAAGCGACAGTGAGCGCGCAGAGCTTGAGTCATGGTGAGATCTTCCATTTCAGAAACTTTAGTTCGCCTGCGCGGACAGCAAAACCACGAGGCAGGGGACTTACGATGCCCAAAAGCTATTTCGACTAACGTCACTCCATTCTAACTGCAATCACCTCGACCCACAACCAATCAGTCCTGGATTACAAACTGACCAGCTTAATGACGTCAAGATTACTCCTGATTGTGGCTCGGACTTTGCTTGTCTTGGCATGGATCGGAATTTTTGGGGCGGACAGTAGTTACATGGCCCAAGGTAGGAAATTATAGAACAAATTTCAGAAAGATCAATTGCATAAATTATAAGTTTTTGTGCTCCCTCAAAATTATGTTTCGTTTAAATGTAATTATTAGGCCCTGATTCTGGAGTAAATAAGTACAAAGGTCAACTTAAAAATTTCTAATGAAATTTTACAACAACTTTAACAAAGTTTTTCGTTTCTTTAAGATTATAACAAATTATATTTAAAATCACGCCATTCCTGATTGAAATTTGGAAGGGGAATATTGATATTCTCAACGTGTTCATCATTACGTGGTATCGAATTCGTCTTTGTAACTTGATATTCGAACTAACTTCGACTAATACACTTAAATATCGTTATTTTTGGCTCATCTTATTGTAGATAAGGTACTTGTTCGTTATAATAATGTATGTGAACGTTAGAAAATCCCTTTCTATCTTTAAATCGCAAATTCCGAAGCACACTAAAATTAAAGTTTTACTGAAACGTTCTACGGATACTTTCCCAAATAAAAATCGAATCTATTTTTATATACATCCGCCTTTCAAGAAATCCAACGAGCTGCTGATACTCTAGTGTTAATTTACACGCCTATAGAAATATCCAGAGATTGAAAACAAGTAAAGGCTGAATTTAGTTTCTAAATCCCATACTTTCTCTATGAAATTTCTAAATACTTTAGAAGTATTTTGAACTTAATGTCACGTGTGCATTTGATTTTTCACATCCAACTTCCTCGTAATTGACAGAGTAGCTCCTTCAACTTCAAGCTAGTTTCCCAGCATGACAAGGATTATTGCAGAAGAAACAACTTTAGGGGCAATACTACGTTACACTAAGAAATGTTCAGTCCCTTTCCATAACATTCATCAGCAAATGGACATCATTGTACTTATAATTTATTATTACAAATAATATTAGATCAATTAATGAATTAATAGATTTTAATAAATCAATTTAAAATAAGTTCGTGGACTCTAACAAAATCTTGGTTTCACATTATTATATATGGTTTATAACTAAGTGTAGCGTATATCTGAATACAAATGGGCTCTAAAGTCCCGCATTCCAGAGTTTATATGAATCGCATGTAAGAAACCATAATATACTACTTAATGCTAGAAAATTTTCAAATAAAACTACAGGTAACTCAATAGAAACCGATCCTATCCATCAGATTGACAAATTTCAGTTCTTTTTAATCTTAGTCGTAGTTTCTGAAAGAATACTGCAATAATTTTTTGCTGCATGTTCTTGGTTTTTAAGATAATTGGACATAGTACTGGAGACACAGTTAAAAAGCGAAATGAAACGTTTTTGGCGACAACGTGTCTTCTGGTAATCTTTCTGCTCTTCCTTTTTTCTAAAAGTTTGATCATTTTCGCTTTTCAATTTTATTTTTATTGTAAAAATGATAAATATATAATTTTAAATCGGTTTGTTTAAACGTTTTCATTATAGTAACGAAACTTTACCATATTATGGGTAGCTTAATTTTAGAAATAGCAGGCTTAATCATAAACTAGTCAGGATCTTGGTTTCATGATGACTAATTAATAGAACAGTGGAACCGTTTAAAGCGGCCACCTTAATAAACTGGCCACCGGAATAAAATCACCACTTTTTACATAGGGAGAACATACACATACATACGAACATACACTTACATATAGTAGGGATTTATCCATTGCGTATACCAAGATCTGTCGTGTATAGTTGTAACCTATTTGTGGTGATCACAGCCGTCCAGTCTCAAAGGTGGTCACTTCTGGCGGGGTCCACTATATATTGTACACATTTATATACAATGATTCGTCCTTCGAGTTTCTCGAGTTTTCGGATATTTATTTCTAAAATAATGTAATTTAAAATTTATATCAATATCGTTTTCCGCATTTTACTAAATATTCTCGAAAATTTCATTAGGTTTGGTTGGACTTCTAAATTTACGTAAGTCTAAACTTAATGAATGTTTGAAATTTAATAGAATGTCGAAAAATAATTAAACTTCATAGTAATCAGGAAGGCGAATTTCTTATATATTTCCTACTTTAATAATTATGGTATACAGAAACTAATTGGCAAAACATTTTTGAATTTAATTTATATATGATGTTACAAATTGAAAAAATAAATTAAGACTTAGCACTCAATATATCACAAAAACATTTCCGTTTTCAATAAAACCCCAATTTTATTGATTAGTTAAAGGAGTAAATTCATTCAATTTAATAAGATTATTTTTGGCACAACAAAGAAATGCTTAGAGTGTTAAAAAGTATTAAAAAAGCCTAAAATTGTATGGATAGCATCACTAAAGAGTGCAATAGAATATAAATAAAAGTTGAGAGATTTTATTAACACATTATTTTAAGAATTTCCCTACTTCAAAGGGGAATTTAGCATTTATACAATAAAAGCGTAACTCAGAAGGAAGGTCATTCTCCTGTCACTGAGATTAATATAATTAATATTTTCCAAGCTAGTTTTTTTCTTATTTTATAATTCATTATTTTATTGTCACATCCTACTCGATAAAGATTTTTATCAATAAAGTGATTTTCATGTACCGTCTAAAAACCATGTTTCCTCTGAAGGTTTTCATCTGCACCTGATTACAGATAAAATGGTCAATATGTAACTATCTATAATGCGTTTCATTCCATTTAGCTTTTCATTTGCTAAATTCAGAAAAGTTTTAAATATTTTTCTTAAATTTTGAATTACGTAATTAGGTAATAATTGTAATACTTCAATAATGTAAGTTTCATTTACCATCAGTAAGAAATAGAAGGAACTAATGTTAGTTAAAGGTATACAAGTTATTTATAATACTTCAATAGCATGGGTTTCATTGAATACCAGCAACAGAAAATAAAAGGAAGTAATTTGCATTAAATCTATACAAGTAAATATGCCGTAAATTTATGCCAGACCATAAAATAACGTCCTGAGTAATTTCTATGCTATGGATCAAGTTAGTAATTTACAATAAATTAAAAAAAATTCTTAGTTTTTTTAAAAATGAACGTTTTTTAATTTTTTAATTCAAAATTCTTTTAATTATTTAGTTCATTGCGGGAAAATCTTAAAATTATTAATTAAATTTAAAAGTAGTCTATTTTATTTCAAACTACTGCACAGTGGGATCAAATACGCTAATTGCTGGAAACCCCAAAAAAAGTTTGCAATATGCGGCAAAAACCGTCTGGAATTGACAGTTGAATAGTGTATGCGTGAGATATGACGCAGGTGGGGGATGGAGAACGATTTACACCCCTACAAAAGTGGTGTAAACTTGTCTGTTCTAGCGCGATTTCGCATTATGCCTGCAAAGAAGCGATAGTGGTGTTTTCCTTCGAAGTACTTTTTCGTGCTTATTGTTATTCAACTACTTTTGACATGGCGGCTTTACCCTCAGATTAGTACATATTTTTTTCTTTTTTATTATGCTTTGAATAATATTTTATAAAGTCAATTTAATATTGACGTATTAAAAAAATTTTTTTTTGATTATTTAAGGTGTGTTTGGGGAAATTTAGTTTATATCAGACCATATCATGTCCGTAATTGTAACATATTTATTTCCTTATAAGTTGATCTGGCTGAAACATAAAAAAACCTTGCCCATATTTGCCCCATTTGGAAATATTCCATTTTATACAGGGTGCCCATAATTTAAGTCTTCGTATTCAGGGTCAACCTGTAACTTGATCTAACATTGCAAATGTCTCCAAATTTGGCAAGTAGCTTAGCTAGACCATATGCAAGCGATTTTGTGAAGAAAAGATTATACAGAGTGGTTATAAAATAAGTTATCCAGTCCTGACAAAATTTCGTCAAGAACCAAAAGTTTAATAATTTGATCTCTCGCAACTTTCCTTAAAACCGGATTATTTTCAAAATTGTGACATTTTTTTCAAAACACTCTTTTAAATAATGTCAAACAATAGATACATACTAATTCAAAATTGCCAAGCGCCCTGGCGCCAAAGCCCAGTTTTTAAAAGCACTCACAATTTTTTATATCTCAAAATAAAATAGACTTAACTTTATAAAGAATAAATTTAACTTTGTTCAAATATACTGAGGCGTTAAAAAGTTATTAATATTTTCCAACTTCAAGGTGCAATGGCCCCACTGTGTGCTGGTTAGTTAATTATATAATAGTTTTAAAATTATTAAAAACTATGCTCTATAATTTTTAAGCTATTAAAAATATACGCTTCAAACATCGTTATTATTTTATTATAATATTCATTCTCGAAAACTATCTTGGTCATTTAATCTAAAGTAGATGATAAGCGTTAAATTTTTGAAATATTGGCTCTAAGGCCTGTCCCAAAATGATAGAGCCAAAATGGAAATTCGCCGAATATTTAATTCCTCATTAGCCATAAACAAAATGGCCGATTCAAAACAAAAGTTCAAAAGGAATTATTAGAACATAGAAAAATAGAGAAATGACTATATATTTCTCGCATGAAGAGGCACAGTAACAAACGTAAACATCAGCCAGTGTCCCAAAATGATGTAACAGACACATCGTACTTCAAGTGTTAAAACATGCGGAAAGAAGTCCGTAACCTATGAATTACCATGCTTACTGATAATTTTAAACACACGTGTTGGCATGGACTTTAAGAGATTTGAACACTGTTCGCAAAGTATGTCATGGCATAATGAAATTTTGGCATTTGTAAGATCACTTTATTATTGAACGTACGGCCATTGCGATAAACAGCACCTGCAAGGAACCCCACATGTTCTTCATGGGGTCATATCAGGAGAATATGGAGGGGGATACTCCATAACCCGAATTCCATTGTGCAGAAACCACTCCCAAGTTCCATTTGCTACATGGGGTGGAGGAAATTGCTAATTAGCAGCAGGAATTCCGTATGCCTTATTGGTATGAAATGCTGCGTCAACATATTGTGATATGATTTGGCATTCAAACGTTCACCTAAGAAGGCCAGAAATTTTTGACAGTGTCCGTTGAATGCAGCCCATACCATAACACGACCGCCCCCTCGTTGGCGTTTAGAATATATCATTAAGTCTTGCCGTAAACCGTGCCTGTAGCATTTTCAGCCATCTGGCCCATCGAAATTTTGTTTTCGTCACTCCTGACGTTATCCATCCACTATTTTGTTCGTGGCACATAATATTGCGCCCAATGCAGTCGCTTTACTTTATGTATATTTGTAAGTTGTGTTCGACCTCACATTTTTCTATGGCGTGAGAAACTGCACGCTCTAAGACACCAATAGACACTTGATTTGGACAGAGCTACATCCGGAGCCTTCGCTACTTCTAGAACACTACGTAGAGAATTGCTCATATGGCTGCAAATTGTTCGTTTCTGTTGTTCTGTCAGTACTAGTGGTCATTCAGTGTTTTTTTTTTCTCCATGAGTTCCATTAGAATTCACGTAATTTTGTATCACATTATTTGAACGACGTGAGACTTTTGCTATGTCGAAGGAACGCCCGACTATGGAAAGCCCTGCTGAATACATTTTTTAAATTACCTTCTGTTCTTTAACAGTAAGGCTTTTCTCGCGCCCCATAGTTACGTACTTCACGAAAACCAGATTTCAAATCTCATTTTCTCACCAACTGTGCTTTAAACATCACCAGTACAGTACTGACGTTAGACCTCAATCCCACACTCGTGTGACGTTTGCTTATTTGCATGTTTCAGCGACGTACACAATACAAGCTCTATTATTTTCAGACAGTGTTGGAGTGACAAATTTCACATTTCTTACAATTTCTTCAATTTCATTGTATATACCACCTTACCTCTGATATATGTTATATTTTATCTCTTTTTTAAATGTATTATAAAATATGTGAATGAGCATATTTTTATTTTTTAAGTGGTTTTCCCTCTGGCTCTATAATTTTGTGACAAGCCTTACTATGTTTTTATAGTAAAATCCCCCAACAAACGCTTTTAAATAGCAGACAACTTTACATAACAGTTGTTTTACTCCAATTATCATTACTTTTTCTTAAATCCTCCTGAATAGCCGACGTATACTCAATTTTCTAGGCGTCTGCTACTTAGAAAGTTTGCTATGTACAAAATGAATAGCCAGTGAATTATAATTAGCTACCTATCTCTAATTTCTGCTCACCCAAGATCAATGTCACTACAATTTATATACCACCTTTTAAAAATTGCTTTTTATTTTTAATCTTTTTGGTCCCTAGCTTTAAAATGTTTGCATTTTTCCTGTGATGTTTTATTCAGTTTTATAAACTATAAAAAGGCCGCCGAAAGTAGATGGCCCTGGTTGATTTTCGCATCCGTTATTCACGCTTCTGCCATCAATGTCTATTGAAGGAAGGTTATACTACCACGTGTAACCCACCCTTAATTTTTTACATATTATATGCATTTATAAAATTTCTAACTAAAAGGGAGTATTAGAATTCAGCTGAAATGATTTGAATCTAACATTTTATAGGAATCTGGTATTCAAGGAATTATTTTAATTTTTATCTGACATCGACTATTTAAATCTCTGGTTTTATCTTATCTTTTATTTCAATATATTTAATAAATTTTCTACCTTGGTACAAGCTTTGATATATCTCTTGCTTTAAAACCGTATGCCCGACCTCAACTTGTTTAGAGCGGAATGAACTTCACGTCAAAAAAAACTCAACGAATGGAAACCCGTCTTGGCAGATTCTAAGAATTACCACTGGGCAACCCTAAATTTATTGCCGTTTATATTTTAATCATTTTTTTATCAACTTCGTGTTGCTAATGCCGAATATAGCAACGGTTTTTCTGGATGGGCTCTAGTTTTTGAGATAAATGGATTTTTATGTTGAAAAACACGATTTTCTCTTCCATAATGTTATCTATGACAGTTTTCGCAATTTGTGATCAACCGCTGATAAACATTTTTAAAGATCAATACCATTATTAAAAGCATAACGAAAACCGGATATGGATGCGTTGAATTGTTTTAGGGAAGTTCTTATACACGACTGTGATGTTGTCATTCAGAGACTTGAGTGTGAACAGATGTAACATTTCTTTTCTTCCTTATTCACTACCTGACTGCTCTGGTGTTTGATTTTCCTTCTGCGTTCAATTTCAACTTTCTTCATCGTACATATTTGACTAACAGTAAATTTCAAATTGATCGGTTCATTTCTGACTGAATTACTAACGTAATCATTAATTCAATGTAACTGCTGAAAACCATTTACTTGCTTGCTTTTTGGTTTTACGGCTCAAAGACTACAGTGGTCATGCTGCGCCGGGACCTACTGTTTTCCGAGGAATCCGAACCTCTTAAGGCCTAGGGAACCAAACCCCGGACTACAGTGAGCAGTGCGATCTTTATGAGATCTCTGAGTAAGCGTTCTTTGCACTGCTGGGAGTCGAACCCGGATTAGCGGCG
Source organism: Dysdera silvatica (assembly GCA_006491805.2). NCBI lineage: Eukaryota > Metazoa > Arthropoda > Arachnida > Araneae > Dysderidae > Dysdera > Dysdera silvatica. The sequence goes on from QLNU02015003.1 coordinate 87,567,414, forward strand.
CACTAGGAGAACGCGTTACAACACTGCGCCACCGCAGGGCGAAAAACCATTTAAAGATATCTCTTGCGAGTAATATCATACATTCGTTTTAACTTTTTTTTTTCCAGATGAGTTGTTCTCCACAAAGGAGCTGTGTAAACAATCCTGATACATTCTGCCACATTTGTGGTAAATACACTCAGCAAAAACAAATAGAAAACGTTAAAAACTTCATTAAACAAGCATACCTTGCTTATTTGGGCTTGCAGCTTGGAGACCAAGATATGTCTTGGGCTGCCCACGAAGTTTTCAAAACTGTGTAGAGTGCCTTCGATAATGGACAAATGGAGTTAGAAAAAGTTTAAACTTTGGTATATCCATGATGCGGAGAGAACCACATAATCACTACAATGGCTGTTATTTTTGTATTGTGAATGTGAAAGGCTTCAATCGCTATAAAAAACGGACATGGATTTAGCTGGATTTGGAATCAGCAAGGTGGCCTGTGCCACACAGTGATGAGATTCCAATACTAGTGTTCTTAACATTGCCTGATCTGCCATACTCAGATTTGAGAGAAATGCATGATTCCGATTGCAGCAAAACCAGTAGCACTATAAGTGAATATGAAGAAAGCTTTGCAACCCCACATCAATTCTCAAAATGAACTCAATGACGTGATACGCGACCTCAACCTATCGAAACAAGGAGCTGAACTTTTAGCGTCCAGACTAAAGGAAAAACTGTTTAAAGCCAGAAACCAGAATGACAATTTACATTACACGAGAGGGGGAACTTCTCCCATTATTTAGTCAAGATGAGGAACTTGTTTATTTAAAGATTATATTGGGACTCGTTACCCACATGGGTTTGTCACAATATTAGTCAGAGGATTGGAGTCTTTTTATAGATAGTTGAACCAGAAGTTCAAAATGCGCACAATGGTAATTAAAAATGGTAAATTAAAATTGCACAATGGTAACCGCTGCACATCATTACCCATTGCTCATTCAACAAAACTTAAAGAATACGGTAATATTAAAACGGTATTGGACAAGATCTCTTACGACGAGCACCAATAGCTTATTTGCGTTGATTTAAAAATGGTTGATTTTTTTTACTTGGACAGCAAAGTGGCTGCACAAAGTTCCCGAGCTTTATTTGCTTATGGGATAGCAGAACAAAAAAAATTGGGGAAAATGTAGCATGGCTTTTAACGTTAATAAGCCTTTGGTGGAAAAAGCAAAAATCATTCTTCCACCACTTCATATTAAGCTTGGTCTAATGAAGCAACTTGTAAAAGCTTTAAACAAAGATGGTGATTGCTTCAAGTACATTTGCAGATTTTTCCAAACATAAGTATGGAAAAACTAAAAGTAAGAATTTTTGATGGTCCCCAAATACGCAAAGTTATCAAGGATTCAAGCTTCAAAAAATGCATGAACGATATTGAAGCGTCTGCCTGGCGTAGTTTTGTTTGTTATTAAAATTATTAGAGCAAATATAAAGGAGAGAATTATAAAGAATTAGTAAAATATACGCTTATCAGTTTTAAAACCTTGAGTGATAACATGAGCATAAAAGTACACTATCTTCATAGTCATTTAAATAAATTTCCGGACAATTTTGGTGATTTCAGTGAGGAACAAGGAGAAAGGTTCCGTCAAGAAATCAAAGTGATGGAAGAAATGTATCAAGGCAGATGGGATAGACACATGATTGCAGATTACTGCTGGAGCCTCCAACGTGATTGTCCAAATTATTCACATAAACTAAAATCATACATGGTTTTTCTACAGAATAATTGCAACAATTCATATTAATTTAGTTTTTTTTATTGTCATAATTTTATTTTTTATTTACTTTTACATGTTTTGGGGAAATTTCAATGTGCTTTTGAGAAATATATGCATGACCTATAGTTTTTTGTATGTTTAATGTGTTTCAAAAGAAAAATGTATTTATCTCAAAAACTGGGTCCAACCTAGCAAATCCAATGACGTATTCGGTATAAGCAACACACAGTTATTATAAGACTGTTAAAATGTAAACGGCAATAAATTTCGTGTTACCCAGTATTATGTGTACACCATAGACATGTGGGGTAAAATCATAATTTGAGGGCTATTTATTATCTCCAAAACTAGAGCAAATTTGGCAAAACTGAGGTTATTTTTGAATTCAGCACAATTGATATACCCTAAAATCGTTTAAACAGCTTTGGCAATTTGACTTCGTTTGTAGGCTAGTGTTATCATAGACTAAAATGACTATGTTTCAGTTTTCATTTTATCTTCACAATTCTTATCCTACCGTTGTTTTCCCCAATTCGAAAATTTATATTTTCAATGCGTTCAACTAAATCTACGTTAGAGGGACTTGCGTAAATATTAATGAATACAATTATATCGTCAGGAAATTGATTAATAATTTTTTTTCTTCTATATATTCATTTCTTCATTCTAACAAAAATTTATTAGCTTCTTTTAAAAATTTTCTTGATAGCTGAGCGTTGAATATTACGTTCTAACAAAGATGCCCTCCAACATCACCAGGAGCACGATGCTTCAAACTGCGTCTTCTCTTACGACACGGATCACATCTTTAAGTGCTCCCCACTCAAGGCCCATTTTCTGGGCGACCCCAAAAGCAAATGGCGCCGACGCCATTCAGTCTGGCCATCGGACGCCGCCGCCAATTCGACCAACAACCCAGCCCCCGATAGCTTCCACCCCCCAAAACTTTCTTAAGATATCTGTAAGTAAACGTCCAAAGACTTGGCAAAGGGACAATTAATTTCTCAAAAGATCTAGGACTCGTCCATTTTAAAGATCAAAAGATGTTTCAAAATCGTGGAGCAGGCAGCAAAGTAGGGGGAAAAGGATGGTTTATGTGTGATAAATATATCCCCTTGTCCGTTTCGAAATATCTGAATATCTCTGATAAAATCAAAGCTGTTTTTAAAATCGTGTCAGTCTTTTGAGGACGTAAATAACTTTGAGACATTTTAGTTTTAGATTTTTTTCATTTATATTCTCTTTTATGTCGAGTACAGAAAAAGAAATAGAATTTTACGACTGTTTTATTATAAAAACTAGACTCTCTTAATATATATGCATGACTGATTTAAATTGCGTGTAGTAAATCACTAGTCCGAAGTAGGGCATGTGGAGATAGTTTAAACTATAATTATTAATAAATTAATTTACTAATACTATTGCACAATAAATAATTTAAATTTACTTAAATTGGATTAGTTATGCCTAGTTACGGGGAATTTTATTAAATGCATGTTTCTGCAAAAATTATTTTATGTATTACTGAATCATGTGTGGGACTTAAAAATTAATGTGGATGACATAGTAACATTTTTGCACACTATTTGAACGTACTATTTCATACTTTTGCATATATTTAGTTAAAAAAATATGTACTCTGCATTGTAGCGAACAAAACGACGAATTCTTAAAAAGGAGCTCGGCTAATCAACAAGTTAACGTTATGAATATATCTTAAATATTTTACTACGCTTTTGACGTTAACTTTTGCTTATTAATTCCAAACTGCGCAATGTTACGTCCAATGATCTTGCAAAGGAACAATGATTAAGTATTAAATGTCTTTAAGCAAGGTGTGTGTGCGCCAAAAATGCTTAAAATTTCATTTCCAATAACGCACACAATGTTTGCAGTATGCTCAAGAAGGGATAGTTCTCTGCTAAAAGTCTAATGAGCGTTGATAACAAGGTCTGGCAAATGTAACTTGTTTCGCTATTTCATGGATTAAGTAAGCTCTAAAAATGCCGCTGCTATGAGCATTTCAACATAATGGCAACTGAGTTTGTAAAAGGACACATAAACTAAGAAAAGCAGGGTGCGGACATGTAGGCTTGTCATCATTCATCTTGAATAAACGGCACCTCAATATCCACGGAACTGGACCTATGAAGACGCTCAAATCCGCAAGAAATATCTGGACGTCCAGTGAAAACAAAGTACTTGATAGGATCGTAGGAAGACAAACGAATCCATAACAAAAATTATGTGCTACGCTGTCGGGTTACTTTAACTAAACAATTGAATTAAACTACTAATATTTTCATACGATGATTTGTTTTAAGCCTTTCTTGATATCCTATGTATGAATTAAAATATGAAAACGTTGACAATATAAAAAATTGTTTGCTTGTTTGACGTAAAATTTTTGGTAACTATTTGCACCGGAGGATATCCGGGGGAAGTTAAAACTTGTTATCTTTAACTCAGTGGCATTAAAAAACTATATCCCGCTTTCAAAATACCGGATATTGTTGGACATGGTCTAAGATAAAGGGATTTTGATAAATCTTTTCAACTACATTTAAAGCTGAAGTCTTTTAGAAGCAATAGAAAAATATATATGCTGCCCAATAATAATAAAGGAAGAAATTATTTTGTTCCTACTTTGCATCGTTTCAACTCTTAAATTTTGCAAGGGGCATTTTATATTCCTCTTAAATGTTAATATCTAATTATACATGGATAGCATTTTTGACACCCGTGTTCTTAGCTCAAACTAGAGCTTTCTATGTAGAGATGAAAAAGAGACATCGCTCTGTCCGAGAGTCCAACGGAGGACCCTCTGTATGAACCTGAGTGCCTTTACCCCTCTTAGCTCAAACTAGAGCTTTCGATATAAAGAGGAAAAGAGACATCGCCCTATCCCAGAGTCCATCTGAGCACCTTCCGTATGAACCGGCGTGCCTTAACACCTCTTAGCTCAAACTAGAGCTTTTTATATGGAGAGGAAAAAGAGCCATCACCCTATCCCAGAGTCCATCTGAGCACCTTCCTTATGAACCGGTGTGCCTTAACCCCTCTTAGCTCAAACTAGAGCTTTTTATGTAAAGAGGAAAAGAAACCATCACCCTGTCCCAGAATCTATCTGAGCACCTTCCGTATGAACCGGAGTGCCTTAACCCCTCTTAGCTCAAACTACAGCTTTTTATGTAGAGAGGAAAAAGAGTCATTACCCTGTCCCAGAGTCCATCTGAGCACCCTCCGTATGAACCGGCGTGCCTTCAAACCTCTTAGCTCGAACTAGAGTTTTTTAATGTAGAGAAGTAAAGACTCTATGCGAGGCGATGTCTTTTTCTCTGCTCTACATAAAAAGCACTAGGTTGAGCGAAGAATGTTTATGTTGAAAAGGCTCCATCTTAATTCTTCACGAAAACGTTACAAAAAACAGGCGCCAATGGCCTGTGCGTTAACTATTTGGCAATTGTGTTAACACCGAGAAGAGTGATAATATAAATCTAGGAATGTAGAGGATAACAAGGTATCCTCGTTAAAAAATTTTAGCGTGTTAAGATATATTTCAGTAGCCACATGTTACTTTTCCAGAACGAAAACTGACCCCTCTTATCACATGCTAACAGAATCGTGAGATCCCGTAGATTGGAAAGGGTCTCAAGTCCCCATTATCCTCCTGCAACATTTTTCATTATTTATACATTTTTAGCCTAATATTTATGTAGAAGTAAAATTTAGAGTTTTAGAATTTCATCATCTTTATAAAAGAACATATAAGAGAATCAAATAGAGACAGATTCGTTCTGAAGAACGATCATGTGATAAACAAATGATCTGTTATCATATTAAAACTTTTTAGTGAAAGCGGGATAAAAAATTTTGCTGATGCTTGATTGGAAACAGAATCTTATACTTAACTTTAGCGTATATCCAAAGAAAGATGGAGGATATAGGCTAATAAACTAAGATTCTGGACACGTTGGCATAACTTTTGCTTTTAAAATCTCACCTTTCCGAAATTTAGATTTGAATTATTTTCTGAAGAAACACCTGCAATGAAAGGCTGTAAATATATGTACAATACTTTTATGATATATTATATAGAACTGCTTGGAAGGACACCGCCAACGGCCGAAACACACGCTACAAAAACCAGTTCTCGTCGGAACACAGCAGTTTAACTCTAGACACCATCAGAAACTAAGAAAGAAAAATCCGGAAACATCTGGTAAATCCAGGAAAGAGTGAAGCTCAGAAGTAAAAACAATTCCCATTGATGTTTAAAAATTACATTTAATTTCGACCATGAGGTAGTGTTGTGTTAATGCATTCCCCAGCTTTCCGTTTATCCAGGTTCGACTATTAACGGTGCTAAATTAGAACGCTTATTCACAAACTGCTCTTGGTAGTCTATGGGGGGGTCGGTCTTCTGGTCCTTAAGAAACTCGGATGCCTCAAGAAATATTAGTTTCCGGCGTAGTATGCCTTTGCTCCCTTGCACTACGAAACAAACAGGATTTAATTTCTGACGAATTGCAAGGCACTGAAAATTCATTTCCACAACTTCAGGTTCGATTTCGTGAAGGTGTTAGGTAAAAATTCTTCATCAAATCGTAAGTGTTTTGGCTATGAAAATAACCTCTACCCCTCCAGAGAAAACTGTTGTCCACATTTATTTTTGCTCCACCTGGAGATAGTTCTTACGGATGTGCAAGTGGCTATGATTTTTTTAGAGAAACTTCTATTCCTAAATGGTCTAACAATATAATTAATATATGGCTAATTCACAAAATATACAGGGTGATCATAAAATAACCTATCCTACGTAAGAGACGCTGAAGACCATAATTTTAAGGTATGGTAATGGAACTTGAGATGTAGATATTTCAGTATGCGCACTCGAGAGTTAAAAAATTAGCTACCACGGTTACGGTTATGGTTACCAAATTTCAAAAATTTTAATGGCAACACCCTTTTTTATTATCTCAATATAGTCAGCACTGTGCAAAACTGCCGTTAAAAGTTTTCCTTTAACTATAAAAATGGTTGCGCAAGTATCAAAGAGGTGTGAACGACGGAGTAGGAAAGATATACGAAAAGAAACCATATCAGTTGGCATTTATTTAGTAGTGTTCGATGTGATAGCCTTCGCAGATGATGACATATTACATGCGGAATATTGTTGACATTACTGCCACATATAACATTGTTCGTGGAACATGCAGAACCTCTTGTTTTATGAAGTCTTTCAAGTCAGACAGACTGTTATAATCACTACACACTTTTGCTTTCAAATATCACTAGAGCCATAAATCCATTGGTGAGAGGTCAGGAGGCCTATAGAGATATTTGGAATCAAAAATATACAGGAACAAACTTAGCAGCCTTGAAAGATGCCACGAAACGAGAGGTTCTGCATATTCCACATACAGCCTTACATATGACAGTGATATCATAGTATCCCGCATGCATTTTGTCATCGTCTGTGAAGATGGCCACATCGGGAATTGCTAAATAAAGGTCAAATTTTATGGTTTCTTGTTGTTTTTACTCCCTGTTTTGTCGCTCACACCACTTCTTTGATATTGCTCTTGCGCAGCCATTTTTACAAGTAGAAAAATTTAGTGTTTTTCACAATGATGATTATATTGTGATAATAAACAAAGGGTGTTGCCATTCGAAATTTGATAACTCTGACCGTAATCGCGGTAGCCATTTTTTTTTATGTTGTACCTCTCGAGCGTATACATGTCTTACTTCTTAAGTTTCATTCCAATGCTTTGAAAATTCATCGACCCCAGTGTCTCTTACATAGGGATGGTACTTTATGGCCACTCTGTATATATAACTTAGAGTAGTACAAATTTATTATGATATATATCATATATTTATTATACACGGTATTTATAAATTGTTCGTTTTCAAAGTAAGTGAGAAAATCTTCGCGTTCGGTTTCAAATGCCATCCTTTCTTTTCCTTTTAACAAAAATCATTAAAAATTAGTCGATAAAACTCGAACAAGTCCAACACCGCTTATGTTTCGAAACAGAACGAGATGAAAACAATCCGAAAAAGTGGAAAATATTAAAACCATGCCTTACGTTTGAAATTCGATTTCCAATGCAAGTAAATGGGGAACCTGTCACTCAACTGTCGGATTAGGTCTTTGAAAATTCACTTCTATTCCATTCAGATTTGAAATCTGTAGGCAAACAATCGATTTTTCTTTTGATCTAACCACAGTTTCTATTTTTGTTTGCATTTAGATGCGACTATTTTCCGATTTCGAGTGAGGCAATTAAATGAATTCTTCATTACACTAAGCAGTTTCGTTCTACCAAAGTGGTACGTTGCTCAGTCCGTTAACTCCATTTTAAATCCGTTTTGCGAAAAGCATTAAGGGATAGAGCATGCCTTGATATATTTGCTTAATTATTTGCTGGTTTAACTTTAAAACGGTCATCATAGAGCAGACAAATAAGCATAGAGTACATGGGAAATACTATTTAAAGTGTTTGCTCTTAGTACGGCAAAAATCCCATTCGTTCGAGCTAAACGGAGATCTAAAGTAAGTAATTTGTATATGCAATTGCCCCATGATTTGCAGTAGTTCAGATTACGACCATTTAGGATAACCTTGCTTTTGAAATCAAGACAAGAAAGAGTAAAAAAGTATTTTCCTCCCATAACGTATTAAAGTTTGTCTTGTTGTTCTTATATAAAATTGTAAATTTTTAACTTTTGATTTTAAATAAAATTATAAATATTTGTCAATTATTTATAATATTATTGCGCGACGATTTGCCGGGAAAAATGCAACAAAAATAAGTTAAGGCAAAAATGAACTTGCAGAAAAAATTTAAGAAACTGTCATTATCTATGGGTATGATAGGATGAATCAAAGGAAAGCATACGCTCTTTCCAAATTCTCATTACGGATTAGACGAAGTGGTTTTTTGTGAATTTAATGTTTCTAAAGGGGTATTTTAGATGAAACAACAGCTACTTTACGCCATTTAGATCTTACTCTAAATGTGGCCGAATGCAAGTAAGTGACATGGTATCAAGTCAACAAGAGGAAGAAAAGCTTTGTACATATGAGATCCATGCGGTACCATTATGAGTTGTTGGCTGAAATCAAGATAGTTACGATGCATGCTTTGTATAGGAGCGTGATAATTTTCTGGTGGGGATTTTTAGCAAAGGAATGACATTGTTTACCTGTGTAAATGCTCAAAACATATTTATAAATTCTTTTTATTATATCCTTCACTATAAGGCTATATATGCAATGCCATTCTGTTATTCATCTATATTTTCATATCTGGTTACTCAGGATTTTTATCTTTCACTGATTTTGCATTATAAAATGATTTCAATTTATACTGATTTACATTTTTTTTTCTGGGAAACATCTTTGGGGGAAATCGCGGGCTAGCATGCCAAAAAACGGCAATATATATTCTGTGGTGGTCATGTGTTCTTGTATAAATAAACATGATTGTCATGTATGACTAATTAAAAATAACATGATTTTAAATAACATTGTTATGTATGATTTGAGACAGCATTAGTAGTACCAAGATGGTGTTTGTATCACCAGGTATAAATACAAAGTGCACCATGCTTTTCTATTTCGCTCATACGTTCTCATTTGTATAACTAGATTTCATCAACGTCCCAACAAGTTACTTGGCGTTTTGTATCCTTTATTTAATTTTGTTATGAAGTTTAATTTTTGTACGTTGTCAAATAAGTGTTGCTAAAGCAGAACTACCTGATCAGTTATCTTCGTTGTTACAATTCCATCAATCTAACCACTTTTGAGATGAATACGTTGGTTCCACCTTATATAAGAACCCCTTTCGCTGTTCACTGCACTTTGAGATCAGACCTATGGAAGATGATAATGCTTGACTTCCTGATCACGAATGTGAATCATTTGTCTTCTAAAATAATATCACAATTTTTGATGAATATTTGAAGTCCAAAAATGACACTTTTACTCCAGGTTTGATATTTTTTAATCGCACTGTATGTGAGCAAAAACAGGTTTGAAGTCGGTAAGATTATGAAGGATCATCGTATTTAACGGATAAAAATAAAAAATTATGTCTCAGCTAATTTAAACAGTATAAAAAAATTAATATGAAAAATGAACTTTTAGCATAGATATTTGGCGAATTTGACGACAATTTTGAAGAGTTGGCGGGACATTTAAGTTTCGCATTCCACTAGCTATATAAACTCGTCCGCAAGTGTAACGTCAATATAGTTGTACGAGTTTCCGATTGTGAGAAAATGAAAAATATAGTGAACATAATTCAATCCGTTTTGAATTTGGTCGTTAATAAATACGACACGCTTCCGTCGTTAATAACTGATCAAGAACTTAAGGAAAGTCGGGAAGTATTGTCGAAAATCGAAAACATAATTTTTAATAACAATGTCAGTGAAAATATCAGTTTAGATTTTGAAGACAATTGTGATTTCCGTATCGACGAAGAAAGTGATATTAGTATAGTCGGTGACGAATATTATAACTGTACTGTAAAGGGCGATCAATTGGCAAATGAATTCAGTTTAGAAAATATGCAAACAATTGTTCAGTATTTTGACAGTTGTCAAAAAAATAAATTCCAGAAAACAAACAGGAGATATCCAACAGTAAAATACCCTACTTATATTTCGAGGTTTAGAAAATATATATCAAATATGGGCACAAATATAGAAAAGTATAAAATAATAAAAAATGAAATGTTAGCCAGATTTACAAAAGCTAGGGAAAATTATTTACCTGTTCATGATATAGATTTGAAAAGATGGGCGATCCTGAAATGCCAAGAGTTGGGATTTGAGGATTTTAAATGTTCCGATAATTTTATAGATAATTTTAAGAGCCAAAACAAAACAGTTCAGTGGAAAGTAACAAAATACATCACTCAAATATACACCCAGAATATGGGTAATATAGAAGATAGTGTAAGATATTATTACCCTTCGCAGGGATAACACAACTGCCAAATATGGTCAACACAGAAAAGCCTCCAGGACGAGATTTTTGTGAGTTTTCGTGGGGGAATTTATTATACAATAATTTCTGCCACCCACGTATAGCTTATAGCTCAAACTATAGCCTTTTTTCTTTTTGGAGAAAGAGATGCTTTCCCCGTCCTGGATTCGAACTAGGGTCCCTCCGTTTAGCCCGGGGTGTCTTAGACCGCTAGACGAACGAGGACAGGAAACAACGCTCTCATATTTGGCAATTGTGTTATCCCCTCGAAGGGTAATAATATCTTACATCCTTATATACGGAGAAAGAGAGCGTTGTTTCCTGTCTTCATTCGTCTAGCGGTCTAAGACACTCGGGGCTAAACGGAGGGACCCTGGTTCGAATCCAGGATGGGGAAAGCGTCTCTTTTTCTCCAAAAAGAAAAAAGCTCTAGTTTGAGCTATAATCTATACGTGGGTGGCAGAAATTATTGTATAGTAGAAAATAGTGCCATAGAATTTATTTTGCATACGAGAAATGTTACTGCTAATATTATCCCCCAACAGATTTTTAACTCTGATCAAAGTGGTTTTAATTATTTTCTTCCAAATTAAAGGCAGCTATCGCATAAAGGTGAAAAACAGACATTTTCTTTAATAGGGTCTGATTTTGGTAGAACACATTCATATACAATAATGACAATAATATCAATGAATGGGGAACTGACAGGGAAAATGTTACTTCGTTTAAGAGAAGCTGAGGAAACATTTGGCCCGACTGTCAAAACGAATTTATTTCAACCTTCAAACTTATATATTACATGCTCCAAGTCGGAAAAAATGGACAAAATCAAAATGAGAAAGTGGGTAGAATGTTGTATGAAACCCATCATGTCTCCTCCTTCCTGTGTTTTACTAAACTCATGGACAGGTAGTACAGACCCAAACACTTATAACGATTTTCCGGAAAATTGTATATCCTTGCAAATACCCCCCAAAGCAACATCCCTCATACAACCGCTGGATGTTTATTTCTTTCGACAATATAAAGTTTGTAAAAAAAAATAACCAATAAAATAGCAATCGATGAAATGGATATTGACATACGACATCGAAATGAGATAATAAAAATGCATTCTTTGGTTCACAATCAATTACAGTCTAAAAAATATCGCCCTATATTACAATATGCTTGGTTTAGGTGCTGTTATAGCGATCATGATCCCGGAAAATTCAAAAATGTTGAGGAAATTTCTTTTGAAATTGAATACAACAATTGTAGCCGAGATAATTGCAAAAATCTGTCATTCTTAAAATGTGCCCACTGTGATCAATTGCTTTGCTTCACTCTTTTCTTTTTTTGTACTGTATCACTTTCAGGACTTTCCTGAGATGTACACAGTTTAATTTTTCTCATTTTTAAATAAAGAGCATAATTCAACAATTAATCCACAATTTATGGTTACATAACTTCATGAAATAAAATACATTTCATGAAATTTTGTTCACATTTTTTCTAATTACAATAAATGCATTTTCAAATAGCCTACTATTAAGTTTTGTTCACAATTTTTTTAAATTCCATGGTTGCAACAGCATGTGATATGCAATGACCACATCCAGGTTGTGTAAATATAGCAACTTTTCATTATTCATACACGTCATTTATTCATACTCATATATTCATACATCTCATATATGGATACTCATATATTCATACATCTCATATATATATAGATACTCATATATTCATACATTTCATTTATTCATACTCATGTATGCATGCTTATATGTATTCATGTGCTTCTTTTCCTCATGAGATAATATTTTGGAAAAAGAAATGTAAAAGAAACTTGACATGGGCTGCGATAATACGAAATAACTACTTCAAAAATCGGACGCCAAATTCACCAAATATCTATTTTTTCATATTAATTTTTTTACACGGTTTGGATTAGTTGAGACATAATTTTTGTTTATCCGTTAAATACGATGATCCTTCATAATTTTACAGACTTCAAACCTGTTTTTGCTCACATACAGTGCGATTAAAAAATATTAAACCTGGCGAAAAAAGTAATTTTTGGACTTCAAATATTCATAAAAAATTGTCATTTTTGCAGACAAATGATTACATACTTGTGATTAGGAAGTCTAATACTATCATCTCCTATAGGTCTAATCTCTAAGTGCTGTGAACAGCGAAAGGGGTTCCCTCGTTAGCTCATTGGTTTGAACCATGTCCACAACATATATCAAAAAAATTTGTTGAAAAACTGGGTAAAGTATTTTAAGGCTAGATTTTCAAGAGATATAAAATTCAATGTCTCTATAATCAAACTCTGAGTTAATAATTTTAAAATTGGAAAAAATTATATCTTTCGTTCCCCGTTGTTAAGCTGTTTATTAAAACAAATTGAATAACATATAATTTGAAATAGATCCACTGGTTGCTTTCGAAACTTATTGTGGTGCTTTCTTTTCCCAGTAATTGGGTTGTGTACCGGTATCGGTGTGCGTTAAGCCGTCCCTGATGATTCTTCGCACACGCTTCGGATATAAATTCACAGCGCCAACCATAATAAAATTACAATATGAAACGTTAAGCTTTGTTTAGATATTTTGGAAAGTAAAGCTTATAATCGTTAAGCTATGACTCAAATTTTAATCCACCATAAATATGCTACATTTATATCCATAATCTTGGCATGAACCTATGAGCATATAACTAAGAGGGAACATGAGTTATTTACGGTCATAGAAAAGCAAAAATTGCAGATAGTACGCTATGTGCGGGGGAGCAAGTAATTGAGGTTATAGCTCCATGCTCTAAACTTCGAGAATAAGACACTCGTTCATACAAGAAGCAGACCATGCATAGCTGTACTCAATTGTTCAGCGGTCAATACATGAGAGCGGAATATAACGATCTCTGATTCCAGACCGGCTATTGAGTGGTCAATACACTTCTCAAACTCTCATGAAACAATAGATTCTGGTTCTCTTTTAAATAATATCCGTCTTAATATTATTTTCGAAGCACATTACCATATTTTCGTCTTTAAAGGATAAAATATAAAAGAAAAAGAAGCCGAAGGACGAAGCCTAATAACGTAAAGTATAAAGGTTTACATATTTTCAATATTTTTTTCTGGTCAAATAGCTTTACTTCATGAATCTTTAAGTTTTATTCTTCACGAGTGCGTGCATGCGCAAATTATGTACAGCTCCAATTTCCACTGCTATAAAGACTGAAAGATATATTATTTCTTAGCAAGAAAAACGTTTTGTTTCCACTCGATGTCAGAATTAGGAGCGCAGAAGGAGCGGTGAAAATGCTTAGCTCTAATTACTAAAGAGGGCTAAAGTTCAAGCATTTATAAGACTAAATTGGTTTGCTATTTTCCACGTTAATTTGGTTAGTCGGCTGCAGGTTGGAATAGGAGATAATGAAGTTAGAGAAAGGTCGGACGAAGGTTATGTATTTGTGTGCAAGAAGCAACTGTGCTAGAACGAAAGAATTTTATTTAACGATCCCAAAATGACAGGAATTAACTTAAATCTTCATTTGAGCCGCCATTGCAAAAATGGGTAAACGAAAAAATCGTAGCATTTTGATCAACACTTCTGGCGCCTCACTTTGCTGAGATGAAAAAATACAGTTCCTACTTCCACTTAATCAAAAAGTAACTGTAAGTTCTTTCTGGAAAACAGATAACCGTTATCTATTCTGAAAGAAACCATTGTGATTCGTTAGTTAAGAACATAGATATTTTCACTCCGGCGTTAGTAGCGTAATTCTTTCATTACAACGATCTAACATATATTACAATAACTTACAGAATATAATGTTAGAAAGCATTCATCTTCATTTGCTGCAACTACAGGAAATAGAACCAAAAGAAACATACATAAATATTTATACCAAGCGAACATAAATTTCGATCCTCTAGTATGGAACAGAAAAAACTACTGGAACAAATTCTTGTTATGGATTAATGATGCACTGTCGTCACGTTTGAAGAAGTGACATGATGTTTATTCTCAAAAATGGGGTTTAAAATTTAACAATGGTTATAGTTTGAAATGTAGTTCTAGGAGGTTTCAATATAAGGGCATATATTTTACCCTAATTCAAAGTCCAAGAACTGGATTATTTAATGTATAAATTACAAGACAGCAAACTAAAACATCTAATTTACCATTCCTTCTTACTGCTAAAGTTCCATTCATAGCTCAAAGTTGAAAGTATAAAAAATAGTGTACCAAAATTTAAATTTTAACACTATGGTATAAAAATTAATTTTAGAGCTAAATTGCTTCAAATGAAGACATATTTTATCTACGAGAAATAAGTTGTCTAAAGTACTGAAACTTACACTCTATAACTAAAAAATCGATCCACTAAGAAGGTATTGTCCGATTGTAATGAAATTTCGTATGCAACGACATTCTGACCGAATATGCAAATGTTTAAAATTTGGTGTCCAATGAATGAATAGCGAGAACTCCAGCGCATCGGAACTGCGCATTCAGCATGTGTATACAGGGTGTTGCCAAATTCGACTGACAAATTCAGAGGCGTAATAGTAAGCATCAAGTGGATGAAAAATTGCCATAGAACATGGGGTCACAAATCACGTTTAGTTGGTGAAAATCGAAAAAATAAACGTCGAGAGGACAGTGAGCCTGCTGAAGAGAGTGGCCAAACGAATGCGAGGATTAGAAGCACTGCGGTTGAGAAGAAGAAACCTTCTTGTATTCAAATTTCCCTTTCGTATGGGGAAAATAAAAGCAGCGAGCAAGCGTTCATTAGTGGGCGTTGCAGAATTCGCGGGGGTTAAACTTCATTTTAAAACATGTCAGATTACACGAACGAGGAATATGCGGATATGCATTTGATTTACGGCCAAGCAGATGGCAATGGACGGCTAGCACAGAGGATGTACCAAGAGCAATATCCGAGGAGGCGTTGCCCGCACCATACCACTTTCACGAGCATCGATCGACGGTTGCGAGACATGGGATCCTTTCAAATGGCGAGGCGTAATCAGGGCAAGAACGCAGTGTGTACACACCTGAAACAGAAAACCGAGTATTGCAAAGGTTTGCCAATTCCCCGTCGACTAGTACACGATCGGTTGCAGCTGAATTAGGTATTCGGCAGGAAATGGTGTGGAAGGTTCTGCGTACTGAAAAGATGCGCCCCTTCCACGTGCAGAAGGTCCAACTTCCAGCCGATGCCGATTACCCCCTTCAGGTAGAGATTGTACGCTGGATGCTTGATGCCACACAGAATTATTCAGTTTCCCGCCACAATTTTATACTCAGATGAAGCCTGCTTCACGAGAGAAGGCGTGGTCAACATGCACAATGCGCATATGTGGTCATCAAAAAATCCCCACAGCACTATCTCGTCGAAAGTGCAACGCAAGTTTAGTATTATCATCTCGGCAGGGATTTTTGGAGATCATCTGTTGGGACCTGCCTTCTGTCCGAACGCCTCAATGGCGCAAAGTACCTTGTTTTCCTACAGCAGGTCCTCCCGGATTTGCTGCAAGAAATACCTGCCACTGTGCGCCAGAACGTGTGGTTCATGCATGATGGTGCACTAGCAGATTTTTCGATTGTGGTGCGTAACCACCTCGATACTACATATCCCTGGAGGTGGATTGGAAGCAGTGGACTTGTTGCTTGGCTTCCACGCTCCTCGGACCTCAATCCCTTGGATTTCTTCTTCTGAGGCTACCTGAAATCGCTTGTTTATCAGACGCCTGTGGATATACTGAAGGATCTCACAGCACGGACCGTTGTCGCTTCAGCAGACATCGCCAGCACACAGAGCATGTTTGAACGCGTCCGGTAACCTTTACTCCGTCGGTGTCGGCTGTGCAATAAATTTCGCGGCCGCAATTTCGAACAATTCCTATAAAAATTCTACTATAAAGTCTCCTTTCTAACGTTGAACTATGATACATTGTCTGTATTGTAATGCTACGTCAAATAAATGTTTTTTTACTTATTATTGGTCCTTTTTGTTCCACTCGACGTCACACCCTTCCTAACTATTTTTGCGATTTTCTCCCACTAAACGTGGTTTGCGACCCCATGTTCTATGGCAATTTTTCATCCTCTTGATGCCTACTATCACCCCTATGAATTTGTCTGTCGAATTCGGAAACACCCTGTATAAGGAGCGATTCTCAATATGTGGTCAAAATTTCTGTTGCATTTTGACTGCGGATATCTTACGTCGACTGTAACAATGCCTCGCCGAAAGATTCGTGCTCATTACGAGCATATGTCAGAGTTTGAAAGAGGTCGTGCTATCGGATTGAAAGAGGCTGGTTGGACGAATCGAAGAATCGCTGGACATGTGGGTCGAAGCGATGCGGCGATTGGACGGTGCTGGCAAGAGTGGGTCAACAACGGCAGATGTCAGCGTCGGGACGGCAGCGGTCGACCTAGGGCCACAACAGAACGGGAAGACAGAGCGATTGTCAGAGCAGCTGTCACAGCACCGGATTCGTCGTTATCAACTATCCAACGTGTGGCCCGCACACATGTGTCCAACATGACCCTCTGCAGACGACTGAGAGAGCGGAATTTACGCTCGCGCCGACCGTTACGCCGCTTACCTCTCACGCCTTTACACCGTCAAGTCCGATTACAGTGGTGCCGGGCTCGATCAACTTGGAACTGCGCTGACTGGGGACGTATAGTCTTTAGTGACGAGTCCCGTTTCCAACTGTGTCCTGACGACAACCGCAGACGTGTCTGGAGACGTCCAGGGCAGCGTGGGGATCCTGCCCTTACTATCGCACGCCACACATACCCACAACAGGGTGTTATGGTCTGGGGTGCCATCTCCTTTGATAGCCGGACCCCTTTGGTGGTCATTTCTGGCACACTTACAGCACAGCGGTACGTAGACGACATTCTACGACCGGTTGTGTTACCGTTCCTTTTGCGACACCCTGGACTTACGTTTCAACAAGACAATGTCCGGCCGCACACGGCACGTGTTGCTATGAATTGTCTTCAAGCTTGCCCAACACTTCCTTGGCAAGCTAGATCTCCTGATCTCTCTCCTATAGAGCACATTTGGCACATTTGGGACGCTATGGGAAGGCGATTGCAACCATCCCGGAATGTTGACGATTTAGCCCGACAGTTGGAGACAATTTGGCAAGAAATTCCGCAGGACACCATCCGGGATCTTTATCAGTCTATGCCACGCCGGGTGACAGCTTGCATCCAGGCCAGAGGTGGACCAACGCCTTATTGACTTCCTCCCTTTGTAACGGTCAAACTCTGCAATAAATCATTCAATTGTTCTGAAATTTTAATCGTTTCTTTTTCTATGTATGTTCTTCACATCCACCAATTTTTATCGCAATCGGACAACTCCTCCTTGGTGCGTCGATTTTTTTTTGTTATAGAGTGTAACTCTAAGAATCACTAAGATGATTCAGATCGCTAAATAGACTACTAAACTAGCGTTAAAAGAAACAATATGTTAATTCCTAAGTGTAATAAACGAACTCATGCTTGATATGTTAACTCCATATGGCTACTGAAATAAATGTGAACAAGAACAGGTCTGCTTTTGATCTCAAACCATGGGGTTTTGGATCTATTCCTCATGATTAAACCCTCTACATAATCTTCCAAATTACATAAGGAGACCTCCCAACGGCGTAGCATGGACTCGACTAATGTCTGAGGGTATTCGGGAGACAACTGACACTAATAATCCTTCAGGGTAATCCACAAAGTCATAGGAGTGCAAGGTGGTGAAGATCTCTTCTGAACAGCACGTAGCAAGGCATCCCAGATATGCTCGATAATGTTCATGTCTGGCGATTTAGGTGGCCAATGGAAGTGTCTAAAGTCAGAAGAGTGTTCCTGGAGCCACTCGGTAGCAACTCTCGATGTGTGGGGTGTCGCATTATCATGCTGAAATTGTCCAAGTCCGTCGGAATGCACAATGGACATGAATGGGGACAACATATAGACATAAATGGCAACTGCACAAGCCGTATACCATCAAAGAAGTTCACCAGCTTGACTACTTGTTAACAGTCCCCCAAGGTGCGCAGAGTCCATGGATTCATGAGGTTGTCTCCATACCCGTACACGTCCATCCGCCTGATGCAATTGGAAACGAGACTCGTCAGACCAGGCAACGTGTTTCCAGTCATCAACAGTCCAATGGCGGTGTTGGCGGACCCAGACGAGGCGTAAAGCTTTGTGCCGTGCAGTCAACAATGGTACACGAGTGGGCCTTCGGCTCCGAAAGCCCATATCAATGATGGTTCGTTGAACAGTTCGCACGCTGACACTTGTTGATGCCCCAGCATTGAAATCCGCGGCAATTTGAGGAAGTGTTGCACGTCTATCTCGTTTAACGATTCTCGTCAGTCGTCGAAGGTCCCGTTCTTTCAAGGTCTTTTTCCGGCCGCACCGCTGTCGGAGATTTGATGTTTTACCGGATTCCTGATATTCACGGTATACCCGTGAAATGGTCGTACGCGAAAATCCAAATTTTGTCGCTATCTCGGAGATGCTATGTCCCATCTCTCTTGTGCCGACTATAACGCCACGTTCAAAATCACTTAAATCTTGATAACCTGCCATTGTAGCGGCAAGAACCGATCTAACAGCTTTGCCAGACATCTCTTGTCTTATATAGGCGCTGCCGACCGCATCGCGTTACGCTGATTGGTTGCAAAGCTCCGTTATTTGCATACGCACGCCTGTACCAGTTTTTCTGGCACTTCAGTATATATATATATATATATATATACACTCACACACACAAGTCTACTGCTCAGGATAGACTTGTGTGGAAAGTATTTGGAGAGACCTTCATCCAGCAGTGGATAGATAATGGTTGAATATGATGATGATGATATATATATATATGTGTGTGTGTATGTGTGTGCGTGTGTCCTAGTCATGTGATGTTAATCATACATTAACTTACATTCGTCATTGACGTTTCATTAAATTAATATTTTTTAACACTCCCCAACAAATGTATTTAAAACGATTTGCTACTATTAAGAATGATTTTGTAAAATGATTATTTAATTTCTCTTCATTAAAAATATAGGACATTAAATTTTATGCAAACATTGCGAAGTTTTTTTTATGCATGAATAAAGAGGACATTTATTGAGAAGTAGTGTTTATAAAAATATATGAAAAATTCTCTTTATATAAATAATTGCTTATATTACCTTTCGATACATTTAGCTTTATCAAAATTATAAGTTGCTTTCCAATTTGCTCTTAATTTTTTTTGTCTTTCACAAACGTCATTTTTAATTAAAGGACTTGACTAATCATACATAATTTCACGCACATATGTCTACTTTGTTTAAAGTGAATTTTAGGTAAAATATTAAATTCTTTTCATATTTTATATACAAACAAATGCATCAATAAATTTTGACCTCATTTTTCCTTTAGAAATAAATTTCCAAAAAGTTTCGGAGTTTAAATTCTTGCAAAATTGAATCCATATTAAAAAATAAAAACTCTCCTTACAATAAGTCTGTTAGTAAGAAAAAGAGGAGAAAAAAAGGAGAAAACAGGGCAATGTCGATAACGAGGCTTTCCACCCTCATCGCAGTGGAGAGATTTGCTGGAGAACCGAAAAGAGGATTTTCCGGGCTCTGAGTCGGGAAACGTCCAGACGATCTCCCGAATCATCCAGGATTCCCAGAACGGTCTTGTTTATCGATGCCGACAACGCAATTTCGGCGATTTTGCAATCGTTTAAACACTCCTATCATCCACTCCCTCTTCAGCCTTTGTTCTCGGGAGGGGACATATACATTCCAGACAAGAACAACTTCAAACGATTGTTTCAACCCTGGGGAGGAAACGAGATCGAATGAGTCTTCGCCGCATCGTTACCGGTCTTAAATATGCGATTATTTTCCAAATTCAAGCTTCGATAATCGCAAAGTCCACGAGAACTGATTTCACTGGAGCGATAGTAGGATTATAAGATTTATAATTTCTAAACTTTTCGGCTTCTGTATATTAAATTTAAGTCATTCACATAATTTTATTCAACGCTAAATTAATTCTCAGCATAGGTCTTTGCTGCGTTTATTAATGAGGAGAAATTTGTGTTAATCACTAATGCTGAGTGTTAATAGATTAATTAACAAAGACAATTTACCATCTAATGAAAGAAATGAAATTAAGTTTATATACAGGTACATGAACTTAAATGACCACATTTTCATGAGGGCTTGAGGAATTGCTATGAACGTTGTATATCATGCAAGGGCGATTCTATTCCTTATTAACATTTCCAAACCTCACCCTAAGATACTTTACATTGTACCCCCTTCTCTACTCATCCATATAATCCATTTAAGTTTCATATGATCCATATATTTCCATTGACGTAGGTACCCTAGATACCTAGAAATAACTACATCCACCTCACTATCTAATGCTGAACGTGTAGAATTAATTTATATTCACATTATTTTGTTAAAAATTTCATTACTTTTTTAAATAATTTACTACTAGTTATTTAGCATGGGGGTGAGCTTTTAATAAAGAAATGGTTCAAGAGATATATTTAAACATAAATGGATATTATATCGCAACTTCATGCATAAAGAGTCAATTTTAATATTCTAGAAATTGCCACGCATTTAGCTCCTTGGTAAATCTTATTTTTTTACTTACATCTATTTCTTTTATCAAAAAATGATTTGTAAAATTAGACAAAATGAAAAAATCATAAATTTTCTGATTAGTTCGATAAAAAATTACAAACTAATGACTGATAAGATAGCAATTAGATCAGCCAAGCTTTCGGATGCTGCTGTCCATCCAGGCCCCGGTCATATCTTTGCGGGCTCTAGGCCAGGCACATATTTGGG
>QLNU02015003.1:87589189-87620883 GCA_006491805.2 Dysdera silvatica
GTCTTTGCTGCGTTTATTAATGAGGAGGAATCTGTGTTAATCACTAATGCTGAGTGTTAATAGATTAATTAACAAAGACAATTTGCCATCTAATGAAAGAAATGAAATTAAGTTAATATACAGGTACATGAACTTAAATTACCACATTTTCATGAGGGCTTGAGGAATTGCTATGAACGTTGTATATCATGCAAGGGCGATTCTATTCCTTATTAACATTTCCAAACCTCACCCTAAGATACTTTACATTGTACCCCCTTCTCTACTCATCCATATAATCCATTTAAGTTTCATATGATCCATATATTTCCATTGACGTAGGTACCCTAGATACCTAGAAATAACTACATCCACCTCACTATCTAATGCTGAACGTGTAGAATTAATTTATATTCACATTATTTTGTTAAAAATTTCATTACTTTTTTAAATAATTTACTACTAGTTATTTAGCATGGGGGTGAGCTTTTAATAAAGAAATGGTTCAAGAGATATATTTAAACATAAATGGATATTATATCGCAACTTCAGGCATAAAGAGTCAATTTTAATATTCTAGAAATTGCCACGCATTTAGCTCCTTGGTAAATCTTATTTTTTTACTTACATCTATTTCTTTTATCAAAAAATGATTTGTAAAATTAGACAAAATGAAAAAATCATAAATTTTCTGATTAGTTCGATAAAAAATTACAAACTAATGACTGATAAGATAGCAATTAGATCAGCCAAGCTTTCGGATGCTGCTGTCCATCCAGGCCCCGGTCATATCTTTGCGGGCTCTAGGCCAGGCACATATTTGGGGCCCTAGGACAGGCACATATTTGGGGCCGAAAATTTTGAAATGCCCTCAGTTGCGAGCTGAGCCCATTTCGGAAGGACATTGCAGACTTCGTCCCGTCATAAGTTGGATAGATAAATCCTCCTTATCCTATACCTGCTACCTCTTATAAGGGATGCCCCCAGATAAGAGACAATTACAATGGTACGTTGAATATGTATATATCAACACATGTACCTCCGAAGAAGAGACACCTCTATTTAAGGGTCGAAATAAATTTTCCCGTCGGTGTCCTTTATTGGGAGGTAATACTGTAACAACAAATGCACAATGCTACTGGGCTTCAATTTTTTTAGGGAAAGGTTTGGTAAAAGTAAAAAATTATATATATATAAATGAAATAAAACTTTGACATTTTTTGAGGCCAAAAATTTTCGGGGCCCAAAGCGGGCTTTAGACGCCTTTGACGTGATCAGGTCCTGTGTCTATCAAAACTAATCTTGTTCCTGGCAGACAGCTGCTGCCGTTTCTGGAAACTCGGATAGTCTATTTGCTACTTTACCAATTTTTAGCCTTTGTTATGTAATTGTTTTCTTGGTAAGAGTTTGTAGTTTGTAGTTTTATTCTAAATTGAATAATGTTGAAATGCATCGATACTTTAAATTTATTGTAGATTAAGTAGTAGGATTGAATATTTAAGAATTTAAATTTCTATTAAATTTAAATGCAGCTAATGATTATATTCAACGTTCAGGTCTCATGTAGACGAAATGCAATCATTAAATTATTCAAAAGCAATCTCTTTTATATAACAAATGGGATATCTTCCTTTAACATTCCAAAATCACGCCGACAGTTTTAAACCCTTTGTATTTCAAACATATTAACATTATTTTTGAGAAACAAATTAATATAACGAAATCGCGTGACAAGAAAATGAATATTACCAAACGTCGCAGAAAATAGAAATGAAGTTAAGTATCGACCTCTGATTAAGTTTTCTATATAACGATACATTACAAAATTGCTTGTGGTACACAATTTTGTAGTAGTTAATATTCATCTTAAAAGTCCTGACATTAAATTTCAATTAGACAGGCAGTTATTCTTTAACAAAATGTGCAAAATTTTCGAAATAGCCGAATATTGGGAAATATGAAGTCAAGTATTTAAACTTAGAGAAAGCCTGCTCCAAAATGAAGATCAATGGTTAATTAATGCTTTCAATTTTGAAATAATTAAGTGGTAGACACTTTCTTGTTCCGATTTTCAATTCCAAACTTCCAGACATTGCTCGAAGGAACAAAGAGTTGCATATCAATGCTATTAAAAGTTCGAAACGTAGTTATAGAATAGATTAAATAATTAATACTTTTACCTGCATTTGAATATTATTTACTGTGCTGTATCTTCAAATCTGCAAACACGTGTAACTTTACTATGATTGACGGCATATTTTAGTCATTTTCATTATGGCGGCCCTTACGAAAATGCTAAAATTTGTAATTTTGCATTACAAAATGTACCGTTGCACAATTTTAAAGTATGTAATTTTACTTTACGTAATTTTGCATTAGGTAATTTTACATTATGTAGTTTTATATTACATAATTTTATATTATGTAGTTTTATATTACATAATTTCACATTGATTTTTAAATGCACTTACACTTTACATAATTTTACGTTGATTTTTAAATGTACTTACATATTACGTAATTTTACATTGGCTTATAAGTGTGATCTTACATTATTTCTACAGCGTAATTTTATATTACGGTTGCAGCGTACTTTTGCATTAATTTTACAGCCTAATTTGACAGTAATTTTAGAGTTTAAGACATGTTGTTATATGTGCAAGGTTGCTGTGATACGTATGTAGAGGGAACAAATAACTATTGTTATATATTGTTATATTCCGCAGCGCCACACACACAATGAGATAAATACTATCCCCTTTATCTAATCGATTTATAAAATCCAAGACTATAAGAATCATTTCTTTTGGTTTAATTAAGAATGAAATACAAACTGAGCTTCTTCAGTTTTCGAATAAACTCAGAACAAAACTATAATTTTAAAATAAATTCCAATTCATTTAAAGGGGTCACCAACAAAATCAACAACATGAAGTTTTCCATAGAGACATACGGGATATTTTCTGCGAAAATGCTTATTTGATAAACACATAATTTCTATGTAGTTAACGAACATATTTGCACATGTTAGGTGGGGCATTTTATGATATACGCAATAAATGTAAAATTGAATATATTTATATCAAATGAAAATTTATTTTTTAGGAAATAGGATTTTTATTTTATGTTCAGGTCAATATTCAAAAAACGAAAAAAATATAAAACTCTACATAAAACGCATGTAAAATTCTTATATGCACCTGCCTAAGAAAGTATAAGTCAATTGAAAGTGAAATTTTGTAAAAAAAAAGTTCCGTTAGTGCCATAAAATATCATTTTAAGGAAAAAGCATTTTGGAAAAAAGTTTGTAGTGCTCTTAAATTCACTTGATGTATTTGTGAATTTGTTTAAAAATAGTTCTAATTAACTTAGAGTAAAAAAATTTGTTCCATTTGAAAAGTAAGGTTACATACATTTTTAGAATGAGGAAAATCTTTTTTAAAACGTTTTCGCGCAAGTGAAACCCTTAACTTTAGAAAGACAACAAAGTTATTAATTATATGAAGTAATTATATATTTCATCCTGCTATATTAATAAGAAATGTAGTCTCTTTAAAGGCGAGGGCAGTATTTTGTTAATTAGAGCTCAATTTTATTTTTATATTAAGTATTTAAAGTATAATTTTATGTTTGTTTGTTTGGATTTTTTATGGCGCAAGAGCATCTGGGCTATACTGCGCCAAACATGGTAAAATCAAAGACTGTAATATATATAATTTTATATAAAATAAGATTTTAAAAATTTCTAACTTTCTCTTATTTTATGAGGAATACTCATAACTTTTAAAATGCAATGAGCATACTACCATCTAAATTGTCAAAAATAGAACAAACCCTGCAATTTTTCTCTAAAAATTCAAACGATATTTTGTTTTACAATACTCGATTTAAAAACGAGGGCTCTTTCTGGAAATGTTCCTTTACTATTTATGTTTACAAACTCAGTATTTGTCATTCTTAAAGATCTGTTTGAAACCTAAATTGTTCTTTGAAAATCATACCCTCAAATGGAATTTTTCACGATTCATTTATTTTCCATGTTGCAAACGAGAAGATCGTGTATCGAAAACCATTACTTTATTTCATTACTAATTGTTGCCTCTGAGAAAAATTACTTGTTCACGTAGATAAAAGATCATTGCCCTAGCCCCATAATTCTTCAAATATTTTAAATAAAATGCTGATGATCATAATCAGAAAGAAGCACGTACTTAGATAATTAAGCACGTGCATTTCTTCGTTTTACAAGACACGTATAATCAAGATTTGTGTAACTCCTAAACAAATTAAAATATTTAAACAAATTTAGCACCAAAAACACAGAAAGGTATAAAATTTTTATATTAAATATTTGTAATCCTCCGTTAAGTGTAATTGCTGTTAATGGCTACATAATATTTTGAAAGCCCTTTTTTTACATATTTACATGGATCATTAAATGGCCAAGCTTTAATATTCATATATCTATATGTATTAAGATATATGGTCCAAATACGTATATCAATGTTTGTGGTTGTTAATATTTACTGTTATGTAATTGTAATATATTTGCAGCTCATTATGTGTGTTAACCCTCGCTTTCTATTCTCGGGAAAATACTCTTTATACTCACATACATAAGTACTTACTGTTCTTATATGCACATACATACGTACTAAATGTACATTCATCTTCAAGTAATTTGTAACGTATCTGACCCACTACAAATTTATTTCCCTTGCAATAAAACCAGGCAAGTGAAAGGTTACAAAAACAGAGGTGAATGTCCTTAAAGCTACAAAAACAAAATACAAGTTGCTGCTAAGAGGTTTATTTGATTCTAAAGGGTTACATCAAGCAATGTTCCAGAACAATATCAGTAATTCAATAAGCTGGTCAAATAGAATGACCTTACTCAAGTTCTTCCCTCATAGGCTTCTCAGTAGCAGTTGTACACAAAATGCTGAACTAAAAAATATTATTTCATTAACGAAAGAGCAAAAAATCTGATTTACAATGTAAGTTAACTTATTTAAATTTATAGGCCCATAACCTATATTTTTTAATCCATAGCTAGTTAAACATACCAGTGAACGAGAGAATAGATCATTAGTTTATTCAGGAATCCCATCTAGGTTCCGTGGCGTTGAGAATGCCTTCTAGCAATTGGCGCCTACGGAAACCTCATAAATGTAAAAAAATCTACTGAAATTCAGTAGCTCAAAACTGAACTCATCAACCAGTAATATCCTTAGCTTACAATTGATTTAATAAACACATTCATAATTCAAATAGAACGAAACTTAAAAGTTAAGACTATTCTAGCGCCCTATTCGCTAACTACTTATTAAACTACTTATTAACAACAATTAGCTGGAAATAAATGAACCTCATTGATTAGTTATTCTTCAGTTAAATAAAACTACACAGTTAATGAATAAGCCTATCTGATTTTCAACAATTAAATTATCAAGGTTAGTTACCAACTACTCAACCACAGAAACTTATAAACAGTCAGTTACTAATAAATTAAGGTATATCACCCGATAATCCGTTGCTTGCTAAACTTTAAAAAATCGTTAGAAGGTGTCTCAAACTTCAAACAGGTCCGTGAAGTCCGACATCCTTGGCTGCACCCGATCAGAATTCTATATGTCCCAGAGGCTGACAATCGGAATATAGCTCTCCTCAATTTACCCGGCCGCGATGCTCGCCATAAGATGTCCGCAGAACAACATCCGCTTAACCAACCTGGACTTACAGTAATGCAAAACATGCTATCCTTGTGCCTTAACGATTCGCATATCTCAACGCACTATATTCACAACCAATCGTTTCGCTCTTGCATGTCGTTATAACTTACTCGGGCTACCTGCTCGCAAAGGCCAGCGGCCCACAGACGATTCCTAAAACTAAAAGGTATAATAAAATCTAACATAAAAATTAAACCTAAAAATGGGAGCAGCCTGGTTAAAACCAAACAGAAAAAACTTAAATCTGAAAGCGAGAGCCTTTGCTATCAGAACACACACACGTCCAGTAGTACTTGAACCAGTTAACATTTACAAATGTGACGTTATGCCGACATCACGACGCTTCCACAAACAAATTAGCTGCTCATAGTAGCCGTATAGGCTCAATTTTTCACAATAATTTAAAAACACCACAACATGTTACAAACTTCTCCGAGTCAGCGAATGGCGGCTAACGCATGGACCAGAGTACTCAATCTCTGCTTTCGTGGATAATTACAATGCAAAAATTATTGTATAATAAATTCCCCCACGAAAACTCACACAAAAATCTCGCCCCGGAGGTTCTTTTTACGGCTCAAAGACTACAGTGGTCATGCTGCGCCGGGACCTACTGTTTTCCGAGGAATCCGAACCTCTTAAGGCCTGGGGAACCAAACCCCGGACTACAGTGAGCAGTGCGATCTTTTATGAGATCTCTGAGTAAGCGTTCTTTTTGCACTGCTGGGAGTCGAACCCGGATTAGCCGCGCAATAGGAGAACGCGTTACCACACTGCGCCACCGCAGGGCCTAGGCTTTTCTGTGTTGACCATATTTGGCAATTGTGTTATCCCTGCGGAGGGTAATAATACCTTAACACCTTTACATACGGAGAAAGAGAGCGTTGTTTCCTGTCCTCATTCGTCTAGCGGTCCAAGACACTCCGGGCTAAACGGAGGGACCCTGGTTCGAATCCAGGATGGGGAAAGCGTCTCTTTTTCTCCAAAATTACATAAGCTCTAGTTTGAGCTAATTAATACGTGGGTGGCAAAAATTATTGTATAATTACAATTCAAACTTTATTTAGAATAACCAATTAGATATATTACCCATTGTTATACTGCACTTATACCTTTAAAGTTACAAAACATAAACAATGTATGTTATTAAACACGCTAAAATTATTAATAAGTAAATTATTTAATAAATTTTCAATGGGTTCGTGAATAAAATATTTCTAAACTCGCGTTTGAATATAAAATTATCTGTTGGTATGTGCTAATATTTACTGAACTAAGTCCATTGATTTTTCTTTTATATTGTTTTGATTTGGCAAAGGAACTCTGCTTCCTTGATTTGGAAGAAGAATAACGTTTTTGCATCCACTATGTGTCCTCCAACATTCAAAATTTCATTCAGCGTGTAAGAAATTCATTTAAAAACAACGTCAAAACAGCATTTCAAGCTTCGCTTTGAAAGTAGTTTTCGCATTTTCATTTAATTCAAAATCTCATTTCTCCCTATGGGAGTTTTCTAGTTTTCTCAGGAGGTTAATTTAAAGTTTTCTCTGCCTTTCTCCTAAATACAAGTCCGGGATTATTTTGCTTGCGCGCATCAAGAACACTAGCTGAGGAACAAGAAATTTTTGATTATTATCATGTTTGCCATCGGGCAGCTGGTTAGTTGTACACGCTGAAATTCTTGTCATTTATATAAAGAAAACCGGGATCTCAGTAACTGGAGCACATTAATTTTGGGAGCTACATTGCCAACGGGCAGCCGGCCAACATTCTGTTTTTATTTTCACGGAAAATCAGTTCAACGATCTTAAAGAAAATACTTCTTTGTGCTTGTTTCAAAAAATCAGATTATGATAAAGCTTAAATTGAAAGACCCACGACTTAAATAAAGCCGATAATTACGGCTAGGGTTCGTTCCTTTCAACGTGATTTCTCTTTTGCCAGTTCCTAACATTTGGGGAACCATAATGCCACTAGAGGTATAATTACGAAACGTAATTTATTGCGAAATGCACGATTCCATATCATTCACCAATGGAATGAAGTGTTCAACATCTAGGTTTTCTGGCACACATAAAATCTCTTTAACCCAAATATTCCAAATTATGGCACTATTGCACGGCCAGGGGACCACACGAAAGTGATCGACAATTGACCATGAATGTTTCGACACACGAAGCCTCAATAAACCACTTTCTTTTTGAGAATTCGCTTGGCAATTCCCTTATTGCAAAAGCTGGAACATAAACGTCTTACCCACGGGTTTAGTTGACAAGACGTTTGGGTTCAAACCAGGAGGTCTCCTGTTCAAGCTCAGCCTAATACGAAATGTTTTCTTTTTCGCCCTCACCGTAAAAACTGCTTGTTGACTTGAACCTTTTATGGTCGATCACAAGAAACTTTCGTGGTAATTTCTTTGTCCCCAGAATGAACAATAATATCTTGATTTGTAATATATGGATAACAAAATCTCTAACTCCAGCCACAAAATATGGATGCCAAAAATTTAATTTCATTGATTAATTCACACCAACTTATCCGGCGTAGAATGGAAACTGCTCATCTTTCGCCATACGAATTCAGCCAATCAACCATTAACTGTCCAGAAGACCTTGAATAAGCATAATATTCAAATCTACAACTACTTACAGACATCGAAATTTCTCTGACTGTCGATTTCGATGTCAATTACATTATTTAAAGTACTTAGCTGCTAAGATATTAAGCCAGGTTTCGCTTGTATTAGATACCACACTTGGCACAATTGGCACAAGACAATTCAATCTGATGTATCAGTTTCTCTTGAACCAGAATGAGTCATTTCTTTAGCGGTATAACGAAAACTTTGAGTACGTTATTTGGCTTGGGTTGATTAACATGAAAAACAACATTTTCATCACCATTAGATATTTTCTATATGATCGATTTCTTGCAAATTAAAGCTTTTTGAGTGTAATAAATTGCATATTTTTTCAAAATGTGGATTGCCACCTGGGCGCAAAGAGGCTGAGCATTATCATAGTTATAAAATACGGTAATCATCAGGATAATTAACTAGTATGAAAAGTACAAATAAAAGCGTACTTACATGCATTAATGAATGGGAAGAAATTCCCGTATAGCATATTCCCCTCTTAAATAACTCCTACAGGTGGGTACAAATAACATTAAATTAAAGGAAATATTACTGATAGCCATGAGCATGTCAATTGTTGGCTGTATTATTATGGCAAAAATAGAGCAAGGGTCATTCTGCGCCAAACAAGGTGAGACCGTACCCAATATTATATAAGCATGTCACTTACCATCAGAGACATCTCGGGTCTACTCACACGGGGCACATTCCTTCAAGGTAAATGGTAATGCTTCCAAACCCGGGCGCACTACCCGAAGGCTGCAGATCCATAAATAACAGTTTAGTTGGCCAGTAAACTGCAAAATCCTGTGATGGTGGTGTAGTATTAACGCGTTCGCCTAATGTGCCGTTATCCCTGGTTCGATTCCCAATTATGTCAAAAAAAAGAACTTTTACCTAACAACTGTTCTTCGTAATCCCGGGATTTGTATCCCAGGCTCTGATATGTTCGTATTTATCGAAAACATTAGTTCCCGACGCGGAAAGACCCTTGCGATACTTGTGGCGTAAAACAGACAATCATATAGGGAGAACGCATCCAACTTGAAAATATTGTTCGCAATTATGTTTATTATATTATTTTATATATATCATATTCAACCATTATCTATCCACTGCTGGATGAAGGTCTCTCCAAATGCTTTCCACACAAGTCTATCCTGAGCAATTCGCTTCCACGTCTCCCCAACCTGTTTCGTTTATTTTATCTACACATCTAGTTTGACGACATTTTATAGGTCTTTGGTCGTCTCTTGGAATCCAGCTCAGAATTTCTGTTGTCCATCGCTGATCAGTTCTTCTTGCAATATGACCAGCCGATCGCCATTTCAGCCTTTTTACTTTAACAACGATGTCCTCTACTTTAGTTTGCTCTCTCCAAGTGTGTCTTTTTCGATCTCTCCTAATTATTCCAAGCATCACCTCTCCATGCTCCTTTGAGTTTTCTGTAACTTCCGTATTAATCCAACTGTTAGACTCTATGTCCTATAAGAGAGAACTGTCAATATGGTTGAAGACCTTTCTTTTTAGACACAAAGGCAATTTTCCCTCCAAGATAAAACTGTTTCCTCCGAATACACTCCAGCCAAGTTAAATAAGTCTGTTGAGTGCTTTTATAATGTTGCCATCCATTGAAATTAGCTGGCCATGGTAAATATATGAATCAGCAATTTCTAGTTCCATGTTTTAAACTTGTATTTCTGTTTGCATTACGAAATTATGGAACATGGTTTGAGTTTTTTGTAGGTTCATCTTGGGTCCAACTTTTTTACTTCTAGTTGAGAGCTCCTGTACCATCTCTTGGAGTTCTGATGGGTTCATTGAAAAAATAACAATGTCATCAGTAAACCACAGATGATTTCAATATTCATTATTTATTTTTATTCCCTTGTTATACCAATTGATCTGCTGAACAATCATCGGTTAAGCTGAAGTAAAGAGTTTTGGAGAAATAGTATCTTCCTGCCTCACACCTTTACCAATTTTCATAGTTTTGGTATCTTTATGTCACCGGAAGTTTGCACTTGCATTTTTATACACACATTTCACCATGTCATTGTACACATCCTCGATGTCTGTTGATCTTACAGAGTTGATGACTGCTGACGTTTTAATAGAGTCAAAGGCCTTCTCATAGTCAATAAATGCCACACACAATGGAAGTTCATATTCATGTGTTCTTTCAATTAATTCTCTTAATACTTGAATATGGTCCACTGTACTGAATCCACTTCGAAATCCAGCTTGTTCTCTTGGTTGAGCTGCATCTAATTTTTTCTGCAGGCGATGTGTTAGCACTTTTGTGAAGATTTTATAAATAGCAGGTAACAAGCTAATTGGTCGGTAATTTTTTAAATCCTCTTTATCACCTTTTTTATGCAAAAGAATTACTGTTGCAGAATCCCATTGGTTTGGTATGTTACCACTGTTGAGGCATTTGGTAAAGAATTTTGCGAGTATGTCTTCTACATGTTCTCCAGCTTCTTTTAAGATATCTAATGTAATGCCATCATCGCCAGGGGATCTTCCTTTCTTCATACTTTTTATTGCAAATGCTACTTCTTCTTTTAAGATTTTAGGAGCTGTTCCTTCGACTATCTCAGAGTCTTCGTTTAATCCACTGTTTCCCTCATACAGCTTTCTGTAGAATTCTTCAACTCTTCTAAGTATTTCTTCCCTATTTCTTGTTACAGTGCCATCCTCTCCTTTTAATGCAATGATGTGTTTCTTCCCAATAGACAAACTCCCTTTAACAACCCTAAGGCTCTTGTTGCTTTCAATGGCCTTCCTTACTAACTCACAATTGAATTTTCTTATATCTTCTTTCATGTTTTTGCGCAAAGTTTTGCAAAGTTCTACATACTCGATCTTGCGACTGGTATTTTGATTGTCCACCTTCATAAGTCTTCGCCTTTTCATGAGTTGTTTCGTCTTCTCAGATAATTTGCTATTCTGCTTTTTACATATTACACCACCAATTTCCCCAGCAGTTTCAATTATTGTCTTAACAATGTTTTCATTTGCTTCTGAGATGTCAACTTCTTCAATAAGTCCTTCCAGTGCAGAAAAGCGATTTTTTAATTCCAACTTGAATGCCTCGGTATTTTCTTTTAATTTCTTTAAATCCACCCTCTTACATACTTGTTTCCTAATGAGCTTCTGCCTTTCTAGTTTAGTATTTAAGTGCATTTTACATCTCACCATTCGATGATCACTTCCAGTATTAAATCTGTTCAGTACGCTGCAATCTTCAATAATTGATTTCTTGTTTGCCAGTATATAGTCAATTTCGCTGGTTCCTCCATTGGGGTGTTTCCATGTCCATTTTCTTTGCGGTTTCTTCTTAAAAAATGAATTCATGATGCTAAGATTTTCAGCTTCGGCAAATTCTATGAGTTGATCGCCACGTTCATTCCTTTCCCCGTATCCGTATTTACCAACCGATGTCTCTCCTTGTTCCTGTTGTCCAATTCTTGCATTAAAATCTCCCATGATGAGCTTGATGTGTTGTTTCCCCTTGGTATGTAGCTGTTTGATTTCTTCATAGAATTCCTCAACCTCCTCGTCGGTATGGCTTGATGTTGGTGCATATGCCTGTACTATCTGAAGTTGGTATCGCTGGGTTAGTTGAACAACGAGCCTCGCTGCTCGATCTGACGTGCTTTCGACTTCAAGAAGGTAGTCTTTAATTCTTTTGTTGATTAAGAAGCCAACACCACTTGTTCTTCCAGTTTCCGTTCCTCTATAATAAAACAAATGTCCACTTTTAAGTTCCACCAACTCTTCACCTTTTCTTCTAACTTCACTGAGTCCTACAATGTCCCATTTGATCTTGTCAAGTTCTTCTTCCAATTCTTGAAGTTTTGCTTCAGAAGCAAGGGATCGTCCATTATACGTTGCCAAGGTCAATAACAAACGGCAGCCTGGGCCATTCCAGTGATTCTTAGCACCCCCTGCTTTCATGCCACGCTGACCGCTGCCTTGATCAGGAGCACTCCAGCACCTGGAGACTAGGGGCCATGGTTTTTGGTGTATTAGCATATTGGAGGAATTAGCCATCATTTCACCACGCTGGCTAGACGGGTTGGTGAATTAGCCCTCCCCTTCCGCCTTTCCATCCGTGCAGCAAATATTAATTTGCCTCTTGGATAGAAAGCCCAGCCTGCACCACTTGAAGGCGGGGTAGGACACTAGGTTACTGGCCCGGCCGGTTCCACACACATTCAGCGTGTGGGTCTCCTTCCAGTTAGATACCAGCAACCCTTTTGCAGGCCATTATATATCAAATGTTTGAATATTGGTTCCTATTAAGAGAGGCTAGGACCGAATTTACGGAATTAGGGGCCCTGTAGGAAACAGCTTTTAACGGCAGTCAAAAACAGGATTTAACATAACGTAACGATAAAAAGGCTGACCGGATTTAACGTTACTAAATAAAGTTATTCGCTAGTCCAAATGCGAAAGGTAAAGAGAAGATAATAAATAATGTTAAAGATAATAAATAATAAATTAAAAATAGGCATTTCAAAACGAAGTTAGCTAGGAACATATCACTTATCACATTTTGCTTCACTTCGATGTTGTTGATAAATGAAAGGGTTAAATTTAGGTTTTTTGCCGCATTATAAACACAAAGAAATACCAGTACAACGTAATTATAAATTTCTGCTTCTCAAAATTTTTCGACAATTTCTTTTTGTTGAGATCCAGGAACTTCTGTAGTAGCTATATGGTCACGACAATGATGTGATAACATGCATGGTCTACTGACGCTAACACGTTTTACTACTAATATAAGTATTTGTGTTGACTACCATTTCTACCATTGACTACCATTAGTTTTTGACTACCATTGAGAAGCTTCATGGGAATTATGGAAAGTATGATGTCACACGCAAAATTCAATTGACCAAGTATCCTCTCGAATGTATACATATAAAAGCTGTTAAAAAATTGACTAAAGTTTTTAGCGTCCCTGGATTGCCCCAGCTCGCTTCCCTAAAAACGGCCCTGATTGGTACTTTTAACTTCGTTTCTACAAAGTTGCCTCTTTTTCAGTAATCATTTTTAAAATCATAATTCGCATTACAATTCTATTCATACTTCATAATAAAAATTATGGCATTTATGCCTAAATAATGCAGGTTTCTCCATTTCGATTTCGTTATGTGAGAGGGCATGGACAACCAAAAGATGTGTGTGTGTGTGTGTGTGTGTGTGTGTGTTGTCCGATTCCTGCGGTCCATAATTCTTCTTTCTGGAAATATCAGTAATCGTAACGAAGAGCAATTGCGCAATCTATAATTCAAGCCCTGTTTGGTTTATAACGCAATTCTGAAAACAAATGCGAGGCAATAGGCAACCGTTTCATGTGTGGGATGAGTTAAGGAGGGGTGTCGATCATTAGGCGGTTACGTGATGGGATTGCATCCACGCGGTTTGCTAGAGAAAGCATTAATTGCGCTAATTATGAGCGTGCTTCCCTCATATTTCCCTCAAGCTCGAGTTCGTACGTATCGCAGTTTCCCAAAACCGTTCCGCCTTTTCATCCGCATCAACCCCCGGCAAATATGCAATTTGCATGTAGCATTCCTTCAGAAATGCATCAGAACACGTTCTGCAACCATCTCCAGGATGTTTACCGATGTATTACGACTCTTCACTTACCATTTCTAGTCACGCGTAAAACCCAAACTCCGATCCGAGCTCAGTCAAAGCATTTAAGAAGTAAAGTCATCTTTGTCCTGCATCTGTGAATGGAAATATGGAGTATTTCAAATTATCCAACAGATCTAATGGAGTTTTATTTCAATGGTTTTTAAAATTCGCTTGCTTGCTGAATTGAGTCTTACCATTCTGAATAGCATACTTTAAATACCTATAGCAATAAATCTATTACAAAATAAGTCACAAATTCAAAAATGAATCTTGATTAATGAAAATGTATTGAAATTTTCAAAACTTCAAATATTTATTCATTCCCGTTATTCTAATTTCCGTTTACTATTACTGTCTTCCTAATAGAGGAAAACAATTTCATATAGTATTTTATTTGATGTAAAAATAATTGTGACGCATTCATAAATGCGTGAGTACTTTCGTTTTTATGTAAAAGACGTTTTCTTTCAAATTAGCAGTTAGTTTTAAATTATATTATAGTACAAAATTAAACACGCTTGCTTTTAAGCAAAGGCGCTTAATGTAAAATTGAAATATTACCTTATTTATATTATTTGAACGCATTTTAATATTAGGGTTTTAAACCAATTCGGCCTTACGTTCACATAGTAGGCTTAGGAAGCACTAGCTTGTGGTCAAATTATTTAAGTTTTTTTGAATAGATGTTAATTAGTAAATAAATATTAATTAAATATAATTGACATTAAAAGGTACATTTTGTGTGAATTATTATCGATTATTGTTATCTATAACGAATGTTTTGAATTTCATCTAATTTTGTTTATACGAAACGGATTGGACAAATATAACAAATTAAATATTACAAAATAGTTAATTAGTGAAAGCGTTAATATAATTTGTAGACTGGAGGTCATATATTTCTCCAAGCTACATTATATACATATAATCACCAATTATAATAAAATATGCGCTTTCTAATGTACTTCAAAGCTTACAAAAAAGGTGCGTATCGTTTAATGCACCCCTCGTCTCCAAAGAAAGCTTTACTCTTCCCCTAAGATTAACTTTGTCTATAAACAAAGATTTATTTGCTGCAGAAAACAAAATCCAGCAGCAGATTTTTAAAACAGTACTTCCTTTAAAAAGAAAAGAAACAGACACTAAAATTACTTTCCCAAAATCATTCTCTTAATATTTTCTTTTCGCTTAGTGAGAATGGGTATGCTAGTGTGTTTTAAATTCTTCCCAATGTA
This sequence comes from Dysdera silvatica, assembly GCA_006491805.2. NCBI lineage: Eukaryota > Metazoa > Arthropoda > Arachnida > Araneae > Dysderidae > Dysdera > Dysdera silvatica. Next base: position 87,604,429 of record QLNU02015003.1, read on the forward strand.
TCGAGAGAGAAAAAAAACAAGAAAAACAGCACCAAAATCTGCTTAAATGATCTTCGTTATTTTCTACGTTTCGTTCGGAGCCGTCGTGTTCCTGCTTGGGAGGGCATGATATCACTTCCTCTTAAAGCTGAGGACGTAAACCTCCAGAAAGAGCGGAATAACCGTCGGTCTTTTAAGATGGCAGTCACGTACAAGTCCGAGCTGTGATTATTGAATAGTAAAGGCGGGGTAGAAGCTTAAACGATAAACGTGCCAAGCAAGCCAAAAGCGGAGAAATTGTATGCTGTCAATTTAGTGCCAAGAAATCACAGAACATGTTCCATTTAAGCACTAATACTTCCATCAAGTTAGAAAGTAAGAAACACTTCTTAATAGAAATATCTGTTCCACTTTCTTATTCGACTTCTCAACAATAATCACAGTTTGGTTCAATACTACCATAATTACTAAAGTTGACATTGGTATACATAGGCATAAGCAGAAAATTCATAAGGGAGTTATAGGCTCAGTGAGGGGGGATTACAGAGCTACAACTCATATATTCCTATGTTAAATATACAAAATTTCATTGCAATGGGGGGGTTACAACCCCCAAAACCACCCAGTGTCTACGCCTATGTTATATGTAATAATTCCGACACTCACTTTTTTTTTAGCTCAAACTACAGATTTTTTATTATAGGAGAAAAAGAGGCATCTTTTCCGACGACCTAGATTCGAACTAGGGTCTCTCCGTTGAGCCCAGAGTGCCTTAACCGCTAGGATCAGGACAAGAACGAACTACATTTCTCCGTATGTAAAGTTGTAAGATATTATCTTCCCAGGGCTAACACAATTGCCAAATAATGGTCAACACACAAAGCCACCGGGGTGAGTTTTGTGTTTTTTCGAGAAGAATTTATTATATACGTAATAATTCGGACACCCACATTATTTTTAGCTGAAACTGAATCTTTCTACGCAATGTTTCAAAAGCATGAGAGTTAAGTAGAAGCCCGAGCAGAAGATAATTCATGGCTGGCTACAGTATTTTGTTGTAGTTGGGAAGAGTGACCCTAATGATCATTGAATGAAAACAAAACTGACGCTGGGCCAAGTTCCCAACTCTTATAAGTCCAACCCAGCATACCTCGTGTAGAAATTATTTTTTAAAAAAATGATATTTTGATAAAGAGAAATGAAGGTTTTGATGGAAATGGAGTTTTCTCTTACAAGAATTTTATTTTACAGACCATAATATGGTTCGAATAGGAATGTTTTACCTCCACCACCTACTTCTTGTGCAAGGTTTTGAAAACTAGTACTTAATGAATTCGTCGCAATTAAAATAATATATTATTACAAATTACTTAATTCTAACCACACACACCCCGCCCCCATACTTCTTAAACTGATAAGATGCGGTCTTTGACATTAATACTGTAAACTCGGATAAGAAATATTTAATATAGCCTCTATTGAAATTTAACAGCAAATATTTTTTGAAATTGATTTAAATTTCTTGAAATATTAAGTTTCTTTTGCATATTCTTTTTCCTTATAAGATCAATTCAGCCTAGTGATTCATTGCTTATATTTAATTAAATAAAAAATCAGTTTTGTCAAATATTTGATTAATACTTGATTAACGTTCATTTAATTCATATTGTCTATTGGGTTTTTAATTAATTACATTTTTAACAAAAAAAGATGCCATGTTCAATTTCTAAGTTAAAGTTTTTATTATAATAATAATAATAATACTTTATTTATTCTTCTTGGAACAGTCGTTGTGACAATACATGACCACACAAAGAAAGGTCCTAAGTAAATATCTATGATGAATACAACTGTCTTGAGGACCTCAGACTGATTCAACATAACAATTCACACAAAAAATAAATTCAGCATCATTGGTTTTGTCAAATTTTGATTAATACTTGATTAACGTTCATTTAATTCATATTTCTGTTGGGTTTTTAATTAATTACATTTTTAACAAAAAAAGATGCCATGTTCAATTTCTAAGTTCAAGTTTTTATTATAGTAATTTTTATAATAATTTATTTATTCTTCTTTGGACAGTCGTTGTGACAATACATGACCACACAAAGAAAGGTCCCAAGTAAATATCTATGATGAATACAACTGTCTTGAGGACCTCAGACTGATTCAATATAACAATTCACCCAAACAATAAATTCGGCCATCAGGCTATTTCCACATATTTCAACACACCTCACTCGTTACTAAAGATCACGCATATGTAATGCACTTCTTATATGAGTTGTTTTTATAATTTGTCTTTAATTGATTGGTTTTTTTAATTATCGATAAATTGTTAGACATTACTGAGTATCCAGTATCTTTTAAGTTCTTTTTTAAATTTTACTATATTATTTAACCGCTTTAGTTTATCTGGTATTCCATTCTAATATTTAGGTCCTATGTAATTTATGTTGCATCTTCCCAATTCTGTTCTTATTTTGGGTAATATTAATTCGTTATAGTTTCGATATCTACTTCTTTTTCGTTTAATTGAATTTTTATAAGATCTGTATGTTTATTTCTCTCATCCTTTCAAACATTTTAATTAGTATACAGTACTTATGAATCTGTTCAATTTGCAATATATTAGAATTTATTAAAAAATTCTTTAAGTCAAATATTTAATTTAATTTAAGTCCATTACTTAATTATCTAATTTCTTCAATTAAAACTTCAAACTAAAAATCCGAGCCTTTTTTATATGTTTTTCATTTTTTAAATCAAGAAACTTTTTCGTCAAACAAAAACAAAATTTTGAATTTCACGTTCAATTAACCTAATTCGTGATCCGCAATATTTAATTACGATATATTAAATATCTTTCTCTAATTAAGTTGGAAGTTATTTAATGACGTTTGATTGCGAAACATCAAGTGTTTGGAAATCTGGTCAACCTACCAAAACCGAAACTTTTTTACTTCTTCCAGCCACCTCTTCGATCATACAATAAAATTAGGAAATAAAATTAAATTTACATTTTCTAAAATAGCAAATAATATTCCGTGTATTTCTATCACTACGCGACCTCCAAAAATAATAAATAATTTTTCCTAAGCTTAAATACAGGGTAAATATTTAACTAAATCCTTTCCCTTTGCTCATTATTCCTGAATTTTTTGTATTCACGGAACAGTAAATATTTAAAATAGAAACAAAGTTACGCAAATTTCAGTAAATTATTTATTCTTGTGGGTTACGAAGATTGGAAAACAAAGGACACCCTAAATATATTATTTAACAAAATTTATTATAATCACTAATATTAGTTCCTGCTGTAATGCAGTGATAACGCGTTCAACCAGAATGCCCTTAACACGGGTTCGACACATAACCATCCCAAAATAGATAGAACGCTCACTGACAAACTGCTTGTTGGTGTCAGTGGATTGGTTCCCTAGTCCTTAAGAGGTTCGGATTTCTCGGAAAATTATAGGTTCTGACTCAGCATTATCTTTGCTGTCCTTGCGCCTTAGAACGAATAACTGTTGCAACCTTTGAATAGAAAAATTATAAATTTTCCTGAAAATATTTTTATTCAAACGCCTACCATTTTTGGTTGCATAGCGATTACAGTATATCACAGTTTATATTGATAGATAAAGGCGAATATCCGGTACAGACGTCAACCGTGAGGGCATTATCTTAGGCGACTGACTTCATCCCTTATGCTTTTACATCCAACTCAGATTATTTATGGGTCGATCGCCGGACCCAGAAGCTACAGATAAAGCCACTGTAGCGTAGAAATTTTTAGTTTGTAATTTTTTTTGACACTATATGTATAAACGTAAGTTTTCATATATATATATATATATATATATATATATATATATATATATCATCATCATCATCATATTCAACCATTATCTATCCACTGCTGGATGAAGGTCTCTCCAAATGCTTTCCACACAAGTCTATCCTGAGCAATTCGCTTCCACGTCACCCCAACCTGTTTTCTTATTTCATCCACCCATCTAGTTTGAGGACGTTTTCTAGGTCTTCGGTGGTCTCTTGGAATCCAGTTCAGAATTTCTGTTGTCCATCGTTGATCAGTTCTTCTTGCAATATGCCCAGCCCATCGCCATTTCAGCCCTTTTACTTTAACAATGATGTCCTCTACTCTAGTTTGCTCTCTCACCCAAGTGTTTCTTTTTCGATCTCTCCTAGTTATTCCAAGCATGCACCTCTCCATGCTCCTTTGCGTTGTCTGTAACTTTCGTATTGCTCCAACTGTTAGACTCCATGTCTCTGATCCATAAGAGAGGACTGGCAATACACACTGGTTGAAGACCTTTCTTTTTAGACACAAAGGCAATTTCCCCTTCAGGATAAAACTGTTTCTTCCAAATGCACTCCAGCCAAGTTTAATACGTCTGTTGAGTTCTTTCATAATGTTGCCATCCATTGAAATCAGCTGGCCAAGGTAAATATATGAATCAGCAATTTCTAGCTCAATGTTGTCAACTTGTATTTTTGTTTCCTCTACGAAATTATTGAACATGATCTTAGTTTTTTGTAGGTTCATCTTGAGTCCAACTTCTTTACTTCTAGTTGAGAGCTCTTGTACCATGTCTTGGAGTTCTGATGGGTTCGTTGAAAAAATAACAATGTCATCAGCAAACCGCAGATGATTTAAATATTCACCATTTATTTTTATTCCCTTGTTATTCCAATTTATCTGCTGAAAAATCATCTGTAAAGCTGAAGTAAAAAGTTTTGGAGAAATGGTATCTCCCTGCCTCACACCTTTACCAATTTTGATAGTTTTGGTATCTTTATGTAACCGAAATTTTGCACTTGCATTTTTATACACACGTTTCACCATGTCAATGTACACATCCTCAATGTCTGTTGATCTTAAAGAGTTGATGACTGCTGATGTTTTAATAGAGTCAAAGGCCTTCTCATAGTCAATAAATGCCACACACAATGGAAGTTCATATTCATGTGTTCTTTCAATTAATTCTCTTAATACTTGAATATGGTCCACTGTACTGAATCCACTTCGAAATCCAGCTTGTTCTCTTGGTTGAGCTGCATCTAATTTTTTCTGCAGGCGATGTGTTAGCACTTTTGTGAAGATTTTATAAATAGCAGGTAACAAGCTAATTGGTCGGTAATTTTTCAAATCCTCTTTATCACCTTTTTTATGCAAAAGAATTACTGTTGCAGAATCCCATTGGTTTGGTATGTTACCACTGTTGAGGCATTTGGTAAAGAATTTTGCAAGTATGTCTTCTACATGTTCTCCAGCTTCTTTTAAGATATCTAATGTAATGCCATCATCGCCAGGGGATCTTCCTTTCTTCATACTTTTTATTGCAAATGCTACTTACTCTTTTAAGATTTTAGGAGCTGTTCCTTTGACTATTTCAGTATGTTTAATCCACTGTTTCCTTCATATAGTTTTGTGTAGAATTCTTGAACTCTTCTAAGTATTTCTTCCCCACTTCTTATTATTGTGCCATCCTCTCCTTTCATTGCAATGATGTGTTTCTTCCCAACAGACAAACTTCCTGTAACAACCCTAAGGCTCTTTCTGTTTTAAATGGTCTTCCTTACTAATTCACAATTGCATTTTTTATGTCTTCTTTCATATTTTTGTGCAAAGTTTTGCGAAGTCCCACAATCCTGCAACTAGTATTTTGATTGTCCACCTTCATATCTCTTCGCCTTTTCATGAGCTGTTTCGTCTTCTCAGATAATTTGCTATTCTGCTTTTTACATATTATACCGCCAATTCCCCAGCAGTTTCAATTATTGTCAAGAAGACAGTCTTTAATTCTTTTGTTAATTAAGAAGCCAACACCACTTGTTCTTCCAGTTTCCGTTCCTCTATAGTAAAACAAATGTCCGCTTTTCAGTTCCACCAACTCTTCACCTTTTCTTCTAATTTCACTGAGTCCTACAATGTCCCATTTGATCTTGTCTAGTTCCTCTTCCAATTCCTGAAGTTTTGCTTCAGAAGCAAGGGATCGTCCATTAAACGTAGCCAAGGTCAATAACAAACGGCAGCCTGGGCCATTCCAGTGATTCTTAGCACCCCCTGCTTTCGTGCCACACTGACCGCTGCCTGATCAGATATATATATATATATATTAAAGTATTTTTAAATACCCTGTGTAAAATATTCTTTCGTCAGAAATTCACTATTCTTTATAATACAACTTCCCGTTTGTAAAAGCTTACATTATGGAAAGATTCTAGCGTTCAATAGAATTTTACTATTCGGTTAGCTATATTTCCACTATTAACAATTTCCATTAAAAAATGCAATGATTTACAAAACCATATAATTACCTTGTAATTTAAAACTTATAGTTCGTATAAGACAAGGTGGAATATTAATTTGTTCTATAATATGGATTTAGAACATATCTTGCTCGCTATATAATTATAAGTATAGCTTCCTCCACTCTTCACTTTTACCGGAACTTCAAATATATTTCCTCGTTTTCTGCATTGTCAGCTGCTGCGATGTCCTAGCATACTTCAATCGCTCTAAATTTCGTGTAAATGACTGCCTCGAGAGAATAAGGGGCTGATATGAGCTTTAAATAATTAACAATGTCATTATGGGTTAAATGCCGAAATAACTCATATTAAAACAGTGTACGAGTTTCAACTCCCGACGGCATTAAAACTCGTGGATTTAGTTGCGAAATATCCTCCATCAAAGCGTTTTTGGGTGTTTGGAATAATTAGATAGAATTGTTGTGGATTCGTCTACGAATTATGTTTATTTAAATAACCAAAAAATAGTTATGTGTTTTTTGTAAGCACTAAGTCTGTGTAGTAAACATGGTAGTTAACCATTACAGACAGAAAGACTTACATACGTATTCTGAAATCATATTCCTTAATTTTTTTCATGATAATACATATCAGGATACAATACCCAAATACATTAAAAAGGATCCAATAATAATTTATACTTGACCCCACATAATGGTGAACAATTAACGCGCTGTCCTACTCAAGGGAGATAGATGAGAATCGTAATGTCCATTGCGATACAATTTGTATATTTACATATAAATATATGTAATCGCAGCCCTATAACCCCCTAAAAATCCTGTAACACCCTTATGAACTTTCTGTGTGCCGTAATTATGAAATAATTAATTATGAACTAATGAGTATCGTTTGTAGAACATCTCCGGATAACAAAATTTGACATTAAGGCCTGACGAATTTTTCCTTTTACGTTAATAATTTCCTATTAACTATTAATATAACTATTTTATATTTTGAAACTTGAAAACCATGCTTGTTGCATTGTTTTTTAATTATTGAATATGAATATTTCTCTTCGGAAAGGGTAAATATATAACCTTCAAGCCACAGGTCCCTTTTGTATGCCATTTCACAGCGCAAACTAAATTTTTAGTCGCAAACGATTTTCCACTTTCCAGGTGATAGCGTGTTGCCAGACTTTTTTCCAGGTCACTGTTAGTTTTCGTTAAATTTAAAAGCAAACTCTTTATAAACATGTTTAAACATTCTCTGTATATACAATACTCCTTTATCCAATCCCTATTTGATTTCATTTGCTGAGCATTTTGCCGAATATTTTAACAAGCATTCCACCACAAATTTTCTTAGATTTTAGAACTTAATAAACATAAATGTTCTTTCGCGGTTGCGAAGCGCACTGAAAGAATGTCACTAAGAGAAAAACAAATTAAATGGAAACAAAGTCCGAATGGACCAGGTTTTTTATTTCCTTCTTCTCTGATCCTCTCTTTTTTCTTCCTCCGTTTATTCGTAATGATTTCCTTGTTACGGTAACTAGATACGCATTTTTGAGGGGAAGTTGCTCAGCTTTGGCTAGCATTTTTTAAAAACGTTTTGCCGAGAGACACGAACAAGGACTGACGCTAAGTCCATTTTTTCCATATAACGGAAATAAGAAAATAAACCAACCTTTGCTACGCACATTTTCTAAAGAGAGCAAATATACATTGTATACAATTAAGCGACTACAGAGTTACAAAGAGAGCAAATATACATTGTATACAATTAAGCGACTACAGAGCTACAAACAGAGCAAATATACATTGCATACAATTAAGCGACTACAAAGCTACAAAAAGAGCCAATAAACATTGTATATAATTAAGCGACAACAGAGTTACAAAAAGAGCCAATAAACATTGTATAAAATTAATGAAGTTTTCACTTAAAAAATAATGCATTTATTCCTCTTTGATGGATAGGTTTGTAGCTTACAGAATATAAATTTTTTTTTTAAATATGTAGTTTTTGAAGTTTATTTAATTTATCGAAAAAAGATACACATATATTCATATCAGCATTCATGCATGTACGCGATGTTTTTCCTTCTTATACTAATGTTCGCTGACATAATGATCTGAATTTGAAAAGTACTGACGTAATAAAATGCACGTCAAAATTATTTCACTGAAATAAATTAAAATTTTTTCTATTACTCAAACTCTAACGGAACTCTCTGTCTAAATAAGACGCTTGTGTCAACTCAACGCTTCATCCTGCTCTATATCGCAGTTTCTCAAATGAGGCTACATAAAATAAAGCTTTGTTTTATAATGAATTCAGATAAATGTACACACTAAAAATTATTGTACTACACATTGATTCTATATAATGTTGAGTAGGTAACACCGCTTGACATAAATATAATAAAAGCAATCAGACAACTTTGAGCGGTTTGTTAGATTATTGGTACATGAGCCGGCTTTCGGCTGCGCTAAGAAGCCGGCTCATGTACCAATAATCTAACAAACCGCACAAAGTTGTCCGATTGCTTTTATTATAGATTTTATATAAATAATACATGTTAAAGAACCTTAAATTGGTAAAACTCTGATTTATGAAATGGGTTATCTAATTTTTGGGGAGCCTCGCAACAAGATTTGGCTTTCTGCTCTCCTCCATTTCTAACCTATTATTGTAAATATTCTCCAAATATATGCGAATTTCAATCGTCGTGGTCTGCTTCATCTTCGCCACGCTTACACATGCACGCATTAGCACATGTACATAATATAGAAAAGCGAACATAAAATAATAGAAACACTAACGCACAAACTTGTAAGTTAACAAATGTTTTGGTTAATTAATCCAGATTCACATGACTCCCAACGATAGAAAAAAGGTTCCCAACTACCTGTTCACCGTTGTCAGGGGCTTTGGTTTCCAGATCTTCAGAGGTCCAGTTCCTCGGAGAACTGTAGGTCGCCTGTCCTGTGGTGGTGAATACATTCACCTATCATGCAATTAAACTTTGTTTGATTTCTAATGGTGTCGTGGAACAGGTGGCGAATTTCTGTTCAAACAAGCAAAGTTTTAAGGTTTTATTTCCTCCTTTATCAAATAAAGGAATCTTTAACCTGGTTATATTTAACTTGAGGCATTTTCAAGTGCACAGTGTTTTATTATTATTCTCATTTACTTATAAGCTCGGTGCACTGTTTACAATATCACGCCATGATCTTACTATATTATACCATGCAGCAATCTGTACTTTTAGTGTTTTGTTTCGTGTCAACGCACAAGATATTCTACGACGCATTCAAATTCCATCTTTTAGAATTTTATCCCCGAAATGCAAATCTTGAAGCTGTCAGCCTAAAGAATAGTGGAAAAGAAAAGGCCTTGTATAAATTGCAATCCACTGTATATAAAATATATGCTCTAACTGGCACATCCAGAATAAATTTTAAAAGAAAATTTTGCGAAAAGTTACTATGGATATATGTCAATCGCGTTATTTTACAAAATAATCGGCTAAAAGCCCGGAACAATCACATTAATCAATAAAAGCAGTTTAGAGTATATCTTTCGAAACAAGGAACCGACCAAGCTGCCATGTGAGAATCACGATTAAAACGAAAGAGTACACAAGAGAGGTATCGAATTTTATAGTTGAGTCAATATACAATTCGTTAGAAAAATAAAAACACGTACAGTCCTATAACGAAACAGAAGAGAATTTTGTGGCGTCTCTAGTTAGGGGCTTCCTGGTCCTTAAGGGGCTGTAGCGTCATAAAAAGATGAAAATAAGAAAACATTGCTGATTCATATATTTACCTTGGCCAGCTGATTTCAATGGATGGTAACATTATGAAAGAACTCAACAGACGTATTAAACTTCGCTGGAATACATTCAGAAGAAACGGTTTTATCCTGAAGGGAAAATTACCTTTGTGTCTAAAAAGCAAGGTCTTCAACCAGTGTGTATTGCCAGTCCTCTCTTATGGATCAGAGACATGGAGTCTAACAGTTGAAGCAATACGGATGTTACGGACAACCCAAAGGAGTATGGAGAGGTGCATGCTTAGAATAACTAAGAGAGATCGAAAAAGAAACATTTGGATGAGAGAGCAAACTAAAGTAGAGGACATCATTGTTAAAGTAAAAGGACTGAAATGGCGATGGGCTGGGCATATCGCAAGAAGGTCTGATCAACGATGGGCAACGCAAATTCTCAGCTGGATTCCAAGAGATCAGCGTACTGCACGCTGTAAAATAGATTTCAGGATATAGATATAATAGATGGTGTTAATAGACAGCTATCTATTGATTTCGAGAAATTAAATTTCAGTGTAAAACATTTTTTGTCTCCTTATGAAGCTTGAAACTTATTCTATATTTAAATCATTAAATAATGGTTTTATTCTTTTAATAATAATATTTATTTCAGACGATATGTCGTCTTTACATATCACAATTATTCATTGCATAGTTACATCTATTTAAATGTGATTAACATCATGTATATATTAATCTTGTTTAAACATAATTAACTTTAGTTTATTTAACAATATAGATAAGATTTTCAAGGGATAATTCTGTACCTTATATTTTTTATGTTTCTAATTAACCCCTCTTTTCATACAGCCTTTTTTATATATTCTATATTTTATGTTTTTCTAAGGAAGAACTATTTCATATAATTCTTTGATTATAGATATATTTTATATTTATTATCACTGTTAATTTATCTTTATCTCAATAAATCGTATCTTACCATCACGGTTAAATTAATTAAAGGAAAACTCCCAATCTATCCACAGTCGTGTCCTGTTAACTCAATAAAGAAAAAACAACGAAGGACATTTTTTTCCTTCCTTTACATATATTCAAGCTTATTGTCGGTAAGACAAACAATAACAAATGAAATAAATTTTCACAAACTAAAATTTTAGGTAATATTCTGATGTTTTACGTTTTTATGACATAATAATTTTCTACTTATGAAACAAACACTGATTTTCACAATCGTCTTGACTCTGTTGTACTCAGAGGCAGATTTACGATTTAGCCGCCTGAAGGATGCTATATTTTGCCACCAAGTTTCATTGAGCATAATCAGAGACATGGCTAAAATTTTAAGGCCCTGGAAATTGTTTTATTTGACGTCCTATTATATAGTTACTTTAAACTTATTTTTCGCAAATCGTGAACCTCTTAATTTTGAACCTCTCAAGGTGGCACATTTGCATTTCTCCTTTTGCAAATGCTTAATTATGCCTCTGAGCATAAGATAGAAAATTGGATATAAAATGTATGTAACTATTAAAAAATTAAACCTTTAAAAAATGTCCTTAAGAACATAATGGTCCATAAAAATAAATAGAATGTTTTGATATAACAAACTATGACATGACTTTTTGGCAATATAATCTGAGCCTTAAATATGAAACAAAACTAGCAACTTAATTCAATAAAATGCCATACTTTCTATTGCAAAAAAAATATTGATATTACTCTTAAGACTTGTTTCTCAGTTGAGATGTTTTCGCAGGAAAAAATAAATGCCTATTTTTATTTAAATAGGTAATGTAGCGGAAAGAAAAATTATGCCATATTTTGACGTGTAGAAAATATTTCCAAGAAATTGTAATTTAATCAGCTAAAAATGAACAATTACACTTAGCCTTGGCAAATTTTTTGTTGACAAAAAATTTCTACTATAAATTTGCCACCGTAGATTTCAGTCTATTTATCTTGTTGGTAAATCTGACACTGATTGTACTTCTGTTTCATTGTACACTACTTTAAGACCTAATGGTTAAAGTAATTGACATACAAAATCGAAACTGTACAAGTACACCTTAGTGTAAAGAAATTCATTAAGCTTGCTTTACTTGTGACATAATTATGCAAACGTTTCTTCAAAGTCCTTAAAGAAACTATATTCAAAATATAGTATTCTCTTTAAAAAGCGTAAATCATCGGTTTTGTTTTAATTAATATTTTTATTTCCAGATACTATTTAAAGTCCGAACCATATCCTATGAGAAGTACCATATTTTTATTTCTGATTTGGACATAATAAGGCTAAATTTCAGTTGTTGTATACTTATACCTAGAGTATAACTAAATATTACTGAAAATATATACTTTCATTAATATTAGTTAACATTAACTTAATTCTAGGAACTAATTTATCTACGTAAGCTTCATAATATTAATATAAATAATCATGTAAATCGTCATATATCTTAATAAACTATAACTTGAAAATGTAATATTGCATCTCTCTAAACACCTTTACATACGCACTAATCACTTCAAAACATAATGCTACTCTATATATATATAATTGTTTCAAATAATTTAATCTATATCCTTTCTCCTTATTTTTAAAATTTTATCAATATATAATATTACATATTTATCTTTTATATATTCACTTGGGCAGATAAATCGCCAATTGAACTATCTTATTTATTATTATCTAATGCTAATGTATTTAATATTTATTTCTAGAGACATATTCATTTAATTTCTATTATTATATATATGTAAGTGTGTGTGTGCTTATGGTAAAATTGTAGTATGATTGTGACATACTGCCTTCTTTGCACTCGTAATAAACACGGAAGTGTGCAATCCAAATAAAGACATATATACACATATGTGCATATGCATAAACATATACACACCTCCATATATACACACACATACATAAACACTATTATATATATACACATACATACACCCTTGTTTAAATTAATTGAAACAAACAATGTATTTAATAGTGTTGTATACAAAACTCATATACATGTAAAAAACCACCCTATGCGTACATTAGTAACAGATATGACCTCTTCTATTCCTAATCAGCATTTGAACACGGTTTGACATGGAGTCTATTAGTTTTGAACAATCACTCTTGGTTTTCAGATCCCTGTACCACACTTTAATAAGCTCCTGAATGAGCTGCTCAATAGGTTTACAGCCTACAGCACGGAGGTGGCTTTTGCATACAGCCCACAAATTCTCAATGGAATTTACTTCTAGAGAATTCCCTGGCCAATCAAATACCTGTATTTACTGCTCTGTCATGAATTTCTTAATTACTTTCGATGTGTGGCTGGGCGCTAGGTCTAGCTCCAATATCCCACTACTTCAGGATACCTCGTTTCCAGCTCTGGAATAACTTTTTTTCATAGAATCTCAATATATTGTCACGAGCCCATCATTCCTTCTATTGGCTACAGGCTTCCGACACCATAATAACTGGAACTTCCCCAAATCATTATCTTTTGTTGATGCATGGCAGACTGGATGATGCGGCAATCACGAAACTTCTTTCCTTGTGACCTTCGAACATGCTGACTTCTCTGACCCTGTACAAAGTAATGGTTTTTTTCGGTGAAAGACTTTTTGCCACTAGTCTTTTGTCTATTCTTTATGCATTTTTGCCCATTAATACCGCTTTTATTTCGTTGCTGTGGTTAAAAACTGTTTCTTGACAGGTCTTCTGGCTTTTCGTCCAACCACAATAGGGCGCCTGCGAACTGTAGAGGAACTGGTTTCGATTCCTTTCTCCATCAAATCTATTTTCAGTGCGTCACTCGTCTTGCCGAGATCAGTTTTGCTTTGTCGAAACAAGCAGGTATCATCTCTAGGAGTTATTTTCTACTTACAACCACACTGTCTTTTAGCTTTAGGGGAAACCGATCGAATTCCCTGCTTCAACTTGATGACACGGCTGACAGTTGCTAAATTCACACCAACCACTGACGCGCTCTCTCGATGCGTTTTAGCCGTGTGTTTGTGCAGAGCTACGATCTTGGTACGTTTCCTAGGTGTCACATCCATCTCGAATGGCAGTGAAATCACATCTGGTCAAGTTTCTAAAATCTCTAAAATCTGCTGAAATGCTGCAACTGCTTACGTAATGATTGCATCAGGCAATGAACACTACAGCGGTCGGATAGGTTTCTAAAATCTGCGATACAGTTGCGGCTGATGTAATGATTGCATCAGCAGACAAAACAAATGATCTGACTTTTCGTGTGTCCTTTGAGTACGCGATTAACGGTACATGCTTTGTGTCAAATAATTTGCACAAGGGTGTATATATATACACACAAATTAAACAAAACATGCATAATATATATATATACACAAATATAATTTGAACAATAATAAATACAAAAACTTTTTTGAACATAGAGAACTCAATAAATATGCAAACAACAGCTAGAAAAAGCTTACTATAATTCTCAAACCTGATATCAAAACACTTACCTACATTACAGAGATAAACTTGTTAGTATAATAAATAAAAATGTAAGAAAAACAATCCAGAGGTGACAAGAAGTATTTAAGAAAAAGTACTGAAGGATTAGAAGTAAGAAAGTTGATAAAAGAAATAAGATTTGCCATGTCTTGGGTGTAGCAGAAAACACCAAAGCACTGGGGTTCTTTTTGCTAGAAAAGTTGCCTTTTGTCCACTAGGACTTAAACTTTAAATGGTGCTTTTGTGGTGAAAAAGCAAGCAAAGGGTAGGGTATAATAGATAATAATAGTGAAAATAGGGACTGAGAAAGTTAAAGGCATGCAGAAACTGAAGTGGAGGGTTTAGGATAAAGAATGTTCTTTAAGAAAATTATGCACCAGATTCTTGGTGATGTAATGTGAACATTATTGTACATGCATTTTGACATGAATGCCTGAAAAGTTTTTTATTTTAATGTTATTGTTACTACATATCCTGTTGATGTGAGAACATTGTGAACAGATAATATTTCTGTGGACTTCTTTTTGGATACGTTGGAATGTCAGAGCCCCAATTTGTGAGGAAATTCACTTTAAATCTGAAGTCTTGCCTTTTATCATACAAGTCAATTTCAGTAAGAGAGTTGTCGTTGATGCTGATATTTAAATCTAGGAAAACACCACTCTTGTTGTCAGTATTGGTTTTAATTACATATATGTATATAATATGTATGTGTGCTACTTGCTTTAGCCTTTATCATGTATTTCTTCGACTTTAAAATGTCGATTGATTTAGGATTAGAGAATAGGCTCTAAATTCCTTGAAACACAGTTCTGGGATTCCCAGAAGATAAAGGCAGACACCGTGGATAGTGTTGTAGCTTGTGAGTTTCCAGTTAGTTTCTCTTCTCTGCAATACTCCGTGAGCAGTTGAATTTCCCGTTGGGAATTCAACGATAAGGGAGTTGTGGGAAAGACGGGCTGGCTTTCATTCACTTAGCCTCCCCCTCCCCCGAGTGAGAGCAAACATCGAATTCGAAAAGCCGCAACGAGGTTAAATTTGGCCAAGCATTAAGACAATTAGGATGGCGAGGAGGAAGAGCGTCTAGAGCACTCCATACCAAAATGAGTGAGTGAGGAAGCGAGAGAAGAACCACCGCTGACGAGGAAAATTACGTTACAAGCTCTTTTCGAATCAAATTATGCAAAATAAAACCCTGCTTAAACTTTCCGTTTTGACAGCATCGTGCTGAGTTTCGTCCCTTCTCAATAGCAGTTGAGCCATTTCCACCTAAAACGTCTTTTGTATTTCTCGCTTCTCTGTGTTTAATTTGAGGGTGCCTTCATTCCCGGATCGAGGAGGGAGTCGCGGAGTCAACAAAAAGAATTTATTTGCCTCGTAACAGTCAATAGTTTTAAAAAAAATTTCGGGAATCATCACTGAGTAATTAAATGGATGTCCCGTTTCCGTGTCCTGGAATTTCCGGAAAGTTTCTTGATAATTAAGTAGCTTTAGAATATCCTTTTGATGCTGTAGCCTTTACTGATTAAGGTTGAAAGACTATTCATGGACTACTTCCGCAACTTAAGTTTCTAAGCACTAAATAAATTGGATCAGACCTTTAAATTCAAAATATTTGCCTTACCAAAAAAAGGATTTCACCTGTAGTGTGTAATCCATTTTCCGTTTCAACAATTTTTAAGAAAGTGGTTTCTTTGTAAAACTCTTATCCAAAACTAGTGTTCCTGTTTTCACGTACAACAATTTTCAACGAACAATTTTCATTGGAAAAATTTGCGCACTCATAGCGAATAAATAGTTTTGCGATCGACAATTTTAAAAATGTTTTGGTAAAAATGTTGCACCCAGAAAGAATAATTCGTTTTGCGGAGGATAATGATTGTCAAAATATTTTCATTCTAAATTCA
>QLNU02015003.1:87620983-87656293 GCA_006491805.2 Dysdera silvatica
AAAATGCGTTTGTTCTTATCTACATTCGTCTAGTAGGTCAAGACACCGCGGGCTCAATGCGGGGAATTGGTTCGAGCCCAGGATGAGGACGGCGCCTTTTTTTCTCCAAATATAAAAAAAGCTCTAGTTTGAGCTAATTAATACGTGGGTGGCAAAAATTATTGTATAATAAATTCCCCCACGAAAACTCACAAAAATCTCGCCCCGGAGGCTTTTCTGTGTTGACCATATTTGGCAATTGTGTTATCCCTGTGAAGGGTAATAATATCTTACATCCTCAGTAGTTAGGCTCTACAACCAAACCGGTCCCTCTGCGAACACGGGCATGTCAGCAAATATGCCTTATTTGGTGTCCCCAGCAACCCCTTTTATTTTGTCGGGAGAGTTCAGGACCACCCTGTATAAGTATCTTTGCGTCCTATTACAAATTTAATTTTGGGGGAATCGGGCCCTAAGACCTCCCCTAGATACGGATATTTTCTTAGTGCCTAATAGTTAGAGATTTAGTAGTTAACGATAGGTTAATAACATGATTTCACATAGTATTTCCATATACTGACATTATTTACGTATTTCTCATTGTAATTACTTAGAATTGTTTATCTTGTTCAAAATGCATTTCAAAGGAAGGCAGCATTTGATACAGTATTCAGTAGAAAAGATGGGTTGTGGAACAAATTTGAGCTATAATCGGATGTTTATTAAAACTACATATATATATAGATTAGACTATTATGACCAGAAAAGCTTCAAAATCCATAATACTGTTTTATAATATACTGCACACATTGCACACATAAAAATCTGTTTTGCACAGTTCAATTTTCGTCTTGTGATCCAATGTTGGGATTTCGTTCTCTGCGTCTTACATTTTCCGACTATTCTTGATAGGTACCCAACAATTTCTCAACAATATTTAGGGCCATGGTGTTAATACTAATGCATCACAATTCCAGCTTCTCATAAAAATCGTTTTTGAAAAAAATGAAAGACCGCATTTTCTCCGTTATCAGGCTATCTTTAAATTTTTTGGAAGAGTGTAGAGAAATATGAATGATTACCCATAGTTCTGACACTAAAGTTTTAATGTCCGTAATTAATCATTCTTTCTTAAGTCCTATTGCGACGCTTATTATAGGAAGTCAAACATCATTGGACGTTTATTGATTTGTCAGCAGCTTCTCTGCATCTAACTGAGCCTATTCACTTCGCGAAAAATTGTGGACTGGTATAGTTCGTTCACGAAAAGTAGTCCGATGGTACCGTTAGAAATAACGGGAGCTGACGTCACAAACAAATTTGTGACGTCAGCTCCCGTTAATTCTAACGGTACCATCGGACTATTTTTCGTGAACGAACTATATATTCCCAGCTCTAATTTTCTACCTTCAGTTGTCTACTGATCTATTTATCTAGTGATCCGTTGTCTAGCGTTTGTGCTCGAGTCTGATTCTATAGCTTAATATAGTCTTCGGGGAATCCCAGTCGAATGTCTTTCACCATGTTTGGCGCAGTATAGCCCAGATGCTCTTGCGCCATAAAAAAAACAAACAAACAAACAAACTTTCAGCATGTGTTTTATGGACAAAGATATATAATTCTCATTTCTTACCCTCTGTTTGCCAAACTCTTATCGTTCCTTCTAACACTGCTTTCACGTCTTTTCCTAACTGCGGTGAGGGGGCTGAGGTGGTATAGTGGCAGCGCATACATCTAGCATTCGGTTCGACCACATTCAAAGTCGTCTAACCGGCTATAAGGTCTTCGACAACGTCCCAACGTCATTACTGGTTGCGTCTCCAGGGAACTGCAACGCCGAAAACGAGAAAAAATAAACCGTTCGCAATTTTTACCACTTTTATACGATGCCAGTTGCGCAGTAGAAATGTGCGTTATGATGAAAATTAACACTTTGAAAATGTAATCAATTGCATACGTGGTTTAAACTAATTTGCATGCGAAATTTCGAGATGACCGAATTATTTTTTAGAGGTGCTTCTTTTGCAAAAAAAAATGGGTGCTTCGCTTTTACAAAACAGTGAATATAAACTGTTATATATATTATACATATATACAGTACATATATATATTAAATATTATATAAAATACGTATATATAAAATAGTATATAAAGCACATAATATATACTATGTAAAATGCATAAAATATTATAGAAAGTAATTTTATATAAAATAATGTGTTATTTATTTCTTGTTTCGATACTGGCGTTATAAAACTTGCCGATGCTAAAAGCAACTAAAACTTGGGAAACAGTTTACTGTGACACTGATATTCACATACACTTAGTCTCATTGGGAAGCTAACGTAGTCCAATTACATAAATGCGATAGTTCTGATCCCTATAAGGGATTCTAATTTACATTCTGCTTACAGCAGGGATTTACAGTCTAGAAGGAATGTCCCCTAGTTGGGGGAAAATTCTGATTTATAGTGTACGAGGCGTTCTGGGCACATCGATTTTTGGGCGCCCCTCTAATGGTAGCTGTCTCGCAAAATTTGATAAGGGGGGGGAATGGGCTCCAATTGATTAATTGCGCATAGTGGACAGAGTAGATGGGTTATCCGAAAGAGACAGGTGGTGTAAGCTAAAAATTGTTGATATAAATCTATTTAAAAAATGTAATACTACACTTTCTATGGCTTCTTTCACTTCGCCATTTCCCATGCCCATATGGGGGTTGACGTTATGCTATTTTATTCTTCTATTCTCTAACCTTCTATCCAAGGCTTCTTCTCCACTCCATCCACATTCTTCCAGATCTTCCACCACTCTACCATTTCATCTCATCCGTGGTCTTCCTCTTTCAAATTACCACTATCTTGTATATTATCTTTCCCACATATTCCTCATTTCTCCGCTCCATATGTCCAAGCCATCTTAACCTATGTTCCCGAATTTTTCTTCCCATAGATCCCGTCTTTACCATACCTCTAATTAAATTATTCCTTATTTCGTCCCTCCTTGTAACACCATTCATCCACCTCAGCATTCTCATCTCAGCCACTTCTATCTTCCTTTCATGCGCTCTTGTAATTAGCCAAGTCTCCGCCCCGTACAACATTGCAGGTCTCACTACAGTTTTATAACATTTCTTGCGCTGACTCTTTTATCACATAGCACTCCACTCATCTTTCTCCAATTCAACTACACACACACAGAGTTCTATCTTCGCTCTGTGGCCAAATCTCCATCTCCGCCTATAAATGATCCAAGATACTTAAATTTTTGAACAGGTGGTAACCTTTCATCCTGTAAATCTGTGCCACTTCCTCTTTCTCCATTTAGTACCACATATTCTGTCTTTGTTCTGCTTATCCTCAGACTTCTCTCCTCCACCATATTCCAGGACTATAGTTTATTAAATCTACTATTAGATTATCTACTATTTATTCACCGCTACTAATTATAATCTAATAGATAAAAGATCTATTTTTGTAAGGTATAATCTTCACAATGCCTTTTGCTTACTATTAGAAAGAGTCGCACTTCCCATTTAAAGCATCTGCTACATACACTTTACAATGATTCGCTTTCAGTTTGTGTAATAGTATTACGTTGTTGAAATGAATAACATTGTAAAGCGTAATATTTGACCTTGCATGGAAATGTCTCAAACCTTTCCCTTTCGAAGTTACATCTTCCGGAAGCCTTCTATATTTATATACTGTTAAGTGACACGGTGAATGACCATTAATATCTCCCTAGCTTCAGTCACGCATGGAAACAAATTTTAAAAGCTCGCTCATTAACGACCCCTTTCTAATTTCCTTTCTCATTTCTCAGAACCAAATAGTTTATGTCAATGGGTTATGATGCTGTAGTTATGATGCTGCTTACAGTAGGCAATGCAGTGCTAATGCGTTCGCCTAACGCGCCGTTATCCCGGGTTCGATTCTTAATGGTGCCAAACACGAACTCTTACCGACTAACTATTCCGTAGTTCAAGAGTTTGTTCCATAGGGCAGTAAAGGTTCTGGTTCCTTAGTAAACTGTAGAGTCCGACGTAACATGACATTTGCTATCCTTGGTCTGTAAAATTCACAAACAAAGCGAGGCTCAAGCTAACAAATGCAGCATTTTGAAGTATGAACACACCGTGCTCTTTCTTGAAGTTCAGTCCTGTTAACCACTGAAGGACAGCATCTCCTGTCTGAAACGCTTCGCAACGCCCTTATTTGCTGCAACGTATCAGCTTAGCGCTACACGTACATTTATTTGTTTTATAAAGTTAGTTTTAAATACATTTTCATTCCAGCATTATCCAATCGTGTGTAAAGTTTCTACATTTACAAATGCGTCCGCAAATACTAAAATCTTTTTAAAATACAATGCCGCTTCCTTTCTGAAATCATATGCAAAAATTTAAATATTTCATTACTTCCACTCGGATTTAATACGGTGTGTTCTGCTTGCTTCTCCAGAAATCGCAATTTATAAATAATGCATTATTTTCTTAATTAAACGAAATTTTCGGATTTGCATTGCTACGGTATTAAAAATGGTTACGTTCAAAGTCTCCATTTTTTATTTGTTGTTTCGTCTTGGAAAAAAAAATTTCCTAATTAGGTGTACAAAGAAATTTTTCGTTGGATTCTCCAGATCTTTGCACGATTGTGAATAAGTCATGATTTAAATTAAGCAAACAAATTTGTGAAAAATGTCTATTACGCCTTAAACAACACTGATGTTCATATCATTATACAGTGGAACTTGGTAAAGTGACCACCTTTGTAAATTGACTACCTGTATAAACTGACCACCTTTGTAAATTGACTACCTGTATAAAGTGACCACCTTTATAAATTGACTACCTGTATAACATGACCACCTTTGTAAATTGACTACCTGTATAAAATGACCACCTTTGTAAACTGACTATCTGTATAAAGTGACCACCTTTGTAAATTGTTCATATTCCTCGGAAAATCTTAGATTCAGAGGTTCGGATTCCACAGCAAACAGTAGATCCAGGCTCAGTATAACCATCATAGTCCTCGAGCCGTAAAACCACAAGTAAACAAACAGATGCCAATAGAACCAAGTCCGGAACTGCAATCAGCAGAAAAAAGCCATTTTTTCATCTAAAGCTGCCTTAATCCGGATTTGTCAGTACCAAAAATGAAAGAAAAGTTGGTTAGTTTTATTTTTATGGAGCAAGGGCATCAAAGGTCATTCTGCTCCAAACGAAGTGAAGCCGTAAATACAGTTTTAAAATAAAAGCAAATTAAAACTACAATCAATCGTGTAGTCCTAAAAAAATAGCCTAGTGTTTTTTTAATCAGGGGTGGATCCACGGTGGGGGGGTCAGAGAACCCTATAATCAGTCAATAGCCCATTAATCTGATAGGGACAGAAATTATCATCAAGTTATGTATGGGTTTCTAGCAGTCATTACAACCCCCAAAAAATGACGCTCTGGATCTGTTACTGCCTACAGTATATAGCTCGGGGCATACATGCAGGGCTGTTCCCAAAGGGTACGCGCTGTGTGCGCGTCGCGTATTCTCAAGAAATTTTGAAAAATACCGTGTACGCGTGTACGCGCCGCTTACTTTCAAGGTCTCAAAAAAGTTTTCGTATTTGCTGGTTTTTGGACAACTTTCAACAAAGTTCAGCCTTTTTTTTTGCTAGTCATTTACAAACTTGAATGGAAACAAATGAGGAAATATGGAAAACCCCCTTGTACTCCCGAAGCCTCAAAATAATATCCTGCGTACGACCAGAAGAGGAATGAAAAACTGATGAAAGTGGAAACCAGCGGCGTAGCGTATGTTGCCAGTGCCTGGGGCAAGTTAAGTATCGCGCCCGCTTAAACCCGTGAGCACTCCCTTTCTCCAGTCCAGTATTGAAATTTTGCGCCCGGGGTTTTCGCTCCGATTGCAAACCCCACGCGAAGCCACTAGTGGCAACAGCCAACTTGGGCTTGGATAGACGACCAGACAAATTCCAGTCAACGCAGCGCGGTGACATCACCAAGTCCAGTAACCTCTCAATTTCAATACTCTTTAATTAAGACAGCACTGCATACTCTCAATAATTTGCCCCAGACAGCCCTGCAGATCAGCGTAAAATAATAATATTAATGTGATACAGACCCATGTGCCCAAGCCGAACTAAAACCAGGAATGACCTCTGAAGTGAGATAATAAAATAAAGAAAACAATTGAAAAAATAGCCAAAAGTCCTCCTTTTCGCCCTTGTCGCCTTCATTGTGTCAAACAACGAATTGAGTTTTTTTTTCTATTTTCGGAACACAGTTTATGACACGTGTTCCAAGCTGTAATTTCCTTTAAATTCCCACGATTCTTAGTTGATTTATTCAAAATTTTAGGGTCATTGCTCTAAAGCAATTTTCTTAATAAAATTGTCGAATCCACATATAGTTTATTTACAGCTTGAACAGAATTTCGTTTGTAAAATGTATGATTTCCTAAAACTTTGCCCTAGGACCATTAGGTTTTGCTAGGCATCAATTACACCCCTGGCTACAATGATTAAAAAAAGCTCACGGGCTTATTGTCGTCCGTTGGGTGCGGTCACGTGACTACAAATATTTGGCCCTTGCGGAAAAACATAACCCCCCCCCCTACGAAGAAATTTCAACTTTTGGCAATAATTATAACAGCTTATATAAGGGGAAAAGACATAAAAAAATATTTTCTTTAACATATTTGACATGTAGCGATACACTTTTAGTGGTGGTGGAAAATGGTTCAATGTTTAGCCGGGATAAAGACCTCAACACCATATAAACCATATATATTTATAAATAAATAACTAAACTATATAGACTCTTGGGCAATAGATCTTGATTGGCCAAAAAACTCACTATATATACGGCGGATAGCTTAGAACTAATAATAATAACTTAATAATAATTAAAAAATCCGTTCCTCAGAGATAACAAAAAGAAAAAGCAAATAAAAAAATTTTATGTTTATTTTGTTACAGTTCTTTCTGGAAAATTTCGGGCCCCCTTGGAAGTGGGTTCTTGAGCAATGGGCAAGTTTTCTCCATAGTAGCTACGCCGCTAGTTCTGTGGCTTCCTTAAAACTTAAGATTTTCAGATTCTTCGGAAAAATACGTCCACTGCGTTACAGTGGCGTAAGTGTGAGATAGTCTTCTGTCATTCCATTAAATGTGTTCGACTCCGAATGTTATCCTGGAATGGGTACCGGTTTGCCCCTCACCATAGTCAAGGGTTGCACCGGTTTGCTACCCACCATAGTCAGGGGTTTCGATCCACTTTAGAGCAGATGACGACGACGACAAATTGGGCAGGAAGGGATAATTGGGCAGGAAGGGATAATTGGGCAGGAAGGGATAATTGGGAAAGGTGACCGCCGGATGCAGCACTATAATCCCTGTCTTTACAGCAGAGGTTCAAATTCTTCGAAAAACTATCCACTCTTGGCATAGCGTGACCTTTTTTGTCCTTGCATCGTAAAAACAACCTTTATTGCAAGCCATTATTTTATAGGTTTTTTTTTTGTGCCACTTCTTTGGAGTAGATATTTAGTGTAAGTCTCATTAAAGGACTCAATAAATGTAATATCTGTAAAGCAACGCAAGAGTTTTCTCAAATCCCAATAAATGTTACCATCTCTTGAAGATTCGCATTCCATAAGCTTTGAATCTACGTAGTTCCCTCAAGAGATCGTACTTCTTCTACGGTACTTAATACAGTTGAAGAAGTACAAAGTGTTTACTAATCCAACGATATCTGGACGAAACGTCAAAAATACATCAAGCAATCAAATCTTCGCATTGATGACATTTAAAAATACCAGGTTCATCCTTGTATGTAAAATCGTAATCATTCGTTTATTTTCCAGTACTTTTGTTTGCTGGCAGTCAGTCGATGAAATGTATCGATTTGTACCCATTCCGACACATTTTACTTTCCCATTTTAGATAACAGATCCTTGTTATAATGGCAGATCTGCGCTTGATTTAAAAAGAGAGATTATAATCCGATTAAAAGGTTGCTTATCAAATGTCCTTTTCCTAAAAAGATCTGCGTCCTCGCAAATGATAAATGGTAAGTTCAACTTCTACTTACTTCGTAATCAGACGAACGTTTTATTTTAAATGATGGCATTTTTCCTTTCGTTCAGAGTAACAGCTTACTCTCAGGAAATACTTTTTCCCCTTATTAGACGTTTAAAAGGCGCGCAATACATTTCTCATTAAAATATTGTAGATTTAATATTATCTTTAATACACGCGGGCAATATATACACTCCAGTGTTTCAGTTGTAACGTGTTTGACTACTACGCGAGACAAACGGGTTTAAATTCAGCAAGTACTCAGAGGTGGTCTAGCCTTTTTTACATATCTTCAATCCGTGATTTGGTGAATGAGTATTGTATTCGCGTACGCAGAAGGTGTTGATGCGGTTTATAACTCTCCACTGCAATGAAATTTTGTACACTGAAGTGCCAGAAAAACTGGTACACCTACGTAATATCGTATACCCCCCATTGTGCAATTTAATATAGATCTTCTCTTACACACCCATAACTTTTATACTGCTCAAGTTATGTATCACCAAACGCTGTATATCGGGTAAACAATAATTATTATTATTATTATTATATGTGAAATTTCAGTATAATCTACTGAATTTTTCTACAAATTTAGGAAGTTCAAAGGGCTGTATCTTTGCCCTCAGACATGAGTCGGCGAATTTTTTTGCACCATTATCCTTCATTTAATAATCTCTTTCATATGTGTAATTCTTTAAAAAAATTGGACGTTGATTTTTCGTATGGTTCCCTCGTAAGTGTAGGAAATACTTAGGTTAATAAATTTTGGCTAATTAACTCCTGAATCACTAAATTTTTGCCACGAGCCGCCGCTGCTATTTACTCTCATCCACATGTGATTCATAAATTTGAATTTTTGTACAGAAAAATAAAAAAAAATTCTGTATTTTCTCATTTTTATTCCCCCTGTTTGTTTAGTTTTTTGTGAAAAATATAGACATTAATTGAAAAACGAAAAATTAAATTGTTATTAGCATGTAATTTAAAGTGCTGACCAATACCTTTCGATGTCTATTGAGTTTTCATAATTTTGTATTAGAAAAATTTTCAAAGATTTCATTGCCTCATATATTGACGCGATTGCACCGTAATTTGGTCACTCACATTTAAACTAACCCGAGTATAATTTAGCTGGAAAGAATATCAAAAGTTTTTAAGATAAATTAGAAAAATCATCGTCGAAATTTAATTTCCAGGTTGACTTCAAAACGCTGTTTTAAAGAGTTTATTTTTCAATTCTCCGGGAGAGGGGCCCCCGCACCCCCCTTTTCTCTGGAGACTATTCCATACCCATAGGCTCCATGGTAAAACCCCTCTTCAAAATATTAGGGCCCCGCAAAGTCTAGGGCCGCTACTGAGGTCCTCAACACGACATGGACTCGACTAATGTCTGAAGGTATCCTGGAGACAATTCACACCAGGAATCCTGCAGGGCAGTCCACAAATCCATAGGAGTGCAAGGAGGTAGAGATCTCTTCTGAACAGCACGTTGCAAGGCATCCCAGATATGCTCGATAATGTTCATGTCTGGCGATTTAGGTGGCCAATGGAAGTGTCTAAAGTCAGAAGAGTGTTCCTGGAGCCACTCGGTAGCAACTCTCGATGTGTGGGGTGTCGCATTATCATGCTGAAATTGTCCAAGTCCGTCGGAATGCACAATGGACATGAATGGGTGTAGGTGATCGGACATGATGCTTACGTACCTGTCACCTGTCAGAGTTGTCTCTAGACGTATCAGGGGTCCCATATCACGCCAACTGCACACGCCCCATACCATCACAGAAGCTCCACCAGCTTGAACAGTCCCCTGTTGACATGTAGGGTCTATGGATTCATGAGGTTGTCTCCATACCCGTACACGTCCATCCGCCTGATGCAATTGGAAACGAGACTCGTCAGACCAGGCAACGTGTTTCCAGTCATCAACAGTCCAATGGCGGTGTTGGCGGACCCAGACGAGGCGTAAAGCTTTGTGCCGTGCAGTCAACAATGGTACACAAGTGGGCCTTCGGCTCCGAAAGCCCATATCAATGATGGTTCGTTGAACAGTTCGCACGCTGACACTTGTTGATGCCCCAGCATTGAAATCCGCGGCAATTTGAGGAAGTGTTGCACGTCTATCTCGTTTAACGATTCTCGTCAGTCGTCGAAGGTCCCGTTCTTTCAAGGTCTTTTTCCGGCCGCACCGCTGTCGGAGATTTGATGTTTTACCGGATTCCTGATATTCACGGTATACCCGTGAAATGGTCGTACGCGAAAATCCAAATTTTGTCGCTATCTCGGAGATGCTATGTCCCATCTCTCTTGTGCCGACTATAACGCCACGTTCAAAATCACTTAAATCTTGATAACCTGCCATTGTAGCGGCAAGAACCGATCTAACAGCTTTGCCAGACATCTCTTGTCTTATATAGGCGCTGCCGACCGCATCGCGTTACGCTGATTGGTTGCAAAGCTCCGTTATTTGCATACGCACGCCTGTACCAGTTTTTCTGGCACTTCAGTTTATATTTAGCATAAGAATATATGAGTTGTAGCTCTGTAACCTCCCCCACATTGAGCCTATAACCACCTCATGAACTTTCTGCGTACGCCTATGTCTGTACGTATCTTAGTCATGTACGTATCTTAGATTATGTAATGATCAATCTGTAGTATGTCTTGTACTTAGTCTCCATTAGGTAATGATCAACTGTACGTATGTCTTAGTCTAATATAATTATAATGATCAATGTACGTCTTAGTCAACATAATGTAATGTAACATAGTACATTTATAGAACAAGTAAATGGTGGTTGGTAGTTCAGCACGCGAACTGGTCGGACTTCACAGTACGTACGTATCTTAGTCATTATGTAATGATCAACTGTACGTATGTCTTAGTCTAATATAATTATAATGATCAACTGTGCGTATGTCTTAGTTCAACATAATTGTAATGATCAACCGTACGTATTACTTAACCTAACATGATTGCAATGATCCTTATACTATAGAAGACAGCCCTGCAAAAAAAAATGGTGCGGTGGTAATCCGTTCACCTGGCATGCCATGAATCCGGTTCGACTCTCTACAGTACTTCCTAAAAGTAAAGCTTAACGTTTAACTACTCACTTTAGTCCGAGGGTTGGTTGCTTAGACTTTAAGAGCTTTGCACTCCTCTGTAAAATGGAGTCACACGGCCCTACGTTGGCATAGCGGTAACACATTCCTCCATCGTGTAACTAACCTGATTTCGATTCCTAATGGTATCGTAGGTGGCGTATCGTTTTTCTGCCCACCGTAGTCCAGTGGTTGGTTGCTATGGCAGCGAAAGTTCGGATTCATTTCATTCAGTTGTGATGAAACAACTCTGAGATCCACTATCTAAAATCGTTGGACAAAGGATGAAGACATCGTTCCTATTCTGTACGTAAACGATTGCTTTCGTAACAAGATCTGCTTATCCGCTTGTGAACTCGACGTATCTGCCTGTGAACTCGATGTATACGCTTATGAAGTCGACGTATACGCTTATGAACTCGACGTGTACGCTTGTGAGGAAACATATCCCGCAGTGTAATCAGCCAACATCTCTGCATTTTCTTTATGCCGTGGATCATCCTTAGCTTCGTAGTTGTGGCTTTCTGGAACAAGTCACTGACTTTCTCGTGGTGTGAAAATCCTTGCTCGAATCGAAAGGTCTTCGCTTATATTTTGATTTGCCGCATGGGGATGGATCGGGTCAGTATTATAATTTGTGCTACGCATTGGCGTACCCAGGAGGGGATATTGATGAGGGTTGTAACCCCCCATTGCAATGAAATTTTGTATATTTAACATAGGAATATGTGAGTTGTAGCTCTGTAATCCCCCCCCCCACACACACACATTGAGCCTATAACCACCTTATGAAATTTCTGCGTAAGCCTACGGTGCTACGGTTAAAGTGAAGCAAAATGTGGCAAAATTTGTTACACATTCTCTTCTCATTTTCGCTCGCGAAAAACGAGTTATGAAAGACGCTCTATCCTCTACTGCAATGAAACAACCTGTCTATGACGTCAGGTCCCTTGAATTCTAACGGCGACTCACCACCAATTTTCCGCGAACAGATTATAAATCACAACCCATCATATAATTTGCTTTTGAAACAAGCACCAATTGGATAACATTCAAGGCATCTGCCTGGCAGAATGACTTCAAGCATTGCAATTTCTGTTCGCCCCACAAACAAGCTTTATAATGCACACTGGAAGTGAATAAATCCTTAAATGTCATCCATCCTTCAATATTTTCCCACTAAATGTTGGATGAGTCATTTTAGATAACATTCGCGTTTGCCCCTTCCTTCCTTTATCTCAAAATTCAAATTAGGAACAGCTTGTTCTGACACTCGGCGCTTAATCATTAACCAAAGCTCGTGAACCTTCTCCTGCGTTGTTTGGTCTTCTAAAAATGTTTCAAAATTATGCTCGTTACAATTAACGAAAATATTTTAAAAAATATGATAAACGTTATTATTTGTAAGTTTTATTTTCGCCTCGAAATAATTTTAATTGAACAAAATCTTCAATGGGTCTAACTATCTGGCCTTTCAATTCTGTAATGGTAACTTTCACTAATCGCTTTCTAAACAGCTTTACTTTTAAACGCTTCCGATGTACTTGAAGTTATTTGAAATAAAATATACATTAAGCGCACCAAAATGTCTTTCGCAGATCAGTCGCAATATTGCATAAGTAATGGAAGCTAAAAGACGTTGACAGGAATAGCAATTCACCAGGCTGAACTCGTGTTTACTGTGCAGTTGCGAAGTCCTATGTATTAAGCAATACCAAAAGTCCGAGTACTCCGCGGGGCTCCATAGGACAAAATAATATGCCGACGCTCAAAAACAAAAACAATAATTGATTAATAAAGTAGACTGAATAAAAATTTCACCATAAATCTCATAATGGAGGGCCTCCTAATCAGAGGGACTCAAAATTTAAGAAATGACTTCATGCCTCTTGATTGGCTTAACAAGCCTCGAAGTTGCATTAGCCAATTTGAAAATGCGCAAGAATTTTTAGAGATATAAACATCATTCTAAAAGAACAGTGTACAAGCCCTTGATTAGATGGTTTACGCAAATTTCTTATATTGGCCCATATATCACTAGTAGTTAATATACTATTAATTACATTATTGATGAGTGCCGTTTCGTGAAACAAAAATAATGATGTAATCGGCAAAGTCGTTGGATTTAAAAAAATAAAGTGTCAATTAAAATATAAATATATCCAATATTAATCAAAAATACAAATATAAGTCCTGGATTGTAAATGGGATGTATGTTGTTGTGAGGTAATAACTGTGTAATATACGGTTGCACCTTAAAACCTAAATAATATAAAATAATTCATAACCTAATAATATAAAATATAAAATAATTCATAACCTAATAATATAAAATATAAAATAATTCATAACCTACCTATATATCTCAACTTGGATTTTATAGTTATAGCTAAACATATTAAAATGACTATTATTAAGACTTATTCTCCCCACAAGTACCAAGGCAAGGGTTAAGCGATTATTCATCGTAAAAATCAGAGATAAATTATGATATGCGAAAAAAGTGAACTGTATAAATTCTAAAACTTTAATTTTTTCACGACAATTCATTAATCATTTTCTCAAGGCTTAAAACAAGCATTTTCCTTACAAGTACAAGCGTTTTCCTTAGAAATATGGGCACTTTCTTCCCAAATACAAGCATTCTCGTAGGTAGGAGAATACCGACAAAAAAATACGTTTCTCTGTAAAACGTGAAAACACAAACTGAAAATATAAATCAATATTCTTTGACAATGAAACGATAAACCATGAGCCTCGCAATTAAATTATAAAGAAGCAACAATGCAGACGGGTGGACAGAAACAACCGTTTTTCTCCAAAAAAAAATGTAAATTTATTTAAATTGCATCTAAAACTTCTAAGAACGTTTGTTATATTTTGATGTCAGGCAATATGATTGTGAAGCATATAAGTTCAGTAGTAATCAAAGCAGATTTGCAATCTCTCTTCAATTGACTAAGAAATTAACAACACTATATTAGCATCCCGAAAACCCCCATAGCTAGAAATTATATACCTTACTAACAATCATTCGAATAACTAACCGTCGTTCGAAATAAACCTATTCATCCATTAACAATCATTCAACTGACAAACAAATTCACGGACATTAATTTTATTATCAATTATAGCCCTCAGAAATTACGTAATCTGAAAGTAATTACTTCATTAAGGATCGGCCTCGCTGTCAATTCTACCGTTACAATCAACTCCAGTAATTAGGATGTAACTAGCAACCACTTAACGTTGGGTTTACATTAATACTCATATTAGGTTTTAGTGTCCTCGTTCAAAACAAGTTCCTTCATGCACACCACCTTTGTTTTTTCTGCCACCAAATTAAAAAAAATAGTCCACCATCTTCATACTGTCAATGTACAGAAGGACAACAAAAAACTTTGAAGCACCTTGTCTTACACTGCCCTGCGTATCATTGCGACAGAATAAACATTTTCGGGTCCTGCAATCACCTGGGATCTAAGTTTACCTATAGAAATGAATGAACTCCTGTCGGTGCAAAGTAGTGCTAGCATCATCAACGCTCGACGGCATTGCGACTTCTTTTTTTCTTTTCCGCTATGTCGCTTTCTTTGACGTTTACAAATGTCCGATTTCTGGTGTCAACATACTCTATTATACTCTATGTTACTATCTTCGAGCACTTTGTGTTGCGTTGTAGAGTAAACGTTTTCTCGTCTTTTTTTTATATTTGTCATTGTGTTCTTATTTGAACCAGTTTTCTCTGCATTTCTCACTTTTCCATAATGTTCCTTTCTTTGATTCAGAGTTGTACTTTGAAACCAAACTTCTCAACATAATATTTATTTTCTGTGACCAACAAATAATTAAAATAGATTAAAACATCGTTGACAATCATTCTCCCTAAAGTACACTTATTTCTTTAAAACATTATCAGTGACGTCTTACATCTTTAATAGTAATAAACATAGAAAAAACTAATCACCTATCCGAAATTATTCCTTACTGTTTTGTTTTTCAGAATAGATAAATTGGATGCAAATAAAACACGGTTTTGATAATCATATGTATATATAAAATTTAATGCACTTTCCCGGAAAACCTTACGTTGCAGAATAAAAATATTTTCCTGACCATTAATAAAGCGATATTTAATATCTTTAATGCTTCTTTCTTGGTAGCCAGAAAAGAAAATGTTTACTCTAAGAACCTCAATCGATAGTCGGATGGAACCATCTTACCAAGAAAGATTCTTAGAAGCAAGTTTCTGAGAAGAAAGAACTATACTTTGGTTACACGATCAGCCTGGCGCAATTATTTTCATTAACAACTAAGGCTCTTAAAAAGGGGATAAACAGACGCAGTAAATTTATAAAGTTGTCTCTAATAATGGCGTATTAATTGAACCGTGATTTTACCTCGGTAACAAAAAGTCTAACAGTAGTATAAAGTTTATTCCGCTTCTGTTAGACTTTGTTTTTTAAATTACAAATGAAACCTTTTCAGTGGTAAACGACCTTTAAAGTGAGACATATGGGAATTAGCAGCGTTTGAATTCCTCGTCAAGAATATTAAACGTTTCCGTGCTAAACTCCTATGAAATTTGTCTACTAATTTTTAAAAATGAAACATTTACGAACCTTTTGTTGTTTTCGAATCGCACAGTATGTGAAAAAAAAACACATGTGAAGTTAATAAGCTTATGAAAGATTATGGTATTTAGTGGATAAAGTAAAAACAATATGCGTCGAAAAGTTCAAAGCATGTAAAAAATTTCGTATGAAAAATAAGCTATTTACGACGGATATTTGGGGCATTTAGCTACGATTTAAGAGAGCTGGCCAAATTGGTTTGAAGGACTCGTTGCATTTTCGCAGCCCTTCATGTTTCTTTTGCGCGTTCTTTATATCTGACTATCATATCATGAGGAAGAAAAGTACGTGAATATATAAGCATGCGTATATGAGAATGAGTAAATGAAACGTATAAATATATGAGTACACATATCTGAGATAAAGTCATGTACAAAGCTTCATGGTAGCCTATATGAAAAAGCATTTATTGTAATTAGAAAAAGTGGGGAAAACTTGGATGAAATATATTCCACTTTATGAGGTAATATTGCCGTACTTCTTGGATTAATTATTGAATTACATTTCTAATTTAAAGGGAGAAAAATTTAACCGTGCTGTTTTGGGAAGTCGTGAAAGTGATGCAATACAAAAAAAATGAATAAAACGAAGCAATTCTTCACAATGAGCTCATTTTAATAATGTAGTATATAATTTTGGAGGTCGAAATAAATGCTTTTTGACAGTAGGGCGAAATTTTCCTAAAGCTTCTATTTTCAATGTAATTTCTCCATTCGTTGATATTATTATATATTTATGTGCTCTATCAAGATCAGATCCTATTAAGTAAGAACATGATGTTTCAACTTTATAGTACATGATTTTTGAACTTTAAAGGAATACATGAAGTATTTGAATTTTCAACTTTGTGTGATAACTGCCTTTCATTTGGCAGAAAAGAATCAAAGCCACTTTGATTAGAGTTAAAAATTTGTTGTGAGATAATATGAAGAGCAAAATTTCTCGTTGGCAAAACGAACTCTATGTAACTATTTTCTGTGCTCTCTATAATGTGGGTGTATAATTTCGTGATATATTTTGTTACCTGCCGCCCCCTATTCGGTTTTGGCTTTGAAAATTATTTATTAAACTGTCCAAAAATTTAAAATCCTCAATTTCTAACCCTTGGGAATTCAGGAACTCCCACATTTTCGAATTCATATCCCATATCTGAACCTGTAAATTATTTACCCTAACTTTTGTAAATTTAGTTAACGTTTCATATTTTATTATTTTATATTATGCTATTCTACATTTATAGCTATATTTGATATACATTTCCTAAATCTGGAAATATGATCAGGATAATTTACATTCAGATATATCCTGTTTGCTGTTTGAAATTCGTCTGTTTTCGACAACTTTCAAAATTATACAATAAATTTTGCCACCTAGGTTTAAGTAGCACAAAGCAGAGGTTTTTTTTATATTTGGAGGGGAAAAAAAGAAGAGGCGTCGTTCGCATCCTGGATTCGACCCAGGGTCCCTGCGTTGAGCCCGCGGTGTCTTGACCAAATAGACGAATGAGGACAAGAACAAACGCATTTTTCTCCGTATATTAGGATGTAAGATATTATTACCCTTCACAGGGATAACACAATTGCCAAATAATGGTCAACACAGAAAAGCCTCTGGGGCGAGATTTTTGTGAGTTTTTCGTGGGGGAATTTATTATACAATAATTTTTGCCACCCACGTTCATATAGCTCAAACTAGAGCTTTATTGTATTTGGAGAAAAAGAGACACCGTCCTCATCCTGGATTCGAACCAGGGTCCCCGCGTTGAGCCCGCGGTGTCTTGACCTACTAGATGAATGAGAACAAGAACAAGCCCTTTTTTTCTCCGTATATTAAGTTGTAAGATATTATTACCCTTCACAGGGATAACACAATTGCCAAATAATGGTCAACACAGAAAAGCTTCCGGGGAAAGATTTTTGTGAGTTTTCGTGAGAGAATTTATTACACAATAATTTTCAGCACCCACGTATAAATAGCTCAAACTAGAGTTTTTTTTATATATATTTGGAGAAAAAGAGGCGCCGTCCTCATCCGGCATACGAACCAGGGTCCTTGCGTTTAGCCCGCGGTATCTTGACCAACTAGACGAACGAGGATAAGAACAGAACAAACTCACTTTTCTCCTATATTAGGATGTAAGATATTATTACCCTTCACAGGGATAACTCAGTTGCCAAATAATGGTCAATACAGAAAAGCCTCCGGGGCGAAATTTTCGTAAGTTTTTCATGGGGGAATTTATTATACAATATTTTTTTCCACCCTCGTTTAAGTAACTCATACTTGAGCTTTTTTGTTATATTTGGAGAAAGAGGCGCTGTCCTCATCCGGGATTCAAACCAGGGTCCCCGCGTTTATCCCGCGATATCTTGACCAACTACCTGAACGAGGACAAGAACAAATGCATTTTTCTCCGTATATGAGGATGTAAGATATTATTACCCTTCACAGGGATAACACAATTACCAAATAATGGTCAACACAGAAAAGCCTCCAGGCCAGATTTTTGTGAGTTTTTCGTGGGGGAATTTATTATACAATAATTTTTGCTACTCACGTTTAACTCCCTGTGAAAGGTAATAATCTTAGTGTAATAATGAGAAGTGATGTGAAAGGTGATAATCTTAAAGGTAAATATCTTACATCCTAATATACGGAGAAAAATGCGTTTGTTCTTGTCCTCGTTCGTCTAGTTGGTCAAGATACCGCAGGCTAAACGCGGGGACCCTGGTTCGAATCCAGGATGAGGACGGAACCTCTTTCTCCTCAAATGTAAAAAAGCTCTAGTTTGAGCTAATTAATACGCGGGTGGCAAAAATTATTGTATAATAAATTCCCCCACGAAAAACTCACAAAAATCTCGCCCCGGAGGCTTTTCTGTGTTGACCATTATTTGGCAATTGTGTTATCCCTGTGAAGGGTAATAATATCTTACAAATTTCAACATACTGAGCAATTGGTTTCATCTTTTCTAAAGTGAATTCATTGAACAATTTATCGTTCTGTACAGTATAGCTATACGATTCGTCATCGACTATTCCAATATCACTGTTTCGTCAACACTGGAGTTAACAGTTTAGAGTTTGATGACAATTTTATTTCCACTAATATTGTTATTATTTCATTTCATTTCATTTCTTTCTTTCTAGGCCATTACAAATACATATCTTGTACGTCAATTTCAAGTCATAGTGTGTGACCATACTTTAATATTGCCTTGGCCCAGGGGTCCTTTTGGAAAAAGACGGTATAAATGTACCATCTGACAAACCCAAAGGGCCCAGGGTTCTTATTTTGCATTAAACAATGTCTCCAAGATCTGGATAACTAACAACTAGATTGAGATTAAAGTAGCAGTAACAATAACACAAAGAAAAAGAGACTATTAGTATAACTGAATCACGCAAAGAAAAGGGAAATATTCATATAACTAAATCAATAAACCAACTAAATCCAGGATTGGGACGGCGTCTCTTTTTCTCCTAAAAGAAGCTCTATCTCTCCAAAAAAAAGCTCTGTCTTGGACTAATACACGGGAGTCGAAAATTATTGTAAAAACCAATAAAACACAGATAATACATGTCAACGTGTCCCGAGCACAACCTTTGCCACATATGAATAAAATTCTGTCATAATGGCCAAAGCGATCAAATCAGATCCCAGTATTCAAAACCCTTATCAGCAATCCGCCGTGCAAAAAAATAAGAATCCTGTAAAATAATATCCCCAAAAATCAAGGGGAAAAATCAAGTGAATATGCTTTCAAGTCAATCTTAAAATTTCTCAAGGAGTAAAAATTTTTAAGATTATTTGGTAAAGCAGTCCATAATCCAACCCCAATACGATTTACATGTTGACCAATATATTCAATCCTAGCATATTCAACTCTTATATTATTTTTATATCGTATATCGTAATAATGAGGACGATGAATTGCGTTTTCAATTTTTCTCAATACCTCTCTTCTTTCCTCAAGTCCTTGTCCGTTTTTTCGGACTCAATGTTATCGTATTTATTTACAGCCAACTTCTAAACTAATTGAATTTATATGTCTCTATTTTTCATTTTATCCGAATGAGAAGCTAGCAAAATTAAACTGCTGGCATATGTGAACAGGTTTATATTATTGTATAGGCGAACTTGATAATCAAATATTCCAAAAAATTTCTAAATCATAGACAGGGACGCCAAATATCCGTTATGACTAGCTTATTTTTTTGCATGTTTTGAATTTCCTGACACATTTTTTTGTTTTATTCATAAAATGCGATCATCTTTCGTAATATTACCAACTTCAAAAGTGTTTTTGAAAAACTGCAATTATAAAATATCAAACCCTACATAAAAACTGTCTTTTTCGGACTTCGAATTTTAATGTAAAATTTCATGTGGATTTAGAAGGAAAATGATTCCATATTCTTCATAAGGAACTCAATCACTCTCAATCCCCATGGGTCTCATCTCGAAATGTGTTTATCCCTGAACAGGTTTCTGGGCAGATGAATCTTACCTGCAGTGAATAATCATTTCTGACACCCAGCTCAAATTAGAGCTTTTTTTTTATAGAAGAAAAAGCGCGCTGACCTGGATTCCAACCGGTGACCCAACGCATGACCCATTGTGCCTCTACCTGCTCAACCATTAGGGCAGGGACAATTCTCCCTATCTTCATGTAAATACGATATTTACCTGCGATTTCCAAGGTAAATAACACACTACCAAAAGAGCTTACACAAATCTTTAAAAACCTACAAAGGAGTATAAGTTCCGGCTAGGATATTTGAAATTTGAATTTTAAGTGCCCCAGTGAGCATAATCATGTTCTTCTGATTCGCCGGGTTTGGGTTAGTGTCCTAAATAGGCATGATTGTTAACGTACCGTGAGATGGTATCAGTCATGTGACGCCCCTGTGGCGAAACGACTGAAAATATTTCATTATTAGCTGAAAATAAAAAATGCCAAACGCCAATACGATTAAATGGATATACCCGGAAACTCGTTAAATGTGGGCTCGTTATAATTGGGTCATTCTGTAGTTTACACCCCCAAAATTCCTCTCTAGATCCACCTCTGTTTAATCCGGATTCTATTGCAATAGTACTCCGTGCGTTTTACCTACACACCGTAGTCTGATGTATGGTTCCATAAATGGTAGAGGTTCACAATCCTCGGAAAATCGTAGATCCAGGTGTAACATGATCTGAATTGCCATTATGCTTTAAAATGAAAAAAAAATTACTGGGCATAAGGTAAGCCACTGTACTATGCTCGAATATTACGAAAACCGTTTATATTAGGTTTTATCTGGCAATAAAGAATTTTCTTGATTTTATTTAATTGAGACCTTTGGTCTCAATTAAATAAAAACCAAATATAAATTAAATAATAACCAAAGGTATTCGTTATTTTTCCTCGCTATAACCGGGTTTTAGTTGTAACCGAGCTCGTTATATTAAAGTTCGGCTGTATATTATCATCCTATCCAACTCCGTAGGATATGCTGATGTATGCTTCCCTCCAATTAACTACCAGCAATCCTTTCACAGGACACACATATAAATTAATATAATAATTAACACGATGTATTAAATTTGAATATAGAGAAAAACTGATTGAATTGTTTGCAGATAAAAAGTTTGGATATTATGTTTGATGTAATATATTTAAATTACCTTCGTATTGCAATTCTTTCAAAAAACTAAATGCCTCTTAATGTGTAGACCCTTTTTGTATCCAATACATGTTACTTTTCTCCTTTATTTCCAGTTTCTTCAACTTGATAGTTAATTCATAAGGCTTCATTTATTCTCGTGTAATGCCAATTTTAACGATGCATTGATAAATAACTTTCCTAAATTGAAAAATCAATTCTCGTAATTTGGAGTATTCCCTTTTGGGCTTATCGGAGAAGCATTCAATCATAAAAGGCGCTTTTAAAAGGAGCGAGGCATAAAGTGAAGCCATGCCAAAACTGACAAAAAGAGTTAGGATAGCTTCAAGATCTAAAAATAATCAACGTTCCGCCCCCTATCTTACCATCGCTTCTTTATACCACTTGCTTTCCAAATTAAAAAGCAGAAACCCCAAACAAAAACATTAATCGGTTCTATGAAATCCCTCGAGTGAATTTTCTTCCGCTGTCGCTTCTTTTCTTGAAATCTTTGTAACTAAATCCCAATTTCTCTTATCCTACAATGCTTTTTTCTCCACTCATTGTCACTGCAAAACCTAAGCGCTTTCTAAGGTTCTGTAGCATATCGTCTTATCAAAAGCTGAGCTTTTCACGAACGCCAAAAACCTGGTTGTCTATGCAAATTAAAAGCGTTTAACACCTCTCGCAGTATAGTAAATTATTACGATCAATAAAGGAGATAGGGACGGCATTTCTTGCCACCACAGCAAATATTTGCTCTTGTGTTTCAGCTTTAATTACTTCGGCTGATTTAATGGAACCAAAGGTTTCGGAGACCCGTGTTATGTCACGTTCCCTGTTATAATTTCACGCTGCACTTTCGAAATTTAAATTCCTAAAATTTAAATAATTCCATAACGTGGGCGAGAAGTACAGTTTTTAAACAGGAAAAGATAATGGTGGATTAAATTTAAATATCTTATTAGTAATTAAATTTTTAAAAACAACGAATGAAATTTTAATAAGGGCATTTTGATTATCTTATTATTCCAAAAAATCCTTCCCCCAATGCCTCGATTCCTTATCGGGTTCCAATAGGTGTTGACTGAATTCAATTATAGTACATATACGCGGGCTATTTTTTAAGTAAAATCCGTTTTGCAATAAAACGAAGTAAGTAGATTTTTTTTAAAAAGTGTTCATGTTCTGAGGTTACATACAACTTTTTATTTTTCTATGTAATCCCCTTGCCGATTAAAACATTTATCGTAACACTCTACCAGTTTTTGCATACCGTCGTCATAGAACTCTGTCGTTTGTGACGATATCCAATTACACACGGTCGTTTTCACTTCCTCATCAGTTTCTAAACGCTTGCCGCCCTGGAAGGTCTTCAGATAAGCGAAGAGGTGGTAGTCGCTAGGCGCAAGGTCTGAACTGTATGGCGGATGATCGAATCACCACCTTCCTCGTTGTGGAGCGTCATAAATGTTAGGGCACTTGCCAATCTTTTATTTTGGTGTTTCTCACTCGGCAGTTCAGGAACTCATCGACAACACAATTTCTTGTACTTTAAGTTCTCAGACCCAATTTTAAACAAAACTAACCTTGAAATTCGTGGGAATTCCGATGACATCTTAGAAATTGTGAATCTCCTGTTTGTGTGAATTTGGGTATCAACTGCCTGCACTAAATCGTCAGTGATTACAGATGGCCGACCAGATCACGACCTCCCTTGAATAATTTTACCCATTTGTTCACTTTCGAATCGCTCATTGCGTTGTCATCGTAAACTTCGCATATCTGGCGATGGATATCCGCGGATTTAATGTTTCTTGTTGTTAAGAATCCGATGACTGACCATATTTCACAGTTGACGGGGTACTGGGTTTTCTTAAATATTTTAATGAAGCGTACAAAGCGTATAGACACAGACTAACGCCGTGAATGGATAAGACGTCGGATTCCTCTCAAAGAATGCCCTGAGCCTGCGCGAGGATTCATTTTCACTCTCATGCTGGATTTCAAAGGGTATCCACAAACGGACCTTACTTAAAAAAATTATCCTCATATATACATTTCTTTAAGGAGTTAAGTGTTTCTTAATATATACAAATATAAACTTCATTATTTTTCCTTCATCTTTGCTATTTCCCAATTCGGTAACAGCGACATACAATGGCGCTTATGTTGCTTCCTCTCTAGGATATAACAGTGCTATATGGCTAACAATATCCTTCAGGACCTTCGCTTGGTCGTTCTATATATCTTTCTTGCTCTGTCTGTCTTAATCTTTATAATGTGTTTTCTTTTCTGTTCTCATGTCTGAACTATCTCTTTTTTCTCTGATTTTTTTTTTCTTTTGTACTTATTGATTAAATTTCTTTTCTCGTGTCCGCATCGTTCTTTCTACTTCTTGACGTTAGTCCAATATACATCTTCAACATGCACGTTTCTACGCGTGGGGCACTTTCCTCCTCCTTTAATTTTAATCAATTTACTCACAATATGTTAGAATAATGCAAGAAAATGAACAGAAATGAGGATGATTATATACAACGATAATATTATTATCATAATAGAATAATTTTATTATATATACACGACATGGACGCACCGAGGGGGTACAAGGATGCACCCCTGCATGTATTCTTTGGGCGCACATGATACACGAAATTGTTTTAGTCTGCATATTCTCTTATCTATCATCCTGTAGGTTCCTTGTTATGTCAAGAATTTGGTTTAACTGTGTACAGGGTGCTACGGTGGTGCAGTCGCAATACTTCTGACTAGCGTGTCGTTAATACGGGTTTAATCCGTTACCATGACAAATAGAAAGCTGCCTATTCACTGTAGTCTGTGGATTTGTTCTCTAAGCTGTAAGAGGTTCGGATTCCTCGAAAGGTCCCGGAAGCAGCCTGACAGTTGATGTGCCATTAAAAAAAAGCTCTTACTAGCTTGAAGAACATCAGTGGAGAGGAACATCCATTTTCTAATTATATTGAATTTTCATTTACGATGTATATAGATCTTCTGTGGCCGTAACGCAAACAATGTACGATGGACGTGCGTCGTTATGCTGTTTGAGATAGTCTATAACTTATATTTTTTTTTTACTCTTGGGTATCAACGTAGATTTCTCAAAATTATTGGGGGGGGGGGGCAAAGCACATTTTATGTACATTTATACATTACAGTATATGTAAAATCACAATTTAGTAAATAGATATTAGATAGATATTGACATACGACATGGAAATGAGATAATAAAAATGCATTCTTTGGTTCACAATCAATTACAGTCTAAAAAATATCGCCCTACGTTACAATATGCTTGGTTTAGGTGCTGTTATAGCGATCATGATCCCGGAAAATGCAAAAATGTTGAGGAAATTTCTTTTGAAATTGAATACAACAATTGTAGCCGAGATAATTGCAAAAATCTGTCATTCTTAAAATGTGCCCACTGTGATCAATTGCTTTGCTTCACTCTTTTCTTTTTTTGTACTGTAACACTTTTACGACATTCCTGAGATGTACACAGTTTAATTTTTCTCATTTTTAAATAAAGAGCATAATTCAACAATTAATCCACAATTTATGGTTACATAACTTCATGAAATAAAATACATTTCATGAAATTTTGTTCACATTTTTTCTAATTACAATAAATGCATTTTCAAATAGCCTACTATTAAGTTTTGTTCACAATTTTTTTAAATTCCATGGTTGCAACAGCATGTGATATGCAATGACCACATCCAGGTTGTGTAAATATAGCAACTTTTCATTATTCATACACGTCATTTATTCATACTCATATATTCATACATCTCATATATGGATGTATGAATATATGAGATGTATGAATATATGAGATGTATGAATATATGAGATGTATGAATATATGGGTATATATTCATACATCTCATATATGGATGCTCATATATTCATACATTTCATTTATTCTTACTCACATATTCACACATCTTGTATATGAATACTCATATATTCATTCATACATTTCATTTATTCATACTCATGTATGCATGCTTATATGTATTCATGTGCTTCTTTTCCTTATGAGATAATATTTTGGAAAAAGAAATGTAAAAGAAACTTGACATGGGCTGCGATAATACGAAATAACTACCTCGAACGAAAACCTGGAGTAGCCTTCAAAATTGTCCTCAAATTCGCCAAATATCTATGCTAAAAGTTCATTTTTCATATTAATTTTTTTATACTGTTTAAATTAGCTGAGACATAATTTTTTATTTTTATCCGTTAAATACGATGATCCTTCATAATCTTACCGACTTCAAACCTGTTTTTGCTCACATACAGTGCGATTAAAAAATATCAAACCTGGCGAAAAAAGTGTCATTTTTGGATTTCAAATATTCATAAAAAATTTTCATATCAGGAAGTCAAGCACTACCATCTCCTGTAGGCGCAAAATCAAAGTGCAGTGAACAGTGAAAGGGCTTCCCTTGTAAGCACTTTGTTAACTTCACACAAATTTTTCTCTATACTTATATTTTTCATA
Organism: Dysdera silvatica; assembly: GCA_006491805.2. Taxonomy (NCBI): domain Eukaryota; kingdom Metazoa; phylum Arthropoda; class Arachnida; order Araneae; family Dysderidae; genus Dysdera; species Dysdera silvatica. The sequence goes on from QLNU02015003.1 coordinate 87,646,972, forward strand.
TGATTTGTACCATTTATATCTCACACATTGTTATCTGTTATTATCCATCAGTAACATATACATCTGCATTTCCATCCCTTTTGTCTATGTTATAATGAATTTCAATGTTTCCAATATTCTTAACAATTCTATTTTTTACATTATTTAATCCCTCACTCAAAAAATTATCCTCATAATTTTGACTGACTTCAATTGTTATATCATTTTTACAATCCTTTACATACAGAGCATCAATAACATTATTTACATAATTACACTTATTATTAATGAATTTTATATTCACCTTTTTTTCCATTTTCCTCCATCTTCACAATATCAATACCATTTTTAAACACATTTTATTAGACAAAAACATTTTTCCATTTATATCTATATCATTGATTATGATATTGTTAGTACTGTTTAAATTTAATTTGTTATTTGATTAACATTTACTCCACATTTCATTATATCAGTACTAACATTATTTGTAATATTATGCATACGCCACGGAGGCTTTCTTGTGTTGACCATATTTGGCAATTGTGTTATCCCTGCGGAGGGTAATAATACCTTAACATCTTTACATACGGAGAAAGAGAGCGTTGTTTCCTGTCCTCATTCGTCTAGCGGTCCAAGACACTCCGGGCTAAACGGAGGGACCCTGGTTCGAATCCAGGATGGGGAAAGCGTCTCTTTTTCTCCAAAACGAATAAAGCTCTAGTTTGAGCTATAATCTATACGTGGGTGGCAGAAATTATTGTATAATTATGCATATCATTAAAATTATCTATATTTGACAACTTTGAGATTATTAGTGTGGGCATTTTGTAGTGGTCCTTTACACATGCTTACATTATTGCTCTGAAGATTTTGTTTTATTGAATAACTATTGTCGCTGTTATGCATTTTCTTTTCCCTTATAAAATTTCATTACGTTCTCTGGATATCGGCATAGTTATTAATAACTAGGACTTCACTGTGATCAATTCTTGCGTTTATCCTGCCATTTGTTATCCACAAGTATTTCAATCCACATTCTCCCTTTATCTGCAATGCTAAAACAAAAAATAAATTATTTAAACGACTTTTTAGCGAAAATTTAAGCAAGTAAGATTAATTCGAGATTTTGAAAGTTAGTATTTATATACTTTGTTATCTGCGTGCTTTTACATGCTCCTACTATTCATAACCGAATAAAGATACGTTGGAACAGTTCTTAAATATATATAAATCATTCATGCGCATTTGCTTTTACGATATATTTTCCATCTCATTTCTGACATAACTTGATCTCGAAAATGGTTTTAATCCACTAAAAGCATTAGAAATGCAGACTTTCTTTAAGTATAAAACTAAAATTCATTCTTATTAGCATATTTTGATATTTTACAGACGCTTAAGACTTTTCCGAAGAAAATAAAACTGTAGAAGAAATCTTTCCACTACCTCGATAGATGTTAAGTCCTTGAAAACAAAGGGAATAAAGAACTTAAATTTTGTCGACGAAGAATGTTCGAAAAGTGAAGGGAAAAGGTCCTCAAAAATATTCGAGCTTAAATACTTTTAACCTATAATTTCGTGAGAAATTTTTACATGGAATGATTTTTATGAATTATAGTTTATGTAATGATTATTTTAATTAGAATATTTAATCAAAAGGAAAGAGAAAAAAAAATGTGTTTACATATAAATTAGATTTTCTAAACATTTTCATATATTTCCAAGTCCTTTTTTTAAAAGAAATTAAGCTATTAATTCGCTTTTATTTGTTTAAATACCCATTTTGGAAATAGAAGACATATTTCTTCTTCTGTATGTATCTATCTAACAAAATTCAAGTAGAAATTAATTTACAAATTATAAGCTAATACACCAATTAATAAATAATTCTCTAAGTAGTAAATAATACAATTAATCAATTAACAATACAAATTAATCGACTAAGAAAGAAATTGTGAACCAAGTATTAACTCAACTTCAAGTTGTAATTAAGACATCAAGTTGAAGCCGATATGCCAATCAGAAATCGATGAACTGCGAACGAATTTATGTTTGTACCAAAAATTAGCGTACCACCATAGGACTGATTCCAAAAATACAAACTGGTATACAGTGTGTCCATAATTGAATGCATCCTATTCAGCGCTTCGTAGCAAAAAAATATTATATTGGGCAACTATGTGCCAAACTTGGCATAATATAAAGAGGGTGATTTCTTTGAAAAATAATCACAAAATTTGCTGCACGCAGTCCACTAAATAGCGCTGGGAACGCATTTGAAAATATATGCAAAATTTTTTGATTTTTTTTTAACGTTACGCATTTTTATTGCTATATAAAGCGTTGGTGTGGGGAAAAGGTAATTTTCAACGACTCTCCTAGCTTGAAAAATCATTCCTTACTAGTTAAATTGCTCTATCAGTCTGACGACAATACATCGGCGGCTTTACTTTTTTTTTACTTTAAACTTTGCTTTTTTACATAAACTTCTATTTTACTTAAAGGATCTCTTTCCTTTGATCTGTTTTCTACGTATAGCAAGTTTGACGCCCAACTGCCTAATGTTTTTTTTTTTTCTTTGCTGCGAGATTCTGAATACCTTAATTCTAACTAGGAACATTCTCTACTAAAATGGAATTTTTCACTAAGTAATATACTAAGTAGGAACTAATTCACCAAAAATCTCTTACGCCAAATAAGAACCGATACATTAAGTACAAATTTATGTGCCACGTAGTAAGTAACTTAGTAATATAGGAAAAAAAGTACTTTATTCTCTCTATTCCATACTTACCTCATAAAAAAAGATAAACTAATTTCACTTTATCTCAATTTTAGTTGATATAAAACAAAACATCCTTGTATGAGGACACAAATAACTGAACTTTGATCAAAATCCTGGACCCTGTAAGAAAATTTGTCATTATTTATCCTAATTCATAATATAAAGTATGGAATAATTATGATAATAATTGCTCTTATTGTTGTTGTATCCAAATGTTTTTTACGTCTGTTTTAAATGTTGTTCATACTACAGTCCGAAAATGAAGGTTGCGGTGATGAATAGTTTAAAATGATAGGGAAAAGTGGTTTTCTGGAACCTCCATTCCTCTTCCCATAGATCTTCAAGCTCCGTGAGGGAGCAAAATAGTTTGAAGCCCGGTTCGAGGTTTCAAGATTCTAACGTAATGAACCCGGGTGTGGAGGGTAAGGGGCCTTTTAACTTTGAACGCCATTTCATTAAATCCAGGCCCAGGTTTTGCACAGTTTGTTTTAGCCTCGCGTGATCTTCAAACCTCAGGCTGATTTGCATGTGTTCAAGGGTTCGTTGGGTCACGTGACTGGAGACCCCGCTCGAAAAGCGTTGTAGTTAACCGTGGGGGGATATGGGGAATGGCAGCTCTACAAGAGAATATTCGCTGTTCCTGCATCCATCAGATAAATTGTTCAGGAACCTGCTTTACAAATTTTTCTGATGAGAAAGGGAATATAACGAAGCATTTTTATACTCTTGCATATTTATGCAGCTAAATATCACGCTTCCTGATTTTCTATGTGCTTTTACACATGCCCGAGATTTAAATGCTCAGATCTTCCCATAGTGTGTCACCTTTTTCCAGTAAAATGTGTACGGTAAAATTGTACAAGCACGTGCTTTTTGGAACAAAGAAGGAATGTTTAATACTCCTGTAAAAATCTTAAAACAGGAAAAGACATATATTGAAGTAATCTCGCTCCAGCGACCTCTAGGTTTATATACACTGGCAGGGGCGGACTGAGTCTTCTCCAAGGGCGAATACCTTGGATTATCGGAGGGCGCGAGTCCTATAGCCCATGAGGGCGCAAGTCCTATCGCCCATGAGGGCGCACCGACCCGGGGGCCGTGTGGAAGAGCGGTCCCATCCGCCCCTGTACACTGGATTGTCTGCTGATTGATTGGATATAAACTCACAGAGCGCTAGATTGAGACCAGCATGGACGTGGCTTTTTCCTTTTTCTCGAATCTTATGGGTTAAGAAGCCCTAGTTTGGGCCAAAAATATTCATGGGTGCTTGAATTACTCTCCTTTAATAAATTTCTCTGTAGATCCCTCCGCTCAATGTCTGGCATAACCGCTATGAATAAATTAGTGTTTGTAGGTACAGTGGACTTGCGTTTTTATGAAATTCCGATTTATGTACTAAACATTTTAGGAACCGTTATGTTGGTTCCAAAAATTGTTTCATGAAAGAATGTTAATTTCCATTCTCGAACTTTTGATTTTACAACCTGTTTTACATTTTTTACGGTGGGTAGGTAGGAGGAAAGGCCAATTTCTCAAAATCGTGATTACTGATCGATGTCTACTGCATTTGTTACATTAAATTTTTCATCGCATTCACAAACTTAGGATTAAGTTACAGCCATTTTTAACTTTATTCCCTGAAAATTGGGGGAACACAAGGAAACCATGCCCAAAAACTTCGAATCGTTGTTAGGATACGATATTAATTTCGTAAGTCCTTGCCCTTTATAAGCTTTTCTTTGAAATCACAAAATAAGAGACGTAAATTAAGTTTTCACTAAAACACAAAGATATACAAAAAATATTGTGTCTTGAAGTTGGTTTGTCATATGTTTGTATTTTGCCAGGACAGCTGTCATGCGGGGCCGGTGTTGTAATTTGCTCATGGAATCAGAACCTCCGTCTCCTACAGACCTAATATCCCTGGCAAGAAAAAATACACATTTTGTAACACCGTTGGAACCGAACCCATGTTACCCTTATGATAAACACGCGGACAAACACTTTACCACTTAGCCACCAGAGGGCACTGAAAATTGGTGCATCAATTATCAATTCAGTGAACTCGCATTCTCAAATTAACTGACCCATCATGACTTCCTTTGTTCAGAGAAACGGCCATGTCATAAACCACCTCTTCTTTCAAAGCAATGCAATTTCGACGCAGTGGGAGGTATAAATGTCATAACTGTTATATATTGGACGTGTATGATCCATTTATATCATAAATTTGAAACTTCTGCATCTCACATTTGCTTTAGAAATATTCCCAGTAGATCTATCATAAAAAATTCTGCCTTCAAGTTTTAAGCGAGTTTGAGAATTTAAATCGCGTGATATTTAATAATGTAATAGCGCCAAGTCGTAGAGGAACTTTTTGTATAAATCTTTACAATTTGAGAAAAAGTTCCTAAACAGAAAATGAGAAGAGTAGCTAGCCCCAACACGAGCCAAAATCAAGCTCCTCTCAACAGCAACTCTATGTATTCTGAGCAATTTGTTGTTATGCTAATTTTTCTCCAGTAAAATATATCACAGGAAAAGTACGTCATCAGCTCTTTCCTCAGACGTCCGTCGCCTTCTAAACTACCACCATATTTGCTCCAAATCTTTCAAAGTCTACACATACATACAATTCTTTGGAAACTTGCCACTGCCTCTCAACTCATACATGGCTGCAGAAAGCATTTTCTCCCCCAATCGGCATCAGGAATGTCATAGACCCCGAATTTTTAGCACCCCGGCTACAATAAAAAAAGATGTAAGGATGAAAAGATACCATACATCATGGCCGAAGATGAATAAAAAATAGAGCATGTCTTTCTTTTTCTCATGCGGATCCGGTCGAAGTATACTGCCATAAAAGTTTCTATTTGTGCTAAGTTAAAGTTAATTTAAAAAAAAAAAAGTCAACATGAAATTGACAAATATTTCTGAAGACAGAGTATCTCACTAATCGAGCAAATGTCTATTCATTTAACACCCGGCAAAAGAGATTCATGACAATAAGGAAACGTTAAAAGATCAATATTGAAGCATATAAAATAAAATTAATCAGTTTCAAAAAATCGCAAAAATATTTTAAAGTTCAATTTACATCTTATCATATTTGACTTTGTCCACAATTAATTTTTGTGGAGTCTACATTAATGAAAAAAGTAGTTCACTATTTTTAGAAATAATGGGATAAGCTAATGCTAATGGAAGCATACCATTAGACGCTGTTTCATAATCCTTTCATTCTTACGATCCAAAGGTCTAAATAGAAAGTGCATTTGAATAGTAACCCAACTATGTAAATTAAGGTGAAAAAAATTACGAAAAACTACGTTATTCCGTGCAATATCGACGTATTTCTCGTATATTTATTTTTATATTATATTTACCTGTGCAACCGTAGATCTTTCTCCACGTGGGGCACTCTGTCCAACACTTCTGTGGTAAAGTTATCCACAACTTCTGGTATAGTATTTCCTAACCCCCCAGTCTGTATATCCAAACGGGCCCTGTGAATCTTTGCTTGCTACAATGGAATTCCAGTAGACTGCCTCACACCAAGAGATCCGAGTTATTAACATTAACTACACTTTTCTACTGTAATGTGGATGTATATACTTACCCCGAAGTGTCCGCTTTGTAGACAAGATGGTGTCATCAATCTTGATTACATATTCAGTATTACATCAACCTGGATTACATATTCAGTATTACATCAATCTGGATTACATATTCAGTATTACATCAACCTGGATTACATATTCAGTATTACATCAATCTGGATTACATATTCAGTAGTACATCAATCTGGATTACATATTCAGTAGTACATCAATCTGGATTACATATTCAGTAGTACATCAATCTGGATTACATATTCAGTATTACATCAATCGGATTACATATTCAGTATTACGTCAATCTGGATTACATATTCAGTATTACATCAATCTGGATTACATATTCAGTATTACATCAATCTGGATTACATATTCAGTATTACAAAGCTCTTCGTAGGGTCACCATGACGGGGCGATACTGGGAAGCAAGATTCTGTATGGGATAGCGACATTGCATCATTATACCATTTTACTGCGGGTTAAATTCCTTGATATTTGAACAAAATCGGTTTGTGTTAATTAAGCATTGTTCATGATTCATGTATCGTTAATATCAATAGAGCATGCAACCTAAATTGGGATCGTGTCTGACGATAGAAACCAAAGAAATGCCCCAACTGAAAATGGTCCGAAAGGTAATTAGATTTTAATTATAGAAATAGTAAAAACCCATATCCTAAAAATGTGATTATAATCTAAAATTCGCTAACTTCCTGTTTCAACCATGCAAAACAAATTTATCTCTTTAAAAATTTACGCAATCCAACAAAACGACGAAAGAAATCTTATGTTTTATTCCTGCATTATTGATCCTCATTACTTTTCGGTGCAAAATATTACCCATTGTCTTAAAAATACATTAATCTTGCAGAGAAATCTAATTATCCGAAATAACTAATTCATTTTGCGATGAGTAACTTTTGAAAGCTGTACACCGTTGTTCCTGAGATTATTGACTTCTTGACTAAAAGTTAATTAATTATGAAAAAGGGACAAATATATTCCTTACGGTATCCATATTATCTTCATCTGTTGTTCGCAGATGTTGCACCATGATTAATTATTAGCAACCGTCGGATTCCACTCGGGTAAAAATAAATTAAAATTTATATGCCCTCGTGTGTTTATCGCATTTATTATTTTTAATATGCCCGAAATCCTTTTAATTATTCTTGAATAGAATCTGTTACGATAGAAGAGAAACTTTCTCAAGTTCATGAATTTAAATAAAAAATTCGGTCCATCTTGTAAATCTATAAAACTCCAGTTTCATACCACATCCAGGAGGAGGATAGCTAATTCCATTTCGAGGGGATTTTCTTAAATTTCAGGGAAAGAACAGCTGTTGCCGAAAACGAAAAAGGGATAATTTGAGTTAATTTTTGCCTTAAAATTCCGTGATTTTCGGAAAATAATTTTCATATTAAATTCTGTCAACATTTAAGACTTCCACGCGAACAGCCTAAAATATTTGGCTTTAAAATTTCTCCTCACTTAGCCGCCTATTTATCAGCTATGTAAATGATATGAGGGCACAAATTATTGCAGTTAAATTTCAATACATTGACTGTCATATCAATATAATTTTATTCAGAATGAATACAACTGAATTGTCGGCTAGGGATATCAGCAAACATTAACACGATGCAGCACATAAATCCGTCGAAAATTAAAATTAAATTAAAATGGAAAATTAATAATTGAGATATCTCTGGGTGCAGAATAAGAAAAATAAAATAAATCTATGGAAACGATACTATCATAGAACAGCAACAAGAAAAAGTTAGTAAGAAAATTAATGGACGGTTGAGGGAATAATTTCTTATAACGATCAGGGAGAAATGCACTTTTACCAAGATCATTCACAGCATATTTTTCCATTTTAAAGATATGAACCGGTTCCAAAAAATTTAACTCAGAAAGACTGCGAACTCTTTCCAGCAGGTTTCGTATTAAAAAAAGAAACGCTGTGGTTTTCGTTCCAACAATGTTTGGATATTGATGATTTTAGGAAATTTTGATTTCGGATATAATCTTGACGTTCCTTGATCCTAATACGAAGTACTCTTCCCGTTTGCCCAACCTAGCATTTATCATAGTCTTCATCTTCTTTCTGTAAACGCTGCAATTATCAAAATCAAGGATAGTGTCCTTCAGCTGAGTGGAATTGATCTTGTTTGTGGGAGTGAAAACAACCCGGAAGTTTGAACTGCGGAGGATAGAAGCAATTTTGGATACAATTTTAAAGACATACGGAATGCAAACTCTCTTTAGAACAAGAAGAGTTAAGAGAAAGTGTAGATGATGGTGTAATCCATCTTGTAAGTTTATTGAACACCTTGTCAATAACTGAAAGGTTATATCTCCTGCGCTGCGCAATATTATTCATATGTGGAAGTTCAGTAGTAGTCGGGGTTTCTTAAGAGAAAGATAAAGTGAGACCTCTGGATAGACCAGAAGAACGACCAGAAGAACCAGAACTAACCAGAAGAACGAACTCTGTATAAACGTATCTATAAACGTATATCCGTATAAACGTATATCTGTATAAACGTAATTTGATTTTATTATTATGTATTCTAGTTAGACTTGTATCTGCTCTTATCTGTCTTTTTAAGCTTACTTCTGTTTCTATTAGCTGTCTATTGAGCTTTTGTCCGCTTATATTAGCTATCTGTTGAGCTTACATCTGCCAGGCTGTCAAAAATTTCATCCACTTTCAGTATCTAAGAACCTGCATTCATATTTATGCATTTACAACGAAACTTTTGTTTTTATATTTAAAATAAACGAAAATTTTCTGTTAGAATTAAACATTATAAACTTGGATATCAATATATGTATTTGTGCGTGCGTGTGAATTTTACAGGGTAGTATAAACAAATGATGACTGTTCATTATCCATATATTTTTTTAATATATGTATATAGTATATTTT
>QLNU02015003.1:87657262-87685986 GCA_006491805.2 Dysdera silvatica
AAAAGCCTCCTAGATCATTGTTCGGAATGCTTCTTACACCATTGTTGAAACGCTTTTAAATCATTATTCAAACTGTTTTCTAGATTTTAATCCCTGTCTGTATCAGGAGCTTAGCTGCCCCATGGCAAAAGTAGGCAAAGCCTGGAAAACCTAGTGAATTGGAGCTCTTTATTTTAATAAAAGGGAACCCTAAATTGATTTCATGCTTAAAGACTTAAAACATTAGATACAAAGCTCGGCTATATTTATACATTAATATCGACTTCTATGAAAAAATTACATCAATAAGTTACGTTCTATGCTCTAATTTCTTTTATAACACGACACATAATCAGACTTCTCATTTATAGCATCGTGTGATTTTCCTTATTTTGTATTTTTATATATAGCATTGCTCCGAAATTTAGGTAATTAATTGCTGAGCAGTTTTAAAAAAAAATTGCCAGATAGCCGATTATCGTTACGAAATATTATTAGAGTAAAACTTAACGAAGAAATCAAATTAATATTAAAATCTTTTTTGAAAGATAGAATTAGTAGGTAATGGTAGTTAGTGTCCGTGGATATATAGAATAGATTGTAGGGGGAGGACTTCACCGGAAATGTCCGAAAACCCTTGAAGAAGTAGAAACAATACCAAATCCACGTTTCAACTCTGCGTCTTTTGCTAAAACCGTTGCATGAAACATAAATGACCAACAGCAGAGCAAAATTCCACAAGTCTGCGGATGGTCGGCGACGAATTGTTGTATCGGAGTTTACAAAAGTCGCACGCGCAATATATAAAAAAGCAGGAAGCAGACAAAACAAAACTTTCGGGTTCTCAGGAGGGAAAAAAGCTCAGGAAGCTGAGGGAAAGGGATTTTTCTTCAGACGCAAAGGAAGCTAACTTCCCTACCTGCGAGTTGGGTTGTTGGCCATAGCGAGCTAGCTGGTCGAAAGGTTTGATCACGTAGCAAATATGCGGTTTACGTGATCGTCGCCACCGTTCTTCCATCATCCGATTGGCTGAGCGATTGAGAGGGGGGGAAAGGGAAAAAGTGTTTCCGAAAGTGAAATAAAGTAGGGAGAAACGAAACACGATGAAACCAAATCGCATTGAACGAAACAATCTCAGCTTGATAACTTGTGTCAGGCGAGGCATATTTCATCCCCGGAGACAAAATCGAGAGTCCCACAAAAATTCGGAGATTTTCCTTTTATGGTAACCGGTATATATAACCTTCTTTATTGATTATGGAAAAAAGGCTGTGATATAAAATTGCATTTTTTTTCATATATCTGGCAGCGAAGACGATACCTGCAACCAGAGAGTCTTTAATCCGTGGTCTTCCCTATCGATTGGTTAACAAAAACAAGTTATTCCTGACTTCTATAGAATTTAATAATCTATTTTTAAATTTCTTTAAGGATTTAAAGAGATTTTCAACAACTCGGAGAATTACACACAGAGACACGTACATATACACTCTATAACAAAAAAATCGATGCACCAAGAAAGAGTTGTCCGATTGTAATGAAATTTCGTATGCAAAGACATTTTGACCGAACATGCAAATGATTAAAATTTGGTGTCCAATGAATGAATAGCGGGAACTCCAGTGCATCGGAACTAAGCATTCAGCAGGTGTATATAAGGAGCGATTCTCAATATGTGGTCAAAATTTCTGTTGCATTTTGACTGCGGATATCTTACGTCGACTGTAACAATGCCTCGCCGAAAGATTCGTGCTCATTACGAGCATATGTCAGAGTTTGAAAGAGGTCGTGCTATCGGATTGAAAGAGGCTGGTTGGACGAATCGAAGAATCGCTGGACATGTGGGTCGAAGCGATGCGGCGATTGGACGGTGCTGGCAAGAGTGGGTCAACAACGGCAGATGTCAGCGTCGGGACGGCAGCGGTCGACCTAGGGCCACAACAGAACGGGAAGACAGAGCGATTGTCAGAGCAGATGTCACAGCACCGGATTCGTCGTTATCAACTATCCAACGTGTGGCCCGCACACATGTGTCCAACATGACCCTCTGCAGACGACTGAGAGAGCGGAATTTACGCTCGCGCCGACCGTTACGCCGCTTACTTCTCATGCCTTTACACCGTCAAGTCCGATTACTGTCGATCAACACCACACATGCCCACAACAGGGCGTTATGGTCTGGGGTGCCATCTCCTTTGATAGCCGGACCCCTTTGGTGGTCATTTCTGGCACACTTACAGCACAGCGGTACGTAGACGACATTCTACGACCGGTTGTGTTACCGTTCCTTTTGCGACACCCTGGACTTACGTTTCAACAAGACAATGCCCGGCCGCACACGGCACGTGTTGCTATGAATTGTCTTCAAGCTTGCCCAACACTTCCTTGGCAAGCTAGGTCTCCTGATCTCTCTCCCATAGAGCACATTTGGGACGCTATGGGAAGGCGATTGCAACCATCCCGGAATGTTGACGATTTAGCCCGACAGTTGGAGACAATTTGGCAAGAAATTCCGCAGGACACCATCCGGGATCTTTATCAGTCTATGCCACGCCGGGTGACAGCTTGCATCCAGGCCAGAGGTGGACCAACGCCTTATTGACTTCCTCCCTTTGTAACGGTCAAACTCTGCAATAAATCATTCAATTGTTCTGAAATTTTAATCGTTTCTTTTTCTATGTATGTTCTTCACATCCACCAATTTTTATCGCAATCGGACAACTCCTTCTTGGTGCGTCGATTTTTTTGTGAATGTATTTATATATGTATATGTATATATATATATACAGTCAACTCTCATATGTACGAACCCAAAAATATTCTTAAATGGGAATTAATATCAGTCTTATGGGATACGTTGCAGGACACAATATTTCCCGATCACGCGTAGCTGCTAAATTAGAGACCCATAGAAACGCGATTCCACTGTACAGCTGAGTTTGTTTTTGTTTTTTTTTTACTTAAATTCAAGACACAGGTTGAGAGCCCGAAATTGTTTCATTAAAAAATTGATGAACTGTGAAAACGGGTTGAAATGACGTACAACAAAGAAATCAACTCCAAGCACTAATGTGTAGGGTAAATTTCATTCAGATGTGCAATATAGTAGAAAATAAAATGATAGTGATTATGAGAATGATGATATAAACGATGTTGGCCATTTGAGGAATCAGTCACGATGACATGTATGAAAACTTCGCAAATTGTGCGAATAACGATGGATTGCAATATAAATGACATAAATAATATTTTAACACAGATATTTAAACTGAAAATTCACGGGAAATTGCTGAAAATAATTCCATTTATACATGTCTACGGTTTTCGGTCAAGATTAGAGATTCTTTTAACCTTCTGGACCTTCAAACTTCTATTTTGGCGTTTCGTCGATGGAGAGTTTCCACATACCTAATAGACTACCGAGTTTGCAGAACTTGAAGATAGAAACTTGAAAGTCTCTGAATACAGACAACCCTATAGTGGTGTAGTAGTAAGGCGTTTGCCTAAAGTGCCATTATCCCGAGTTCGATTCCCAACGATGCTAAAATAGTTATCGGCTAACTTCTCGATATAGCATTAGGGCTGATTCCCTAGGCCTTAAGAAATTCGGGTTTCTTGAAGAACCGTTGGTCCTGACTTAGTACAACCCTTTCTGTCTTTGCTCCATAAAATTCCCAAACAGACAGTTTTAAAAACATCCTGTGACAAGGTATTTTATTTCCTTCTCCTTTTCACTTACGGATCAAAAGGGCTTCGGACTTAACCAAAAAAACATTTCTGTATAAACTTTTCTAATGGAGAGACTAAGGTCTTGAAACGTTAATACGGATTGGTGCGTATATCATCCTCAGCAGCAATTCAGTCCTCACCTAAATTTCTCCCTAATTACGACTTCGTTAGTCAGTTTCTATAGAAGGTAATATATTGGTGTATATTTACTGCATTTAATTAAATTTTCTGTAATGTAAATTGTTAATAGGCATGTAGATTATCTGTTCATTTTGAATACCAGTTTAAACGTATCGAATGGTATTCACTTAAAAATGAAGTTCGCAACTGATATTCCTGAACGAGAAATTCCATGTCATTTTCCAACATTTCTTGATAAATAAAAGGACATCTGTCTAAAACAAATCCACCCCCTCCCCCACAACTGAGACCAAGTTTTACAATTTTATATTTAACCTATAAGCTACAACCCACTACTCAAAATGTCCTTTACTGGCGTAAAATGATCGACTTCAGACAGCATCAAGGTGACTTTGGCTCCTCTTTGTGGTGTTTAACACCTCCAACTCCAGATCTGCTAACACGTATGGTCAATTTCTACCTTACAGAGGGTGTTTACACATTTTTAGAACGATTTCGAAGCCATTTTCTTAATGTTTAAAATGTAAAGATTATTTTTTTAAATATTCCATCTGATAACCTTGTTTCTGAACTATAAGTCTGCATCATGCTTTCAACGATAGAAGGGTTTTTTGCAACATTTCCAGAGGTACTGCTTGCCATTGTTGTTCCACAACTTTCCAAAGTCCATCAATGGTAGTGGGTTTGCGCTTAGAGAGAGCTCTTTTCAGCAGACCAAAGGCACAATAGTTCATAGGAGAAACAACAGGGGACTTCTCAGGAATATGATGAAACGGAATACATGCAATAGCTGTATTAATTTTCATTTTTTCAAGGAATGCAGTGGTAGTTTTCGAGGTATGACTGCTGGCTTTGTCTCATTGCAGTTTTATACTCTGAAAATTGTTGGAATAAAAAAAATGGAATTTCTTCTGTAAATATCGGATGTAAAACATTCTCCTGATAATATCATGAGTTGATTTTAACGTTGTTTTCCACTTTTTTATTTTTAATTTCCCATTGTAAGAGAAACCTGCGACAATCATAAAGCCTTTACTGAAGCTTTCTTTGCATTCTCGGCACCAAGTTTGGAAATTTTTTTCTCCACGCTTACGATAGTAAATGGACCTTTTTTTGTTACAATCATTTAGATAAACCCCTGCTTCATCAAGGGTAACAACGTATTTCCATTTATCTCCTTCTAAGTAATTTTCATACAGGATTCTGCAACATGTTTTGCGTTGAACCACATGTCTCGACAAAAGACGGTGAAGATTATGCTTTTTAGCTTTTTTAAGTTATAAATCTTGGTTTATTATTTTATTTACTGATGCTACAAAAGTATTTAAAGAGTTTGCAATTGATTTCTGCATCGGGGGATATTCTCTTGTTAACAGTAATCTCACTTTAGAAATATTTGCAACAGTATGTATCTTGTTCGGGTATACATTTGGAATCCTCTTTTTATGTGGAAGTTTCGATTGACGGTCTTTCCTTTTTCAATTAATAATGTTGCTTATTTTGCACTTAGAAATCTTTATACCATGCGTTTCACACGTTTTTTAATAATGGAATACGAATATTTCGCCTCGGAAAGGGCAAAAATTCGATCCACAGCTTGTTTACAGGCGCCATTTTGAATGAAAAATGAATTTGAAAGTAGCAGACGATAATCTTAATTTGAAATAATAACGTGTTGCCAGATCCATTTTTTACAAAATATTTTCATTTTTTAATCCTCTATTGAAATCGTTCTAAAGATGTGTAAACACCTTCTGCATTATTTGAACAATTCCTGAATTGTCATTCGAACTATTTTAACCCCAATATAAACGTACTTTTTTAAATTTGCGTTGTCCTTTTTAAAGCGTAATTTGTAATCCTTAATATTTATGTAAATTTTTCTCCAAATAGATTCATTCATCCCTGCAGTTCTTGGATGTTCATTGATTATTGAGTACCTATCGCACTGTTTATTTCACAATGTTTACAATCATCTAATTCATGGTCAAAAATAAATGCACGGGGTGTTCGTAAAGGAAGTATATATTTTCAAATTTGATTTGCATCGACATTTTAATTGCTAGAAAGTTAGTTATTTTAATTACGCGGCGACAGTTGAAGTTTTTTCTGCATAGTTAGAATGTCCACACGTTAGTTCCGTTGTTTCCTAGGATAGTGCGTAACGAAAGTCTACATCCATTCACGTTCTCTGAAAAATGTCACATGCTACACTGTTAATGTGCACGTTAAACGTATCAAAAGAAGTTACACATGTTGTACACAATCTCCTTGATAAATCCCCAAAGAAAGAAATCACACGAAGTAATGTTAGGAGCACGGGGTGGCCCTTTCGTCATGCTATTGCGTCTAATCCATTGCCCTGGGAAATGTTTTGTCTAAACAGATTCAAACATCCAAAGACCAATGAGGAGGCGCACCTTCTTACTGAAAAATTATGTTTGGAATATTCTATAGTTGCGGAATTACAAATTGTTACAATATGTCCAAATACACTTTTACAGTAATCGTGATTTTGACAAATAAAAAGAGTCCAGTAACTCTGTCTACCATCACACCACACCAAACTTCCAACTTGGGGGATATCTCTTTAGTATTCTATGAACATATGGGAATTTTCAGTGCTCCAGATTCGAGAGCTATGTTTGTAACTTCGCAGGATATATGAAAAGTCGGCCCATTGCTGAAATAGGACATTGAAAGAAATGCGGGTGCTGTCTCAATGCCATTACTGTTATTTCCTTTGTCTTTTGCGCATTTTTCTATGAACGCACGTACACTGTTTGTCTCCTGGAGATATTATAACTATGCATAAAATAACTTTTACTGTTTTCACGTAATTTAAAATATTAACTGTCTAGTTATTATAATTTTAATGCCAATAATATATGAATCTTTTATACTTCTTTTACGAACACCCTGTATAAACAAATATCAAGCCTTCTGCAAGTAATTATTTTAGAAAGGGCATTATTTACTCTAAATAAATTTTTGTTTCAAATGAATATTTTACATTGTCATACATATTAGATTTTATATAAATATACTATTTTTATTTTTTATATAACAGCGATTATTATATTTATTTCCAAAACGGTCCAAATGTAAGTTGGTATAAATATAAAAAATAAGTTTTAATGCTTTTTATTAAAAAATTAAAAGTAAGATTTGTAGTCCCTCCAAATGATGACTTTTAATAATTATATATTAAAAAAATTAGTTGATAAACAAAGTAGATGGATAAGTTAAATATATAAATAATAATGAGAATATATATAAAAATTATATTATGTCCAACGTATGGACCCAACCCAGAATATAACAGTGTATAATGATTATTGCTTTTTTAATGATGATATTAACAATGCCTAATATAGAATCCGAAAATGGTTATATATAACAGAAATAAAGTAAGTTACTAGATAAAATTAGATTTATGAGTAAAAGCAATGTCATAACCGTTAAGTGTGGTTGTCTTCATTTATACATTTTATCTGCGTAATGCTACGTCAAATTATTTTACGTAGATAAAGTTAGTTGTTTTACGACGTTTCACCAATTTAATAGTTCTTATAAAACGTTTCGTCCAGCAAGTAAATACTTTTCAAATGCGCATACATATATAAACGTTACAACGCATATGACTTCCATTAGTTTAATTTCCAAAATAATTTTTATATTATTATCAACGTTCCACTATTGATCGCCGAAGGAACTGGTTGGTATTAATATTTCCCATCCCAAACCGTATCTCCTCTTCACATGTGCTTTCGGAAGGGCGAAACCTTCGGCCTGGACTTCCCGAATAAGACAGAACGTGTGTGTTCGTTTGACTGATGAGTAGTAACCGACTCTCTCTTTCTCTCTTTCTCAGCAAAGAGATACAAAAGAGAGAAAACTACTCGCAGAGAGAACAGCTTGTCAGCCAACTCTCCGTACAAAAGGCCGACATCGAGAATCCTTCGGTTAGGCTCTCGGACAGCCCCTAAATCAATCAAGATTTGTTGGCGCACAAGAGGAGAGAGAAGAAGAGGGAACGAAGGGACTTAAGCCGCCTTTCCAAAGGAGAGAGAAAGTTTCTCCAGGCCGCATCTACTTCGCGGGATGATCGGCTACCGCTCTTACATTCATTACCTATCCGATGCTTTCCCAAAGTCAGCCGCTAATCCTATCAACCCAAGAAGAGGAAATGTTATCCATAAGGGATCCTTGTGGCAATAAATTTGTATGACCGTAAGAATTCTACTAACTTGTGCAAGTCCTATTCAGTATCGATTCATAAAACCTAAATTTTGTGCTTGATCTGCAATAATATTAATTATCAGAATTAATTTAATTTCGATTAACATATGTTATCGGCCTTTTTCTCATTATACACTGTTAAAAATAATAGTTCAGGGTTGAACCAAAATGTGGTGATTTTCCAGCTTCATCCATTGTTAAGAACTACGTTTCACCACATTTTTGCTCCAGCTATGTTACCAATACTTGGCTGGAGGTTGAACCAATATATGGATATACTTTCAATAACGAATAAGGCAACATTGAACCAAATATATGGTTCCAGCTTGAACCAAATATATTGTTGTAGGTTGAACCAAATATGGCCAAAAGCATCAGGACATTGTATATAAATTTTTATATAAAAACCTGTCTTTAACGTGCTACTTATCAGGGATGTATCGAGCAGTGCTGGAGCCCCCATTATTTATCTTAACTGCTATTGGAGCCACATTTAGCAAATTTCATATACAGAGAGTACACATAATTTTTATTAATTACGAAAAGGTAGCAACCAAGCGAAATCATAACGAATTTTTATTAGGCCAAACATAAGCATTTTAGCTGTTAATGATAAAAAACATCAACTTCATATATACAGAAATTATTATATAAATCATTGTAATTTATCAAAAATAAAGGATATGCATACCGTAAACCAATAAATTGGAATGATCTTAGTTTGTTGAATGATTGGAGAGATCTTTGCACGTAAAAAAAACTGGTGAATATCGGTAAAGAATCGCAACGGATGTTTGCCACACGTGACTTCTCTCGCCTCAAGTGATTGGCTAGGAGGTTGAACGAAAATCTGGTTCGGCGTTTAACCATCTTTTAAAAAATACCATACTTTCACCAATAAGTGGTACTTTTGAATTTTCAAGTGTACCAAATTTTGGTGAAATTCCAGCGTTTTCATCGTGTTTTAGTTACAACTAATGTGGACATTTTTAACAGTGTAGACACTTTCGTCCAGTTTAGATATTTTAATGAGATTTCATCGAAGAAGCCTTCGACGGTGAATGAAATCTGTAAGGAACCTCTATCATTTTCGCTTCAAGAGCATGTGCACATGGATCCCCTAATAATTTCATAAGCGTTTAAACAATTTCAAGTCTTCTATTCTAAACTCTTATATGAAGAATTATGGGTGTGACAATGTTGCCTTTGTGGTTTGCAAATATCATTTACAATCATTATGTTGACAGAAATTTCATAAAGGGCAGGGATAATAGTCTTTTAAGGGGCCTACAGAGCTTACACTTCATATATTCATATGTATGTATATATGCAAAATTGCATCGTCAGAGGGATTATGACCCCTTTTAACACACCTTACGTACGTTAGTATTTAGAATATAGAAACAGCGATTAAAGGGGCAACTATATTTAAAATTCCTTATTTGCTTAAAAAAAATCATGATAGCAGATTTTGTAATAAAGACCAAGAATATACGGTTTAAACTGTTTAATGGCGACACACTGCACTAATCAATAAAATCCAAAATTAAACAATTTTTTATGGTGCAGTTGTTTTATAACTATTTCAATAGCGCTAAACGGCTATCATCTTTAGGGCAATGACGGCTTTTGTTTATGTCCATGATGTTGCCATCACGTCGGTTGGAAACTTGATTGGGCGGAGGAGTAAAGCGTATTTGTGGTGTTGTCTCTAGCCATGAGACATAAAAGATTTTCCAAGTGTGAGAGATTCAGTTACTAAGGAGTTGATCATTAACTGTAGCGTTAATGTTTTATAGGATACGAAATGCTTCAAAAAAGCCGAGATCAAATGTTGTGTTGATTTTTTAATAATATGTATATTGGGAAATAACAAATTGTGTTCATATTCCCATGAATGTTTTGCCAGAGCCGATTTATGTAATTCTTGCTTTCTGACATAAGCTTCGTGTTATTTTAATCTAACGCGCAGTGTTATACAATAATTTTTGCCACCCACGTTTAAGTAGCTCAAACTAGAGCTTTTTTATATTTGGAGAAAAAGAGGCGCCGTCCTCATCCTGGACTCGAACCAGGGTCAACGCGTTGAGCCCTTGGTGTCTTGACCTACTGGACGAATGAGGACAAGAACAAACGCAGTTTTCTTCGTATATGAGGATGTAAGATATTATTACCCTTCACAGGGATAACGGGGGGCGCAGTGCTATTCGTGTTTGGCCAATATAAATTTGGCCACACAGGCATGGAATGGGATATATACCCCAACTGTTAAAATCTGGGATAGTATCTTTAAACTGAGAAAAGCCTATTTTGTTGATCGGAGTGAAGGTAACGCGAAAGTTGAATTTGTGCAGGACAGCAGCGATCCTAGTAGAAATTTTCGGAACATAAAGCATGCAAACAATATCCTTAGGTGCTGAAAAATCACTGGAAAGAGAGCAGGCAGGTTTAGGTTTAATAAATTTCCTAAAATTACAATCATTAGTTGTTGGATTGTAGCTGCCGTATGAGGCAGTTTATCGAATGTAACGGAGTTCATTAATCAATACATCACTTGTAGAAGAAAATTTGATGGCACGGGACATCAACCAATAAAATGTGCTCATTTTGTGGCTTCGTGGATGAGCCGACAGAGCGTGAGGAAGAAGGCTAACGGAATTAAGTTTTCGGTAGACACTGTTTCCGAAACCAGTATACAGTAGTGGCTAGTCCATTGGCACATTTATAAATATATCACACCTGATCATGTGTGATATTTTTATATACTATATAGAAGATAAAATTCTGTCTCTCATCCCATTCAAATTCTGGACAAGATATGTCGACGATACTGTCACTCTAGTACCTAACGATATGAATCCTTCACAGATTACCAACCTTACCTTTTAAACGCCGTTGACTCTTACATTCAGTTTACTTTTGAAATAGAAAAGGGCTGTTCACTTCCTTTTCTCGCTGTTTTAATCCATAGAACACCTACTGATTTCCAAACAAGTGTCTGCTTTAAACCTAACTCTATCAATCTTCTTCCTTATTGATGTTCCTTTCCGAAACTATAAATTTTCTTATGAATATAAAACATTTCATTCCATAGCTCCAGCTTCATTAAATGCACTGCAAGGTAGTCCATGTCTAAAATGCGCAAGTAAACTATATACAGTCCTACAGCAAGCTACGATTTCTACATCTTTCAGTTGCTAACTTATTTAATAAAATCAAATTTGTTGCTGTATTAATTCAATGTATACATCTAAGTAACTGTTAATAATAGTTAATTATATACCATATATAACAAGTAATATAAAATATCATTAATAGTGCTATATGTCATAACTCACCAAAATTTTAATAACGTACGTATTTATAATATTAATATCATTAAAATTTATAAGAACGATGAAATTTGTAGATATCAAAAGCGTTCTAGCTTGAATATAAAATCGCACGTGGAATCGTTTAAAAGGAAGGAGAAATTCGTTGAAAAAATTCTTCTTTTACGAGTCATTTGTCATAAACTTTTCACCAGTTTGTCACAAATTTTAGGAAAGAGTTCTGAAAAAGAAAAAGAGTTAAAAAAAAAGAAATTCTTGTCTTAGATACTATGGTTTTGTAGTACTATCTGACCGCCTATCCACTTGTAGCTCTCCGATGCCAAGGGCCATTCAGAAACTAATTTCGCTCTCCTTTCAGATGTTAGCATTGTACTCTTGGAAGAACTACATTCCACTTCCATAGTGCTTTGATGTTGGCCTAAGCATCCTTTTATCAACATACTGATCAACGTAAAGAAGACATTATTAAGACATTATTCCAAAAAATAGAGGAAAGACGTCATTCACTTGAATAAACTGAATTGTCTATCGTAGACCGAAAAGTATTGGTTACATCCAATTTCTCAGATTCTTGCTACCATTATTCGTAATTAATTAAAAAATTAATAGGCGAGTCCAAGAGTTAGGGTAAAAGACATAAATCATCGAAGATCATCATCAGATAAAGGGAGATTAAAGAAAAATATACTTTTTTACCACTGTACATTGAAAGCTTTAATGTAAGTTCAAGCATGGTAGTCAGAAATTAGGATTTAGGAACATTTACCCCGACAAGTACAAAGAACATTCCTCCGTGACTCTGTGTGTGTTGACAATTTGGTAATAGTGTTAACCCTGCGGAGTGTAATAATACCTTAAACCTTATGTGCGGAGAAGAGGAGCACCGTTCCTTTGTCTTGATGGCCTAGCGATTAAGGCACTCAGGATCTGACGGAGGGACCTTAATTCGATTCTAGGCCGGGCAATGTCTCCTTTTATCCTATATATCGAAAGCTCTAGTTTGAGCTCCAGCGTGGATGTCGGAAATTACGATCTATGACAAATTTAGCGTTTTTTTTAAGCGAAGTTTGTCTCGAACCCACATGGTTTCCATGTATGACTGTCAAGTCGTGTCGTTATATCCGATACGGATTTCTATACTTAGAATCTACTTCGACTACAAAATCGCCGTCTCTGTAGCAGGTTTCGTCGTTACGCCCGATGCCATTATAACCGATGTATTTAGTAAGGGGTAGAATAGGAAACCGAATTTCTTGTGAAACTTCCGTCGCTATATTTGGTTGGTGTTTATAACCTTCGTTGGTTTAAACGATTTCCAGTGTAAATGCTATATGCAGAACATTGGGACTCCCTCTATACCTCGGGATTGGTTACGCCAATATCATGCTACTTGTGAGACAATGTTTTATTTTCTAATATTATATATATTGGCATACTAAACCTATAATTATTTCTGTATTTCATAAATTATGCACAACTTTGTTGATTATCTTTTAATTTGGATAAGCTGTGTACGTTTTACATCAAGCACTAACCATGGATAGGTTGACTTGCGTGGTTTCTCCCATCATATATCACTTTCGCAATGCATCTGTGGTAAACGAGCAATTATTGCGATGCAGAAATCCCACAACGGACAACGATTAGCCTAAAAGCATTTTCTTTTAAAGACGAATGAATGGAAGAATATTGCGAAAGAGATAGACGATACTATAGCCGAAGTATAAAAATGGCTTTATGCACATGTGCAGTATTTCCATGCACAAAAGCTGTTCCGCTAGTGGGCAGAGATACCAACATTGACATTAATTCATTGGAGCCTATAATGTCTGCCCACACTGAGAAATGGCGCTTTGAAATGGCCGCCAGTCTGCGAATTGGGCTATCATTCCTCATCCGCATCAATTGTTCTCTTACACACATTTTTTCAGTGCCATGAAATTCCCTTACGCTGATTGATCTGCGTTTTAAATGTAGCAATTGAAATTCTCAATGCTTAGCACGAAGAATATTTCTATTTGCATAAAGTTTGAACTTTCACTAATGGTTTGATGTTTCTTTTTCTGCTGCTTTATACGATGTAGGTTCTGAAAAAATTTTAACATACGAAAAGTGTTAACAAGACATAGTATTATTTAGTTATATATATATATGTGTATGTATATAATTATAGATAAGTTTGAACTAACCAAAGTGATATTCCCCAATAATTTTCTCTCCAGTTGTGGCATTAATCGTGTAAGATATGTAATACTCTAACGAACATTTAATCATACTAGGTAATCGTAATTCGTATCATCATAGGCGTATTATATGCAATTTCAAAAATCAATGAACACTATATCAGTAGAGTATGTGTCGATAGATAACACTTTAGAAATTTTTTTAACACAGTATCAAATCCTATTTCAGATATACTTCAACCTTATCAGGTCCTACTTCAGCTATATTTAAACAGCATCAAATCGTAGTCCAGATATACTTCAATACTATCTGGTCCTACTTCAAATATACTTTAAGAGCGTCAGTTCCTACTTCTGATATGCTTCAACAGTACCAAATAAAGAAAAAACTTCAACAGTATAAGATTAAGTAAAAACTTTAACAGTAAAAGATTAAGTAAAAACTTCAACAGTATCAGATTAAACAAAACCTTAAACAATATCAGATTGAAACTAGTTGAAAAACTAGTTATTATCAGGTTAAAACATAGTTTAAAGACTTCAACTGTATCAGATTATGCAACAATTTCAACAGTATTGGATTAAGAAAAAACTTTAACTGTATCAGATTCTATGGTGGCACAGTGGTGACGCATTCATCTAATGTGCAGTTTCGTTAATCTGGGTCTGACTCCCACACAGAAAGAATTCTTACTGACAAACTGCCCATTGTAGTCCAGTGATTGGTTCCCTCCGCCTTCAAAAGATCGTGTTTCTCGGACTTCAGAGGGTCGTTTTTCCCGGATTTCAGAAATTCGTGTTTCTAGGACTGTAGAGGTTCGTGTTTCTCAGACTTCAGAGGTTCGTGTTTCTCGGACTTCAGAGGTTCGTGTTTCTCGGACTTCAGAGATTCATGTTTCTCGGACCTCATAGGCTCGTTTTCTCGAACTTCAGAGGGTCGTTTTTCTCAGACTACAGAAGTTCGTTCTTCTAGGACTACAGAGATTCGTGTTTCTCGGATTTCAGAGGTTCGTATTTCTCAAACTTCAGAAGTTCGTGTTTTTCGGACAAATATAAGTCCACTACCTTACAATGAATAGCGCATTAGTGACGCAATCGTCTGCCATGCCCTTAAGCTAGCTTGGACTTCCAAGGATATCGTCGATTCCTTTGTTCGCTATAATACGGAGTTTGATTACCTAAGCGGCAGCGATTCGAATTGGTTGGGAAATCGTAGGTCTTATTGCGGCATGGCCTTTGCTATCCTTGCGCCATAAACATACAGATAAGCAATCATCGGGAGTATCGTTTTGTTGACGAACTGCATTCTAAGAGTGACGAAAGTATCGAAAGTCTTGTTTCGTCGATAAAGTTCTTTGATATATGAACTACTTTATGGGCAGCTTATTTTATTTACTTATCGATCTGTTGATCGGCAAATCGATCTACTAATAGCGCCACTCCATCAAAGAACCATCTCGTTAAATATTTAATTGATCAGTAGATTCATCAATCAATTAACCGTTTTTATTAACGATCAATTCTATGGAAATTTTAGTGACGAAATGAATTCTCTCTCTCTAAAAGAAATTAACAGGTAATCAGATTTCAGCCACCAGAGTCAGTTCTTTATATCAATTTCCTTCTCAATTTCGCGAACCCAATTATTTCAACTTGTTGAAATAATTTCCATAATAATGAATTTTGCTGTTTAATCAAAGATACTTTTCTTTATATTATTTGTTACATAAATATACAAATGACACCTGTCTCTTTTCCCGATTATGGGTTTTGACGAGTGCCATGGCGTTTCCTTGTGACAGAACAATGAAAAATATGACAATATGTCAAATTGCCAGGTATTAAATGTCAAATTCAAATCAGGACCTAATGCATTCTCGTAATTGGACGGAAACTTACTCCCGTCCTCAAAATCTTCGACGACGCGATGTTGAAATAAATTTCTCAGTCTTTGTTTAGCTCAATGCCATTAAAATCATAAACCTGTTGTGCAAGCAATTACTGTTGCGCAATATTCTCTTTCCGTATCGCTAAATCTTGACAATACTGCTTAAGTAGACGGCAAATGAGGACGCTAACAAGGTGGAGTGGTTAATTGTTTACTTAGTTCTGATTAGTTACCTCAGGTACTCGCTAATGATGAGTTTATTCATAATAAATGACGAGGTTAATGAGCGATATATTAAACACTTTATAATTAATCGGAGATAAATTATCGTAACAACGTGTAGCTGTTAATTTGGTAGAATTATACTACTCAATAATAAATGACAAAGGTTGAAAGGATAAGACTGGTTTCTTATCACTTTTTTATTTTTATTATCGTAGTTTTATTTCTTCTGCCTTTATTTGTTTTTTATAAATCCGGCATTTTATTTATAAAGAAAAAGAAATTAGCTTATCAATCATGCCATAATCATGACGCCATAGTAATTATTGTCATCGTAATGTCATAATAAGCATGTTTTTATCCTAATTATGAACTACTTTTTGTTTAGAGATTAAAAGTATAAACAAAAGTGCCAATTTTCTCTCTTCTACTCGTTATCGAAAATAAATATTTTAAAAACAGCCTTTTAAATTGAATACGATAGTCACATGCTTTAAAATAGACAAAAGAATATATATATATATATATGGTTCAAATATGACGAAAACATGGCCAAAAAATGGCTTGAAATTTTTCTATACACGGCAGATTAAAATTTAATCATAGCATAGTTCGAAGTATTGACAAAACATAGCTTAAAATATAAAACAGAAGACAAAAAAGATATGAAAATGTTTTCACTAAATATAGACTTAAAGCATAGCAAACCCTAAAGCATTAATGTAGCTTTAAAACCATCTGAAACAGTTATAAAATATAGCTTTAAATAGATGTAAACAGAACCTAAACTTCTGTAACTCGCAGCTAAAAATAGCTATAAAGCATAGCCTAAAAGGGGCATGAAGCGTTGCTTTTAACAGTCGGGTGCACATAGTAAATATATTTAATTAATGATATGTCTAGAATAACAGACATAAAGTAACATACGTAATGCTATAGTTTTATTTACATTATTGCGTCTATTAAATTTTCCTTTATAAATCACGAACAATACAAGATTCACTGCTTAATTTAGAGCAAAATTGGTTGTCAGTTCCTAAATTTGAATAAATACATTTCACAGGAGCACAGGATTGCAAAAAATAAATCACTGCTCATTTATTTCTACTTTTCCTTCTTTTACTAAAAGGCTTTCTAATCTGGAAAAGAATTATTCTTAATCAGGTAAATGATCAGAATGCAGTTCGGTTTTTATGCTTCTTTCAAGAAAAATTATTTAAGTACTTTCGTGAAAGTTAGCCAATTTTTCTAGCTATTCTCATAATACTTATCGCAATTTATTTATTATTTGGGTAATTTAGAAGATTTTCTCTGTTTTATACATTCCCGAATAAAGTCTGTAATGCGGATATTGATATATGTAAAAAGAGAAAAATAATTACTTGTAATATTACAAAGCTTATATTCTATTAGACTGTAGGTTTGTAAAACTGCTAAGCATTGGAATATTGATCCAAAAATGAAGTCCTAAAAATTATAAACATTTTTCGTAGATAGTCCACCTCTTTGTTTCCATGGCGCAGTTTTATCTGTGCGTAAGAAGGCAAAAAATCGCCCATTTGGCCTTATGGCGCAATGAAGTTTAATGTCGCAGCATCGAAAAATGAAGGTTCTTTTGGTAGAACTAGTATTGACAATACTTCATCGGAAAATTTATCATTGCCGCAGGTTGTCGAGCACAGATACAAAATCATTGAGAGATTACAAGAGGGATGGTAAGGGAAGAAATTCTTGAAAATTCTTCACCAATCTTTGTAATGGCAGAGGGAAAGTGGGAGGGAAAAAACCCTCAAAAAGGGACAAAAAAAAGTCCGGACTTCTTTTATGGTAGGGAAATAAATCGCGGGGGTTTGGACAGCGGCCCAGACCCCGAGAACTCCCTGTGGTATCAGAGAACGAAACTTTTTTACCTCCATCTGGCATACACATTCTGAGGAAGGACAGAGGGAAAACGCAGTGGAGGGGAGGAGAAGGCATCCAAAGGCGTTGGGTGAAGGGGGGGGATATCATTTTTCCAGATATCCACATCCGAACCGACGCCTGTCAAGAGACGGTTTGCGAAATGTGAGGACATTTGCAATGAGAAAGAACATTCAAAGTCCCCATTCCCCGTGCCTCCGGTTTCCCCAAACTCTCGCTTCTCCCTCCCTCCCCTGCTCTTCCTTCCTTTTGGACTGGCCCTGTGTCATGGAGCCGATTTGAATATTCCGATATTTATGGGTCCCCGAAATGTGTCGTAATAAAAGAAAGAGAAGAAAGGGTTTGCGTGGGGGCAAATGTCGCTCCCCAGTCGCCACTTAAAGCAGTATGTACCGATATCCGAGCGCGTGGTGATCGAACATTTAGCCTCCAAACTTAAATTTATGTGTTGCTCTGCTCTGAATAAAAAATGGACCCTCAGTGGATGTTCCCATCGAGAAAAACTACACAAAGCAGGAATAGTTTTGCCAGTAAATTTTGTTGAAATATAGTTATTGATTTCGGAAAGCCCAAGACTGTAAACGACGACCATCGCTTGCTGCGTATCATAAATGTGTCACAATAAATAATGTGACGTTTTAAAATTAACGTTCAGTAATATCCGAATTACTCTAAATCTATGCAACATACCACTGGTTTAATACCGAATATCAACTGCGAAATCGTTTTGACTGATGCTTTAGTTATGCTGAAATTACATGAGGGGAATTAAAGCCAAAGACCACCCTACCCCATCATCTTGTTTCGGCGATCTACAGAATGCCAGTATGGCTCCCATTCCTGTATACCAAAACCTACATTTCTAATTCCACGTTTTTACACAATTTTGCACATTTCAACAAAACCTAAATGCACTTTTGGGTTCTGCACAAACAGAACTTCTAGAAACCGCCACTTGCAGAATTTGGGATTTTTTTTAAACATGCGTACTATGTTTGCTTATATATTAATTACCACACAATGGTAGGATGTCCTTGCTTTTCCAGGATAAAAAATTCCGAACCTTAAATAAATATCTCTTTAAATATAATATTTCTTATAAAGAAGGAAACAATGGAAATAGTTATAAAGATTCCTTAAAAAATTCATTTAAATGACTAGCCCTTCAATTAGATGTTAAAAGAACTTTCCAATAAAAGTAAATTTTAGATTGGGTTGGCTTTTCTCTTTGAGAAGATCGTTCATGGGACAATGGTTACTAAATAGTCAAACTTGATTCGTTACTCGTCTTGCAAAAGTGTTTCAAAAATATTTATTTTTCTGGATAAAAAACGCTCTTTGAAATATAAGAAGCACGTTATTTTTAAATGGGGTTCATTTTTAATGTGGGTTCAGGTCCCACCGAAGGCAGAAATATTTATTTTCTTTCGAACGTTTCACCATCTAATCACGCCATACCATCGGCGTTGGTATCACTACGCCAATAAACGTTGATTGATTGACATTGTTGTTTGATTTAATCTGCGTAGTGTTCGATTTAATCTGCGTAGTATTTGATTTATATAAATACATTATTTTTATTTAGAATTGCAAATACCACCTCCATTCTGGGTGTTTCAGATCTTTGGAGAATTTGAGTTCCTCGTTTTTTGTTATTTCATAAATCTTAGGAATCCAGATTAGAACTGGCATTGTGAGTCTGAGCTGGCCGCAAAAATAAATAACTGAACATGTCACTGATTTAGTGAAACATTAACATATTAGTGTTCCAGATTTTGTCTCTTGTTAAATTCATGAATATGTTTCTAGACACTTTACGAATATAAGCCCCTATATAGATTTAATTCCTGATTCAATATTTACATGATTATAGAAATTCGAGATGCTCCCATGATGGAAAAACAAGCAAGTGGAAAGAAATTGCATAACGTCGATATTTAAATTCAGGGGATTTTTCAATTAACATTAATTTGCACCTCTCTAATCCGCAACTCTCTAATTTGAAACTCTCTAATTCTCAAGTAACTTGGTAGGTTTCAACATTAACAATAGCTATCATTATTGCATTTACCGAAGACCTTTACCTTTCCCTTTTTATTAAGTACGTACAGGCAGACAGACAGACAAACAGACCAAAACAATAACAAGTTAAATATCTATTGAAACTCGATAAAAAATTACAAATCTGACAAAGGCATTTTAATTTTACTCTTGCGTTCTTAAAATGCAGTACGTTTTTTTTTGAAAAAAGGGCTCCAATATATAAATAGCTTTTGCACAGATAATAAATCAATGTAAAAAGCGATAGTCGTGATTTTTGTTTTACCTTTTATAAAGTTTTTAATAAAATAATATTAATAGATATAAAAAAATCACGCTATTTGAAAGTAGGTGTAAGAACATCCTCTTCAAAGTCATGTTTCCGGTGTTCTTTTTATTGATACATTGCCAGCTGTTGCTAGCCGAGCAGATGGAAAAAATTATCTTCAAAACTTCTAATGTGAAAAATGGTTCTTCTAAATTAAAGCATTTGCTTCCTATCTTAATTAAATTTCCCATTATTTTTAAACTTTGGTGTTCGTCGAAAAATGCAAATAACTATTGCTACATTTTTCCTAATTAGTATACAGTTAATTAAGAAAAATACTTTAAAAAATCCCCGAAGTGGCAACGAGTTCGTCTAGCGTTCCTCTAAACCGGGTTCGATTTTCAACGGTAAAGAAAACTAAACTTACCCACTAACTGCTTACTATAATAGTCCATAGGTAAGTTCCCTAGAGCTTTAGGAGTTAGTATTCCTCCGAAAAATGTAGATTCCCTGCCTTACAGTGGCCTAGCGGCGACTCATTCTTCTCTGTTGAATCAACTCAAGTTGAACTTCCAATGGCATCGCAGATGCCTGCCATTTTTATGCCCACCGTCGACCGGAGTTCGATTCCCTTTGCAACAGAGGTTCTATTTCCTCGGAAATAGTAATTACTTAAGTTCCGATGCGGCATGAAGTTTTCTGTCCATTTACCATGGAAGCACCGCAAAAAATACTTTAAAGATTTTTGAGGTGGATTTGGAAGAACCCTGAATTCAGCTGAAGTTACAGCATCATAATACCTACTTCCGCTTCATTGTGCAAATAATTAGCTCCTAAGATACGTTTATTACGGTAAAGCCATGGTCCGTTAAGGGACGACAATTTAAAAACAGTTGGAGTCTTGTTTTTTATACAATACTTCAATAAATAGCAATCCAAGAAAGTTCGTTCTAAAACCGCAATCCGAGTAATGACGTCGGACTTAACGAACCGAAGCTAGCGACAGTTTAACCATTATTAGAAGACCGCAACATTTGCCAAAGGAGCACATACAACAATTCAAAATTTAATGGTGCACCTTTGACATATCTGGCTTTTCTAGTCTTAGTCTGTTAATATTCACCATCTTTCTGTTCCTGGCACCCACTCAACGAACATAACTGCTCAAAGATAACGTTAAACTCGAGCCCCGAAATCATTTGTCTGGCTGGTGCAGTTTGCCACTGGAGACGCGATTCAGAGTTTAGCTGGGGAGGATATCTTGTAGCTTAACGATATTTATGATTCGGGATAGCTTAGCGGCGTTGTGAAGAGAGTGGGACATGTCAAACGATCGGTATCAAGTGATTGAAGAGAGCGGCATAAAGGTTGTTGAAGACTTCTCAGTGGCTGCTCAGGTCGGACATGCAAATGGCCGAACGTGACGTCTCGCTTCGTAAGCCATCTTATATCTCCTAACCATCAGGGTAATGTCGTCTGCAAACTATCGTATAAATATAAAATGGATGCAGTTTTGAAATCCGCGGATCGTTGCTCCATATTTCCAAACCATAGTTGCGGGAAGCTTGATCTGTACGAGTAAATGCATATCCATATTATAATTCAGGTATGGGGCGACTTGCGTAGTGTCATACCTAAGCCGATTCCATATTTTTAAACGTTTATTATAGCATTCACTATTGAGTGTAATTATAATTATATCGCCCTTTTATTGTAGATTGGTGATTACTTGACATTGTGTTATTGGTTTTTATCTAAAATTACAGAATTTACTGAATTTACAGAAACAAATTTACACGTCTATTTTATA
Source organism: Dysdera silvatica (assembly GCA_006491805.2). Classification (NCBI taxonomy): domain Eukaryota; kingdom Metazoa; phylum Arthropoda; class Arachnida; order Araneae; family Dysderidae; genus Dysdera; species Dysdera silvatica. The sequence goes on from QLNU02015003.1 coordinate 87,679,017, forward strand.
TTAGAAGAAGATTTTCAGTAATATATTTACATCTATAAATATATACTCTCTGTACTGAACCTTATGTACCTTTATTCGAGTACTCCCTTTAGGAAACTAGCAGGCTAAAGTTACCCAGAGCCAGCAGTGGCGTAGTTATTCAAAAGTTGGGGCTCAGGTCACTTTAAAATGTATACGATGCGGTGTTAAAGTGAAAAATGTACCTTAGCACCCATTGGGGTATTTAGCCCCTCTCTTTTTTGCGACGTCACTGAATTATTACCCGGAGTCGAATCTAAAAGTTCAGATGCACCAGGACCGTAGCTAGGTGCTTTTTACATGGGGTCTCTGAAAGTTTAGGGGGCCCGGAAAGCTACAGAGGGGGCTTAAAATTCGTAAATGTTTTGATATATTTTATTAATATATTTAATAATACTAAATATATAAGCAGAATAATATATTTAACGTTAATAAATAAATTTCTTAATGTAAATTTTGCATTGAAAACTTTAGTATACCTCTCTATAATTTCCCCTATCCTTATTATAAAGTATATGAAGACTCAAACCTATGTAAAAAAAATTACATACACAAGATCTACCGTAGAAAGCTATTTTGAATACATTTTTAACGTCAAAGAACAATTTCCATTGTCATGTACAATTTCGTACAAAACAAAAAATTTAAAATAAAATTCTACAATATTTGATTTTGAGAAAAAATATTTTTCAGGGGGGCTGACTACATTTCTAGGGAGCTCAGCCCCTTATAGCTTCCAGCTGGTTACGGCTCTGAACTGCACATTTTTTACTTTAAAAAAAATCGTCTATTGAAAAAAAAATTTATCCTCGAATATTAAAATTTTAATCCTCAATGTCACATTAGGGAAAATTGGTAACTTAACGGATCTATTACAAGAAATCAATTATTTAGAAAAAAATTATATACACAAAATACAGTTGAATATAAAATTGCACGAAACGCAACAGAATTGAATTATGCAAAACACAGTTATATGTTAAATACTGTATATCTGATATTTGAAAGCTATCTTACAAGTAATTATGCCCAATATTTGATCTTCCATATATTTTCATTTAGCTTGAATATTTATGCGTTATTTTTCACAATTATAGTAATCTGTAATTTAGCAATGCTTCAGCTTAATATATATGTTTGAGAGACATTGAAAATCACTTAGAGTAATCAAACATTTTGCTCACCTTAAAAAAAAGGCTTTACGTTGTGTTTTAATAATTACTAGGATATATTTAATCTTTAATTGCATTATCAGCTCATCTAAGCATACTTTCTACCAAATTTCGGTTGATTTGAAGTAAAAATTCTTTCATACTTTCTACAAATTAGCTGCAGGAAATAATTTTGAAGAAGATTGTTATGGGGTCGAATATGTGAAGTTTTCCATGACCTTCACAAACTCTCACTTCTTCGGGATATCTCCAATCGCACAAGCACACAAATCGAAATAAATGGCATCATTCGTCATTTAAATCCACGATTTTTTTAACTATCTATAGTCCAAGACCGATGTTCCAGTCATTGCGTCATTTCGCATTTGGTATGGTTGGCTTGTGTGGCTACCACGAAAATGCTGAATAGATAGTTATAGTAATACTAGAGGCGAGTAAGCATTTGGTACCTCATCAGCGAGGTTTATTGCAGATGAAAAGCAAGATTTTCGATTATTTCTATCTAAGAATTTCTCTCACGCTTACTGATTTTGCAGGACCCCCCAGGACGTCTTTTTTTAGGTATTTACACTCCCTGTTTAATGTCATTACCTGTCGTTGATTGGAACATTCCTGTTTGGGTTGTAATGACACGTATTAAAACAATATTAATATAGCGCCTCATAACAAATATAGTCTCATGATTACATCAATATAACTTTGGATTTTATAATAAATTATAAATTTTTACCCCTTTTTTTCCGAATATGCAAATATTTTCTCTAAAAAATTTATTCATAGCCACATATCACAGCCTATATATACCACGCGCATTACGCCATACCAAATATTTGTTACTAGAGCAATACTAAATATTTAATATTTTTTACAATGTAATACTACTTATTACTTATTACAATGTAATACTGATCATTATTTATCACAGTACAACATTATTTATTACTTGTTACAGTATAATACTATTTATTATTTATTACAGTATAATAATTTTTATTATTTATCACAGTGTAATTCTATTTATTACTTATTGCAGTATAATACTATTTATGACTTATATTACTGTGCACTACTATTTATTATTTATAACTTACATAAAAATTTAAACCCCAATAATCCCATCATTAGCCCATTTTTGAATGGGAATAAGCCGACGGCGCGATTGGCCCAATTTTCCATTTATAAGAAGCGAAGGCCCCGTGACATTTGGACGCGCCAAAAAAGACTCCGCTATTATTTTTGAAAATTAATTCAACAAACTTTGCTGAAACTGGGCAGGATTTATTCGGCCGTAAATTATTTCTTAGAAAGAAGAAATAGCCATTAAAGAAACACCAGAAAGAAATAAAAGCTCATGCCTTACTTGATTAATAACGACAGCCGCGCCTTGAAGTCATTCCATGAATCAGCCCTAGCTCAACAATTTACGTTAAGCTTCGGAAACAAAACAATTCCCGAGCCATTATTTTTATATTTGCGCATTCGTTAAGGCCTCCGAAGTTGTCTAACAAGCATTTAATTGCGCATCATTAGATGTTGCCAAAATCTAATGATGAATCTCTACTATCCTAAAGAAAGCATCGATATATTTAAATTTTAAAATTTTCTCCATAGTTTTAATTTATTAAAAGGAAAGACATTTGAATATGGATTGCATTGGTATTACTTACATCTTTCAATTACAGATGCCAAAAATAAAACTGTAAAAAATGAAAACTTTATAACGGATATTAATAATAAATATTTAATCCACTTCACGTTATGGTGCAGATTAGCAATGTAGGTTTGAAATAAGATTATATAGGGCAGGGGTGAACTGGGCCGCAGGCCAACAGGTCCCCAGGCCGGTACGCCCTCATGAACTATAGGACTCGCGCCCTCCGATAATCCAAGGTATGCACCCTTTGAGAGGACCCAGTCCGCCCATGATATAGGGCACCCCATGGTATCGCCCTCTCGTACAACGGCGTAGGGTTTCCAACGGTGTTAATCCGGCCCTATATATTCAGCGATTAATTCATTGTAATTACATAAATATAAAGTAATTACATAATGTACTTTCTATAAAACTCCTTAAACCTTATCACCAATTACTAACTAGAGGTTTTAACATGATACTAAACTTATCGTGAACCTAAAAATTACATGTTGCTCTTAAAGATGTAATTACCCCATAGAAATATTATCTAACATAAAATCGGCAAGCATTTTAACAAACTTATTTGTCAAACTCAATATTTAATCAAATAAATTATTTCAATGTACAAAGTTTCTTATTTTCAGACGACAAAATTTTGAACATTCAGAAATTTGCATAACCTTCTTATGTAAATTATTAGTATTTTCTTGATTAAAAATTCCGTATTTCCGGACAAGGATGGCAGTTATTGTTTCGCATAATTTGAATGAAATTACGCATCATTTAATTGTAACTGCTTAATAAATTTAAATAAACGATGACTGAGGCATTTGGGGCAAATTTAATTTAATTATTGAATTTTGTATTCAAAACTTTAAAAACCTTATTTGTACGAGAAAATCCGCTTTTGTGTAAACAATTAAAAATATCATCCAATTCATGTAAACATTCTATAAAATTCTGCTCGTTTAAAATTCATTTTATTAAAAGTATTCATTGCTGCTTATTCCAACATTTCTTTCTTTCACCTCTTACTTAATTTAATTACTTGGAAATAAACCCAATTAATGAAAGTCTCTTGAAGCCACCTATTGTCCTTTCTGTGAAGTTCGCATTCTAATGATGGCTTCAAAGAGAATATTCTCCACCTTTTAATAACTCCTTGAATTTATTTACCGTTTTAAATACAATATACCCTTAAATTAATCGTCTAGGGGCAGAAACACACAGAAATTTAATCTAAAAATAATTAAGTTCTCTTTCCCTTGCTCCAATAAATCTAATTCGTTTCAAATTACATCCTCCCCAAATTTGTGTCATTAAATAATAATATCCATTAAGCCCCGTGGTTCATTCCGACTGTGAGACGCCCAAGGAAGAGCCTTCTGAAACAATCCAGCCACAAAATTAGGATCGGGTTGTCCCCTTGCATTTACTCCTCCCGCGTCCTCCCTCCTGTTCATCCCATGGTTACTCCAGGGAAGGAGTCCTCCTTAAAATTCTCACGCGAGGTGCTAATTTCGCCAATTAACTTCTAGCCCTCTCTTCATAAAACGCCCATCCCTTCAACGAACGGCTCTCCTCGCCTGGTCGAAAATTGCTTCTTTTTATACCCGGATTAATATAAAAGAAAGAGAAATTTACCATAAAAACGTCCTCTTTTAAATATTCTGAAAAGGATATAAAAAATGGAAAGGTTACAATTTGCAAGTCCATTCTTTGCATTCCCCCCATCTTTCTCTTGCGCCTCTTTTTTGTATTTCGCGTTCTTTTTACTTATATATTTTCTCTCCTCTTTTATTTTGCCTGGACATCATTGAAGATCCGGCTGTATGTTTAGCCGGGTTCGGATCGCATAATGAAGGCTAATTGGAAATTGTTGGCTCTAACGCGAGGTCCTGTTTCTATAGGAACGTGGAGCGAGAACGAAGAAAAGAATGGCCGGAACGTTGCACCGCAAAAGGAAGAGGAGGAGGACGCGGAGGATTCTGGGAGGTCGGGGGAGGCCAGCATCCCTATTTTCTAATTAACGCCACTGAAGTGTTACTAGAAGCGAATCAAGTTGTAGGATGGTCTTAAAGTTTGAAGTTCTTGTTTGCGGACGCTTGGGTGAAGAAGAAGTAAGAGGGGAAAATTTAGTTCAAAGGTTATTAGATTAAATATTAGCCTTCTACTCCCGTTTGGACAACGAGCCAAGATCGAGATATCCCGAAAGGGAGAGAAATCGTTTTTGTAGATGTATTTTTTTCACTTTCAGATCGGAAAAAAATGGGCGGCGAATATTTTGGCAACGTTTATCCTCTAAAGAAACGCTGTGTCGTATGTATTTCTTGAATTATTCAATGATTTCTGGTGTCGAGATTGTCATGCTTTAGTACTTACACGTCTTACAAGAAATTAAATGCGTTTGAGTGATATTCAGAGCTGATTTTCTAATAATATTTATATTCAACTTGATAGATGAAAACACAACTGTAGACGGTATATATATATATATATATATGAGTAGACTGGTGATGGAAAAACTGGGAAGCCCTAGTTTGTTACATGACACTTTCAGAATGGTAAATTGACGCAGATGGACAATTGCTGACCTTATGATATAAAAATACAACTAACCTTTCAAAATGGTGGGCGTACAAATGTATGTATTGCAAAAGCATTAGTGAATAAGTGGTAGAAGTTTAAAAAGTAAATCAAAAGACGTCTTGCCACATAATTAGAAAACCGTTAAATAATAGGAGAGTGTCGTAATTTTTAGACATTTCGAAAAATGTAGAATGCATTAAGCTTTCATTGCAGAATGCCGATAAGTTCAGTTTGTATATAGACCTCGTTTGCGAAAATGTGAAAATTTTGTCATGTTACCGAAACTTTGTTAACTTTCAAATTTATTTTATATCAGAAGATATTATAAGAATCTTGAAAAAGGTATCTAATCTGCTTTAAAAAATTTCTGAAATATTACAGAACTTAACTTTGAAACATTTCTTAATTAAAACGAATGGGTTAACGGATTTTAAATGCACAAATGGCTTAATACTGATCACGGAAGAACTTTGTCAGAACGAAATTGAAATTAAAACAAAACAGAAAATATAACTAAATAAATTTAACTTCATTCTTTTAGTTATGAAACTATTTAATATTTCATTTTCAAAAAGTTCTTACAAAAATTATAAATTTATAAATTTATTTATGAATTTATAATTAATTAATAAATAATTATATAATATATTATTTATTTAAGAATTTATTAATTAAATGTCGAATCTAACCACAAAACACCAAAGCTAAAGAGCGTCCTTTAGAGATAAATTGGCTAAAGTATATAATTCCTCTTCCAATATAGATTAAAATTAATTGCTTTATTAAATTAAGTATATAACTATGTATTCTTACATTAATTACTTTGTTATTATTGATTTGATTACGATTAATAAATAGAACCTCTCTAAACGATTAACTAAATTTAAAAATTAAATAATATTAGATATTTTTAAACTAAATTTATGTAAATAATTTTAAAGATTTTAAGATTTTTCTACCATTCAAAATAAAGATTTTCTAATTTATATACTAAATTTTATTGTATTAAACGCTGTTTTTTACGAAGACAGAAGGAATGTTTTATCACTTAATCAGAAAAATGAAATATATAAAAAATAAAAAAATTCTGTATCATATTTGACATCTGTCATTTGTTACATAAATTTTTTATATAAATATGTTACTTCGAATACATTAATTATTAAGCTTATTGCGAATTTTATAATAAATCAACTTGACTTTAATGAAAAAGGATCATTAAAATAAAAAAATGATTGCATTTAAATTAGCTGCGCCTAACTTCCTAATTACGTTACCCCACATAATAAACCTTTTAATAAGTTGTTTTACAAATATTCAATTAAAACTAACTTTAACGAATAAAATAGCGACTTTATTCGCATTAGATATGGTTCATTAAAAAAGAAAAAGTGAAGAAAGTTAATACGATTGCGAAGTTTTTAACTAGTAATCATTTTTCCTTCATCGAATGATAGTTTGCGATATCTTAACTAATAAGAACTCTCGCCAAACGATCTGGTTAGCGATCCGATAAGAATCGAAGCCCTTTTTTCATCAGATGGAATGTCATTTG
>QLNU02015003.1:87686086-87730073 GCA_006491805.2 Dysdera silvatica
GCGTGGAATTTCTCAAACTTCCGCAGAATAGTAGGCATAAAAGTATTCAAACTTATATATTAACTATGAAGTTGATCATGCAATGTTATATTAGATATCAAATTAATAAAAAAGTATTTGTCATGAAGTGATTCAAAATATTTTTTTGGAATATTAATGCCAACTGAAACTTTGTCTGGTTTATAATTAATCAAAAAACGATTCCCATGTAAAGTTACATAAAAAAAATTTTACCTTCAGCATATATATAACTCTACAATTCGTGCTGTTCATAAAGTTAGTCAAGAGCGTTATTAGACATAAAATTAATCAACGTGCACGCAATTTAGTGAACTGAATATTGAATGATAATTTATTACACGTATTAATGATGAATTGTAATAAAAATTAACCGCAATTCACGTTCCAAACTTCGTCAAGAAGTTTTAGCTATGATTACACAAAATTTCTGTCAAAGTTAGTTCAAACATTGCTGGCAAAAAGTTAATCAAATCATTTATAATGACCAATAAATCACTTTCTGACACAAACTCAAATAAAAATATTATCATAATAATCGATAATATAATGCACCCTAACTACGCTGTTTGCCTAGTAATATTCAAGTAATTCAATGGAACATTCAACGAAAAATGTATCCAAAGGGTAATTATTTCAGTAGCACATATTTACTGCAGTCCTAATAAAAAAGTTACCAAAGAGTGTTCATTGCAAGTCAGTGGTAATTACATTATTCTCTATTAATTATTAATTATTTAAAAATGCAGAACACAACTTTTGGTTTTCTTTATCCGAAGCAAGTGATTATTTCCTAATCCCATTTGTTTAATAATTTGCGTTTCTTCAAATTAAGAACGGGTGTTTAATTTGGAGGGAAGCTTTCTTAATTGCCAATTGAAACGTATAAATTATGGTTCTTTGTCTTCGGAACTAAAAGTATAAATGATGCTGGAGTTGTGATACGGAAAAATTGCAAAACAAAACCTGAGTAGTTCAGAATGAGAGGGGAAAGCAACGTGGTTTAAGGGATTATAATCTGGAAAAAAGGCTGTGAGAGGAAAAGTTTGCTAAAACACGTATTAAACATCAGCGCTTGTTCTCTTAGAGTTCTCTTAGAGATAATCTCCAAATCAAAAATTTCTCACATCGAAAAAAAAACTTTTCGCCGGTTGAAAGAAACTTTATAGTCTGATCCAGAGTTAGTGCGTCCTCTTGGTAAGTTTACTGAACAACAACAATGATCATTAGTGAGAACAACACGTATAGATCCACCGTCCACAACCTACGTTCTAAATTTTCGTTTCCTACTTTACCAACTTGCAAAAAACCTCCGAAAACGAACTTAGATAGTTGATTTCCTTTTTCTATTTCGATTTTCCTATTTACTGCGGGATACTTTCTTCCAGGAAAGCTATGTTTTCAGGGATAAAAATTGGGAGATCTGGAATCAAAAACCTATCGGATGATTTTAAAAGTTTGTAATGTCTCTTCTCTTGCACTCGTTCCAAACTTATTTCCTTGAGAACTTTTGGTTACATTTCGCGAGTAGTTTTAACTACCGAAATCTTCTTTGAAACAAGCTGGAGACGTGTCTTTGAAAACTTGTGGACTTAGAAGTCTAAAATGAAATAGATTGAAAACTTCGGATGAAATGGTAACGGATGCGATTTCCGTTCGGAAAGAGATATGTTAAAAATCGGTGACTTTTACTAAAATAACGATAATAGTTTAACCTTGCTAACTTAACAACTTTGGGCAAACTGGCCCTTTTCATGGAACAGATTATTCCATTTTTAATGGTACAGATTATTCCATTTTTAATGAACAAGAATGAACAGACGCTTTTGTTTGTTACATTTAAAACCTCGTTACAACAAGGTTGCCCTTTAAAATAAGATAAAAACAGTACTTAAGAAAATTTAAAACAAATATAATTTACGTGCATTATATATATCGTAGATTTAAATATAAAAATTTAACATATTTGCCCGACATTTTAAGGCCGTTATATAAGTTGATAATCTGTCGATGAGAAATTCCTGTCATTAATATCATTGTCCTCTGCGAGATCGTTTATAGCATGTATCTCAGTGTCTATATCTTCAAGAGGAAGAATATCAGACGATATAACTTCATAAAAAAGTTAGAACTCCCTTTGTCGTTGTAAAAAGGGGAAATATATTTTTAGACTTACCCTACGCTAACCTGGGACAAGTTTCATTTCACTGTTGCTCGCTGTAAGAGTTTTTTTTCGAAATACAAGTTTTTGCCTGATATGTGTTAACTGCAATAAGTCAAATGATTTATTTTCTCTAATTTCTCTGATTTATAATCGGTTCTCCTATAATTGTACTGGTTTTGAGGAGAAGAAATATATTCATCTTCGCAATCTAAGGGTGAGTGGGTTGAAGTTTATGCCAAAATACACGGGTGCCAAACTTAATTTCCTTAATTAATTCCCTCGCAAAATACCGCATGGGGGTTCAGAAAATGAGATCCTATGGCGAGACCCATTTCTTGCAAATTAGGTTGTATGGATCGTAATTACTTTCATTATTGTACTCCAAACAGCAAGAAAGAACAAATCACATAAATAACTAGTTTGTGTGGACGATGCGCACAACATAAGGCCAATTTAATGATTATCACAACGTCGTTGCGGACATTGGCGGAAAGCTACCAGTAAGCTCAATCCACTTGCCCTGGTCGAGACTGGAACGACTAATCGTGCTGGAACATCGGAAACAAGACGTGCGTAGCTGGCGCATAAGAGCAAGACAGAGAAAATCGAAAAACATGGTTCCCAAAGAGATTCCGATTTTTGTGCTTCCAAAAGCTACGCACTTGCATAGAACGAACCTATTATACAAATCTAAAATTATAAAAAAAAATTCAGAGCAAATTTCTTGAAAAATTGTATGCAAACCAGGAGTGGGATTGGAGAGTCATATTGGAAGAAACTGGTATTATTCCAGTAAGCAAATTAAACGCATATTGTATACTGAACAAAATGTACGGAAGAATCCAAAATAAAAGATTTAATGGAATAATAAATATAACATATAGTATAAACAATTCTTTAATGAAGGATTAATGTTGAGAGCAGGCGAAATATTACATGTACTTAAATAAGAACAGAAAAAACAGATATTAACACAAAATAGAGAGGATCTAAATTGTGGAATTCCCGAAGTGAGGAAACAAGAGAAATAAAGAGTTATAAAGAATTTAAAAATAATTTAAAAAGGGAACTGATTGAGGAAAAGCTGCAGGAGCGATGACAATATATGTAAACAAACTAATTTAAATTTATATTAATGATTCACTCTAGCGTTTATTTTGTTTCCGCAAGGTCTTAAGCGGGTTATGCTGCAGCATTTACTCGGGACCCACACGTGTGATGTAATACTTTCAATTTGTGTTACTCTGTGTATGAAATATTAGTAAAAAGCAAATATTAGTAAAAAGTGTAAATTAACTTGCCACAATATTATATTGTGTTTAGCCAAAGTATACTAACGCATATTATGAGTTTATCTATTTTCATTACAAAGTTACAAAACTAGCACTCTTTACTTCAATGTTTTAATTTTTTATGACGGGAGAAGTCCCGTCTCAAGGGAAAAGCGTGTGATCTAAATTTACGAATGTACGTACGAAGGTAGGCCCTCAGCTCATCGACGTATAGGCTTCAAAATTTTTTGGGGTGTGTGGGCTCAATCATATATTAACCTACACACACACTATTGTGGCTGTTAGACATACAATACCAATCAAATCATTTGACATTTGAAGCAATAAATGCATTTGTGAAATTTTCTTACACGCTGTCTGGTATAAAAAATGGGATAGAACACATAAAAATTTCAAGAGCATTGCAGAATACAAAAGAGATTTGAAGGATTTTTATAAACGCTTTATGTTATTGAACATAGATAAATATTTTTCGACATTTACCATCATATGCAAGAGGTTCTATGCTTCAAACATACAGAAATTTCTTGATAATACAGAGCAATATATAAATCTGGGTACAAACTCTACTCCTGTCTTCAAACACATACAGGGTGCTTTTGAGAAACTCAAAGCTATCCAATCTCCAATCAACTTCCCATACATGACGCTTACTGTTAAATTTTATAAAGATCCAATTGGTTTTCGCACTGTTAGATGTGCTACTAGCTCTTATAGTGTTAGAGCTGTTAAACTGCTTCTTCGAACATTTAAAGAGATTTATGTTAAAATTTCCTTAAATACCTTTATTTTAAAAAATAGTTTTCAACTTTTGAAGACTTCGAACTCCAGTGATAGGAATCCCACTTTCATTAAGTGCTTTGATTTTGAGGATCTATTTAACCAAATCAATTTAAGAGACCTATATCGTGTATTATTAGAATTATTTACAGAGTATGATATAAAATCAATTGACAAAATCTCGTTTGTAAAACTACTAAACTTCTGTCTTAAATATAACGTGGTATATAATGGCACTGGTTATTATAAACAGGTAAGAGGGCTTTCTCAAGGGGGAGTATATTCTTCTTTAGCTGCAGATTTATACTTACATAAATATGAAAGTTTGTCTTCACCAAGAACGGATTTATTTTTTGGCAGATATATAGATGATATAATCTGTATAGGCTATGGTATGGAGCATCAATTGGACCTTGATTTTTATCCCTCAGGATTAACACTGAAAGATACCTCTGTATCTAGAACTTAAGTTCACTTTTCAGAGCTACTTATTACTATCAATGAAAATAATAGATTTGTCTTTCAAATATGCGATAAAAGAAAACAATTTTCATTTGCTTTTGTTCAGTACTTGCAATATGACACATGTCTCAGAAAACATGTTATAAAAAATTTGATTTTAGGTGAACTCTCCAGACAGAAAGTGCTTTCAAATAGAGTTGAAGCCATTTCTGAAGGCTTAAGATCTTTTAAAAAATGTTTGGTTTTAAATGGTTTTCCAATGAACTATATAAATAGAACATTTGCAAATTTCATCTCTAGAAAGAAATCTTAAATGTTTCTTATAAAGAATAATCATTGCAATTAAATACATCTAATCGCAGTTCTCAAATATAGATGGAAGCACCTGTTCATTACTCCTTTTGGATATCTGGTATTGCTTAGTTTATAAGATGTGGAAACACTTTCAAAACTGCCTTCAACTGATCATGTGCTATCTTTTTAGTTACGAGTTTGAATTTAATTTCTACATTACTGCTATTACAAGGTAATATAACCACTTTCTATTTTATTATTAATAAAATATGTTTGCAAAAACTCGGCTAAAAATGTTTAAAAATGAAAAGTTTCTGACACTGAATAAATTCATCTATATTTTTTTTACATTTGTGGTATTACTTGAACTGAGTTTGTTGAATTACTACTTGTAAGTTATTCAACAGTGTTACTTTGATGTGAGATGTATATACGTCTTTTTCCTTCTTGTCTCTTTCAAACAAAAAATTTGTTTTAATCTCTGCCACATGGATGGTTATAAACAAACAGGTCTTCCTGTATAATGTCTGCATTGAATGGGGAATGTCGGATCCTTAAAATATCGTTTAACCCATGATTATTGGCTCATAACGCCAATGAATATTTGTACATTGCAGGTCCAATTCTTCTTTCTAATTCAGACCAGCTATGATCTGCCTAAATTTATCAACTCTTCATTTATATATATGACTTACTTAATCTAACAACCTTTTTCTCTCTAAAATCCACAAAATATAGCCTACAATTCCAAAGCTGCAAATGAAACCCAACAAACCACAAGTATTAACCAAACATTGCAAATTCTATATCAAGGAAAAGAAATCTCATTCCCAACAGAAATGATTGAATATCTTATCTACTATATACCTCATAAAATGCATAAACAAATCATACCATTTGCAATACTAATTAAAAGTCACATCATAAAAATCATAAAAGATCAGGCATATCAAATAAATATTAATTTCAGATATAACAAATATTCAAATATTTAACTTTAATGATGTGAACAAGGCTAGTTCATTAGGAGGCCATAGAATGCCCACATCATTATTTATATACATATATATATATATATACGTGTTTTAGCAATGGGTGTATATTTGCATGCATGTTCTACTTTGTATTGTATAACTGTAATTCTCTATAATTGCATTTTCAATAGTATACGCGGGTTTTCAAAATTAAACCAACAAACAGAAAACGTTGGTTAACAAAGCAATGAGCTTAATATAATATACTTCAAGTGCGTTGTGTGGTAGAGATGTGTTTTATATAATACGTATTTAAAATCCATTTCGAATCTTACATTCACTGTCGATTAACCAAGTTTTTGTATGCAGTTTCTAACATCGTTTTGAGATACATGTATTGAAGTAGAAAATATAAGTATTAAATTTATTGATATTAGTAAATAGAAAATCGAACTACAAAAAATAGAAAGATATATCTTGAATTGATTACCCCCTTGTAACTCGAGTACGGAAAATTTATCTATAATCTTGCTCTCCTTACCGATTTAATTAATTTGAATTAATGAATACCTTTAAAATTCAAAATGCAGCGTTAATCATAAATATTAATGATTGATTGACGAAAAATATTTACATAGATGTCGAGGTTCGTTTCAGTAGTTTCTTGACATGTGACAACTTCTTGAATGGAAACGAAACTTTCCAATTATGTGTAGTCAAGCATATATTAGGTTCTTAAACGCATTTGACTCTCTTACTGAAAGCCTGAAAAATGTTTCTTTATTTATTACGTTAGGCCTGTCATTCTAATAACTTTCATCCATCACCAGCATAGCAATACATTAATATAAATGCCAGCTCCTTTGCCTTTTACATCGGTACCGAATGCGTCAAGCAGAACCGTCCACATATGCCTTTCATGAAGACGTAATAGTTCCAAAAAATTGAGTCCTTTACCTGTAAAGGCAATTCACCCGATTTTGATCATTAGATCATTAATTTTAACACTCTTAATAAGCAGTATTTGATTATTTCATCTATATTATTTAAAAGTAGTTCATACAATGAACCATACTCAGTCTGATGAAAATCTTACAGTAAAATTTAATATGTAATCAATAACCTTACTGCGTATCTTCTTCGGAAAACCTGCTATTTTTATCAAGTTCTTATACAGATTTTAGATTATTTTGCAATCGATTTCTATATCTATATAATCAATCTCTTACTGTATAGTTACGTATAATCTGTCACTATTTGTTTCGGCGATCTACCTTTTTACTTATATAATAACTATTGAATTTCATTAAAGACTTCATTTTTAATTTGCTTAAAATCTTTTATCCCGGCAACTGAATTTTATGTTCATAAACTGGAAGCTTAACTAATAATGTATTTTTGAGCTGAACTAAAATTTTTTTATCCCGAGTGATATCTTTCAAGCTTAAAGCACCTGATTTTAATTAACTGCATTTATATTATATTGTTATCACAAAAATATGTAAACGTTTGTAGGAATCGTTTTTCATACAAACTTTTTACATATTTTTTTTCAAATATATTGATACCAAAAAACATATTACTTTCCTCTCATCGTGCTTTCTGTCGACTTTGAACTTGTATACTAAAAGCGTATTTTATTTATACGGCTATCATATTAGTTGGATAATTTTAAAACCGGTTGGAGCTTTAGACGTAAAAATGTTTTCTCTCAGAACTTTGTTTCCATCAGTACTTTATTTTCGAATAAGCCGTATAAACAAAGCACACAAATATTCAATAAAGCAATATAGCTAATAAAGCTATATATTTCTGCAAGATATTGTAATAATAACCCTTTATATATGGGCGCCCATACAAGTGCTTCTGGAGGGGGGGGCTGAGAAAAATTAATGAGTACTTCTAGGGGGGCGGAGAAAATTATTACCTCCTTCTCATAGCTGTCAAGAATTTTAGTGAATGTACAAGATACCAAAACGCTACAAAAATAATTGATATTGCTTGACAATTAGTAATGAGCTAAAAAGTACCTTATTTTAAAATGTGACTGTAAAACTTTTGAAAGTAAATGCATAGCAGGTTCGAGCAAATCAAATTTTTAAATGGCCAAGAGGCTCGAACCCCCTCTGCCCACCATATGGGCACCCATATTTATATATTGGCGTGAACTTAAAATTCGTTCTGGTGATTAAGATAGTATTTAAGTCTCATTTGCGGAAGCTTCCATTTCCATCCGAGTGTATCATAAGACAACGGTTGCGGTTTCCTTTGACATTTTTTTTTAGCGTTTTAGTTCGTTACTGCGCAAGTTTTCTGCCCAATCTTTAGAATAAGCCTACAGCGAAGCAAGTCAAAACGTAAATGAAAATATTAATGTGGTTACATACCAGGAAATGCCATCTTCTAAATCCTAATTTGTGGTTATGATCTAATTATCCCTAATCTAGTACATAAGCTAATAAGCAATATTTCCTTGTAACGAAATAACTCTTTCCCTTAGCCAAAAGCAACAAATGTTTTGCGTAACCAATATTTACTTGACTTCGTACTTCCAGTAACCAAATAAATCACATTATATCAACTACGCATTAATACCCTCAGTGAATCAAATTATCCAACACATAGAGCGGATTTCGATTAATATTTTATAATGTACTTAATATCAATCGCAGCTTACTGAAGACCTCTCTAATACCGGAATAATAATAATAACAATAATTAATTATAATTAAACCTTGTCGATGAAAACATAATGGGAGACCCCAAAATATATTCTCCTTCTTACACGAAAATCCTCCATCAAATGCAGAAAGCTTTCTCAGGCATTGGTCTTCTGATTGCGCTTCCCTATTACCCTAACTTCCCCCTTTTCCTGCTCTTTTTCATCTGAGAGGAAAAGTTGAGCGGATTCCAGAAAATTTCAATCTCAGAAATGGAGCTGTGCATCTTTCAACTTTCCAAGTGTCGTCGTCTGAGTGGCCAAAGATTTTTCCATCCTGCGATCTATATCTCAACTTATTTTTTGGATTTATGGACCCGCGTTAACTTGTCGTTCTCGAAGATCCGCAGACACAAAATGAACGATACATCAAAGATTCTGCAGTTTTTTGGGGAGGATCATGTATCAATGCTTCGCTAATAATGAAACAAAACGCTCTGAAACACAATTTCTTTGTTGTTGCTATCTGGTAAATTACCCATATGCACAAAGGGATGTTATTCATCTTCGGAAACATTAATTTAGGATGGAAATAATCATAATGGGCCTAAGTTTTTACAAAGAATTAGCCATGTTCATTTATAAAACAAATGTTAAGAAACGTCGCTGAACGTGACCGTCCGATCGTCTGTTGTTTCAAGAACATTTGTTATTCCATTGGCGAGAAATAACCTTTTAAAGATAGCTCCCACATTTTAGGACGAAAGATTTTAAAAAAGTAGCAAAAAATGTTAACGAACTATATTATATCTATTCCAATCCTGCTTTTGGTTATTGCGTTTGCGCGTACATAATACATTGGATATAAAAATGGGTGTAGAGCCTTTCAAACTATTTTTTTATAATTTATTCTGCTATTGGATCATTTATGTTTTAAGTATGAAAGTAAACATCTAAGTTTTTGAGATAGTATGGATGACACAATGTGACATCACGTAGTCAAGATATTTTTGTAGAGACGTGGTTCTGTATTCAAAATCTAAACATGGAATAGTGAAAGGAATATTCATAAAGTGAAATTATATGTAACCGCTCTACAACATTATATCTAGAAAAGAGATTTTATCATTAATACGAATCTCGAATCTGGTAAAACAATATATTAATTTTTTTAAATGCAGTAAAAACTGATTTTTTTACTGCAGAAATATGAAAGTTTTGTATAAAAAATATAAATAATCATCGACTTGGAAGCAAAATAGTTAATACGAATTTTAAGAGCAGGCACTGAAAAAATATATAATGTTATTCGCTTCTTAAGCTCTTTCGACTATCTATGCCAACAATATGAATCTGCGAAACTAGTACTTTCCCTATCGTTACATGAGCATTAATTTTATTCTTGTTGTTGACAGATATAAGACAAGCTTGTATAAATTATTATTAAATGCAAGCGCATTTTTGGAGAAAATTTTTCTATGAGTAACTCATTAATTATGATAATAACAGCCACTTCAAATAAAGGTTTACAGGCGCACGTCAATGAAATTAATACCAAAAAGGGAAACTGGAAAAAATTAAATTCAACTAGGTACATGAAGCATTGTCTATAAAAGTTGAGACAGGAAAATGAGGTTGATGTTAGCCTTCAAATTCGAAATCGAGAATGAAGATAATGGAATTATTAATCAAACTATATAGAATTTAGAATGTTACGTCTCAAATCTTCCCACACCCCATTCCATCGACGGCGGAATATATATATATACACACACGTACTTCCCAAAGAGGGAAAGCGTCGATGCCATGTTGTTTATCGTATATAAGAGAAATGGGAAGGAAGCGAAAAGGAGTGTCTTTTTATTACATTATGTCTGAAGTATAAATAATTAATAATAATTCAGCAGTACTATTGCAAATCTATTCATATATATATATGTGTATAACAAAAGTTACAAGTACTTAAAGCACTGGTCATCTAGAATGAGAGGAACTTTACAACAGCAAACATAATTCACGGTGATATTTAGAAAACCTAACGCTGTAAGTTAAAACAATTTATTCTTCCACAATTTGGAAGAATTCAAGTAAAATTTAGCGACGTGTGAAAATCTCATGAATGGGGAAGGGGAAATACAAAAGAGAACGTTTATAGAGAGATTCTGAAACAATGATTAGCATACGAACATCCATGGCGTCTTTACAGCTTCCACAACTACTCTTCATGCTGGTTACGAGATTAAAAGGAAAATAGCTGATGGTGATTTCCTCGAAATTTATTTTACCTGACTGGAAGAGGGGCTCGTAACTAGCTACTCCTTTATGCTCTCCTCCATTTCAATATTTAGCATGTTATGTTCGCTTAAAATAATCAATTATATCTTTAGAATCTTATCGAAACAGATAGAACACCAGTAATTGTATATGGATGGGATAAAATTTTTGTTCTTAAATAAATTCTGCCGGTTTTTAATGAGCAAATTTGCAGATACGAAGATGTCAATATTTTGAATTAGTTGATACGAAGCCGCTACTTTTATTGTTAGCTGTTAAAGCAACGTTAGCACGGGTAACTACGCATGCGCGCGTTTGACTGTAAGGTCCACCGTGTTTTGCTTTGAATCTTTGTTTGAATCCATCTCTTAAATTTCAAGCAAATCGGTGAAATCGCTATCCGGTATTTACCTTATTAATAAGCACCTTAAGTTAAACCTTAATATAATAGGAGAACGACTCACTATGCTAAACACTCGATGAATAAAATATGACATAATAGGCCCAGTTGCTGAAAAGACAATTTATTTGGCATTTTTCGATAGCCTTGAGCTATCATCCAAGAAGCAAGAGACCCTGAGCGTACATCCCTGATAAGGGCAAATGTTCAACTGTTGATGGTACGAAGGGTAAGGTTATGGTTGATGTCCTTGAGATGGCGCCCTCTATCGGTCGAACCAGATGAACGTGGAGTATAGAAGGAAAGTTGGTTGCATAGACGGATTGTAATAAGTGATGCAAAATTGTTATCAATGTGACATACAAAATTATTGGTGAAATTTTAAGTGGAGAAAACGTGACCACGCCGGATGGATATTGGCCGTAATAGATAAATCGTTCACCAGGACCCTTAAGTTGGCACCTTGTTCTATTTTAAGAATATTTTTACAGAGTTTGTCCCAGAAGTTCCCGGAATGATTTTTTGTAGTTGGCAACGCTGGCTGACGGGGCGGAGCTTCGGGCGGAGAAGTTGGTGGGGGATCTGAGCTTGGAAACGAGACCGGTATCAGTCGCCTGCGGGCAGTTGTTGAGGCAGGGTCACGCTCCGCGCAGAGGTATCTACTGCACCCTCGTCGATCAAAAAATGGACCAGTTTTTGGAGCAGCGTTATGCAATCAAATTTTGTGTGAAACTGGGTAAAAACGGGGCGGAGACACTCGAAATGCTTCGGAAAGCCTACGGTGACGGGGCGATGAAAAAAAGCCAAACTTTCATGTGGCACAAGCGGTTCCGGGAAGGTCGGGAGTCCGTCAACGACGACGACCGCTCTGGACGCCCGTCGACATCACAAACGGACGACTCGGTGCAAAAAGTGCGTCAAGTTTTGGACAATGACCGACGATTAAGTGTTCGGGTGATTGCAGAGGAGTGTGGAATACCCAAAACAATCGTTCATCGCATTTTAACGGAGGATCTTCAAATGAGGAAAGTCTGCTCGAAAATGGTGCCAAAAGTCCTGACGAGTGAGATGAAGGAGCAGCGTTTGTTGAAGTGCCAGGAATTGCATGAACGCTACGAAACGGACCCAGAATTTTTGGACAGAGTGATCACAGGGGACGAGACGTGGATTTTTCAGTACGATCCCGAATCAAAGCGCCAGAGCAGCGAGTGGCACACCAAGGAGTCTCCTCGCCCGAAAAAAGCAAGGATGAGCAAATCGCGAATCAAGGCAATGCTCATTGTGTTTTTTGACAGAAAAGGTGTAGTTCACAGTGAATTCGTGCCACAAGGACAAACAGTCAACAAGGAGTTTTACTGTGAAGTGCTCAAACGGTTGCGCAACAGGGTTCGACGCGTCCGAAACGAAATTCGCGACAATTGGATCTTGCACCATGACAACGCGTCAACCCACACCGCGCTCATTGTCTCCGAGTTGCTGGCCAAAATGGGTGTGGCAACGCTGCCCCAGCCGCCGTACAGCCCCGATCTGGCACCAGCGGATTTCTTTTTGTTCCCAAGGATCAAAAGAACCCTGAAAGGAACTCGGCATGGGACGCTGGAGGCGGTAAAAGCAGCCGCGACGACCTCACTGAAGGAGATTCCCGTTGACGACTTCCAGGGCGCCTTCAATGATTGGGTGAAGCGTTGGCAACGGTGCATCGAAGCAGGGGGAGAATACTTTGAAAAGTTCTGAAAAGATTTTATATATTTCATATCCTTAAGGGTCTCATTCTATTTTTTCAGCGTAGAGCCCATAAATCTCTTAAACCGGCACTGTTCTGAAGTCATTAGTATAATATAATAAATACTATTTATTACATTTGTTTTCTACATTATATACTTTAGTAGTATTTTCTACAATTTTTTCAATTTAAAAAACTAAGAAAGTACTGTGTATTAAGTGTTGCTATAACATAATATAAACGGAAATTAAATTCATTATAATTAAGTATATTTTTATTTAATTTTGAAACCAAATAGTTTAATACTTTTTACTATCAAAATAATTTATAAAACTCTAGAGTGTATTATACTATAGGCTACTGTGATTTTAAAAAGATATCGTTTATAACGACTATCGGTTATAACGACCGAATTTTCGCGGTCCCTTGAAGGTCGTTATAACCGATTTTCACTGTATGTGATAGAGAGCATATGCTATTGCGATGTGTTTTGGATCTATAAATGAACAGGTTGCGTGGGAATGGTTAAGCCAAATGGAGAGACTGTTAATAAACTATGTCGATTTGCTACTCAAAGACCCGAATTCCACATTTGTATCATTTCATATTTGCACTATAATCATATTTGCTATATTTAGCTATTTATTGACGATACTAAACATGTAATTGGATTCTATTACCTAATTGTATAGAACTATAAATAATTGCTCACTTTGTGCGTATATCTTTACCTAATACATTATTAATTATCGTAAAATGTATAACTCTCGAGTTGAAAGCAATAATGTTTAATGAGCACTACAATTTTCATAGGCAGTTGCTACACCATTTATGGTAAACTATTAGAACACGGTACAACCGGCAATAAAATGATTTGACGCAGATGATTTGAACGCGCAAATGGTTTGAACTAAAGTCGTTGGCGAAAAGCCGATACCCTGTTCTAAAATTTAACCCCATTTTATATACAGAGTAGTTTTTGCAGGCAAAAATAGATAGAGAGAGAGAGAGGGAGAGAGCTTCTAGCCGAATGTCAAGAAATAAACCAAACTGGGTGTTAACAAACTGTGTAAATAAAATATATCAAAATTAATATTAAGCGTAATATTATTTATTTTGGGTATATAGACGTTTCAGTGTTAGATTTTTATCGCGCATATAATAGTATAATTTACAACTGCATACTACAATGTATAAAATTTTAAATACATATTACAATTTTCAATTGTATACCACAATGTATAAAATTACATATACATATTACCATATATGAAATCATATATACATATCACAATGTGCAATGTAACTTCGATTCTCAGTGGCGACTATATTCTGATGCTACGGTCAAATATGCGCTCAACCCTCTATAATCTGTAGCGTAAGAAAGGACGGGGTTTTCTGGTTCAAGCCCCCCGCATTGGCTATAAAATACACATTATTTTCCCCAAGGCCGTGTCATATGGTCGTCTTTTAAGTTAATTGAGAGGCGCCCCCCCCATAATTTTTTAATTGCTACGCTATTGCCTATAACTCAATCTATTTAATCCCACTGCTGTTTATAATTAGAAAACTTGAAGCGGATGCTATAGGTGAAATAGTGAAATAAATACTATTATTATTTTTTAGCGGATTTCAACAGATGTTCATCCACTATTGCTTTTGGTTTTTCTTTTTGGTACGCAATAAAAAGGGAAATGTAAGGGTCTTCCATAAATGCAATAATGATGGCTATTGTTAACGTTGAAAACCTATTGAATTACTTACGAATTCGAGAGTTACGGATTGGATAGTTGCTGATTAGAGAGTTGCGGATTAGGGAGTTGCGGATTAGAGAGTTGCGAATTAGATGGCTGCGGATTAGAGAGTTGCGAATTAGGAGCTGCAGATTGGAAATTTGAGAATTAGAAATTTGAGAATTTGCGAATTAGGGAGTTGCGGGTTAGAGAGTTGTGAATTAGAAAGTTACGAATTATAGAGTTCCGTATTAGAGAGTTACGAATTAAAGAATTGCGAATTAGAGAGTTGCGAATTAATGTTAATTGAAACCAGCTAAATTTAAATATCGACTTTAGGCGATTTTCTTTCACTTGTTTGTTATTATTAAACACTTCTCATCACGTATTTTATTTATTAGCGGGTTTCAATAGATATTGAACCCGCTATTGCTTTTGGTTTTTCTGTCTGCAATAAAAAGGGCAAGGTAAAGGTCTTCCGTAAATATAACAATAAGAGCCATTGTATTGCTATAGAGAAGTTCGAAGAAGAAGAGTTTCAAATTACATATTAGGGCTAATATACATATTGCATTAAGAATAGCGTAGATATTGACTTATGTATTATATTAGTCAAATTTTTATGACTCAAGAACAGCGAAAGTCATGTTGTGCTACTAGTGTACTAGGGGGCTATACACATATTGAATTATTTACTAGACTCTGACCACATATTGCATAATATACTAGACATATTGAATTAGGCACTAGGGACCGTTCCCATATTGTATTTTGTACTATATGTATTTAATTAAGTATTGAGGACCATATATATATATATATATATATTCACATATTGCATAATGTACTACAGACTGTTTTCGCATTGAATTATGTACCGGGAAACATTCACATGATGCATTTTGTATTGTATATATTGAACTAAGTATTAGGGACTATTCACCTCTGCTGAGTGACCCCAGATTCAACTTTCAGTCGTGAAATAAAAGTAGGCTTATCGGCTACTACTCACTGCAGTCCTGGGACTGGTTCCCTAGGCCTTAAGAGTATGCCTTGAAAATTGTAGAAAATCGTAGGTCCCTGAAGAGCTTGACCTTTGCTGTCCTTGCACCGTAAAACATAAACAACAATCCACTATAGACAATTACGTATGTATATTACAAAATATACAATGATACACTTTTACAATAAATGTGTTTACACATAGGCCTACCTATTATAATGCATACAACGTCATGTACATATTACAAATTTCAATTATCCCTGCATGTTATAATTTACAACTACATGCGATTTACAATTAACTGTACCTTTGTGATATTTGCAATTTTCATTCTTCCAAATCTAATAAGTATGCAATGTGAACTCTATGAATGCTAAAGCGAAAGAAGATATGATTATTTGAGCTATTTCTGAAGATGACGTGTAGATTATCTATTTTTTTTAGAGAAGGTGGAAGTTAATCAAACTAATTGACTGTGGAGAATTTTTCATGCAATCTCGGAAAAAAAAATTCCGTGAATACATGCATCACTGGAGTTGTAAGATTATTGAAGAAAATTATCTGATTACTAATATAAATCATTTCCAACATAAAACTCAGATTAAAAATATTTTTCATCAGGTCAAGTATTTTGCACATTTCACAAGAATGTATTTAAATTTTTATTCGTAATTGTCTTATAATTCAATTTAAAAATTTACTCAAGAATTGATTAGATTAAAACATTTTAATCTTGCACTTCTCTGCCTTTATTTGCTTTTTCCTTTCATCAAGGACACTAATATATTTTAAAACGAAAATAAAAGTTTAAATTAAAAAAATATTTTTGCAGAAATAAAATTTTAAATGCAATATTTTAGATTCTATTAAATGACTCTGTATAAAAGCGTTATATAAGAACCTTTATTTTCTACATAATTTTTTCCAATGGCTTTCAGATTACAAAGGCATTTCTGTGCTTTTTTTATATTATGTGGTGAAGTTGAATTATATATTGATCCCCGGCAAATGGTTTATGGATGATGTCATCTATAGTGGCGTCCATATGCCTATTGAGTGGGCTAAGAAAAATGACTGCCTCCTTCAAGGTCCGTCAAACATTTTAATACAAGTATAAGATACTAAAATACTAAAAAAATAAATGATACTGCTTGACACTTCGCAGGAAAAGGGAGGATGCAGAACAAAATTTCAGGGGGCGCAAAGTTTAATATTCACTTATAAGTTTAGTTTTATTTTTTACTTTAAAATAATAATTTTTAATGTAAATTTATTATACTTATGAGGGCCCCCTGGATTCGCCCCTTAGGGGCGGGGTTGCTTCACGCAATGTTTGTGAATTTCAGCTTTAGAAAAGGTGGAGGCCGCCTTCCCGAGAAGAGCTGATCGCCTGAATCCTACGGTAAATAAACTGCAATTAAAAAAAAAAAAGATCCGCCGCCTTTTACGCCCCATGAAATTTGGCGCCCTGGGCAAGTGCCCAACGTGCCCATTTATAAATCCGGCACTGGCTCTACCTACTAAGCTACAGGCGTCAATCATTTCCTCCTTCATGCGCATATATAACGCTTTCTATGGAAAAATTTACTATTGGTGTTGCAGTGCTACGATTATTCTGTTACCGAAGCGATAAGTCAAAAAGGCAAGAATGCTTGATACGACGAACTAGCAATAATATTATTAAATCAACCATCTTTTTCATATTAGCGGATAATGTGATAACAAAAAATGTTAAATTACTCCTAAAGAAAAGAACGAAAGACGAAGACGACGGGACCAGAACCCAAGACCTCATGATCATCGGTCAGGTTCTCTTCCTACAGGCGTCAATCAATTGATTGAATCGTTGATTCAATAACCTCGAAACAAGCTACGATTATATACCCTTCCATTTCTATCCCAAAGCTTCAGATACTATGATAATCTGTATACCTTTACATTATTATAATTCTTTACTACCCACGTTATGTATCACAAAATATAGAAAACTCACAAAAATCTCGCCCCGGAGGCTTTTCTGTGTTGACCATATTTGGCAATTGGGTTATCCCTGTGAAGGGTAATAATATCATACATGCTTATATACGGAGAAAGAAAGCGTTGTTTCCTGTCTTCATTCATCTAGCGGTCTAAGACACTATAGGCTAAACGGAGGGACCCTAGTTCGAATCCAGGATGGGGAAGGCGTCTCCTTTTTCTCTAAAAACAAAAAAGCTCTGGTTTAAGCATATTGTATACGATATATATGTACAATCATTTTTTGCCACCCACGTATATATAGATCAAACTAGAGCCATCCTTAATTCGAACCAGGGTCCCTCCGCATATATATTATATATATAATAATTTTTGCCACCCACGTTTAAGTAGCTCAAACTAGAGCTTTTTTTTTATAGTTGGAGAAAAAGAGGCGCCGTCCTCATCCTAGAGTCGAACCAGGGTCCCCGCGTAAGTGGGGACCCTAGTTCGAGTCCAGGATGAGAACAGCGTCTCTTTTATAAAAAAGCTCTAGTTTGAGCTGTAATTAAAACGTGGGTGGCAAAAATTATTGTATAATAAATTCCCCCACGAAAACTCACAAAAATCTCGCCCCGGAGGCTTTCTTGTGTTGACCATATTTGGCAATTGTGTTATCCCTGCGGAGGGTAATAATATCTTACATATATTATATATATATATATCGGTTTGAATAAAATGATTATTTTTATAGTAAAATGATTCGATTATGGATCTTCAGAAATTCATTTAATCAGCTTATTATCTTAGTTAGTATCTCAAATTAGTCTAACGTATACATGACCAACTAAACACTTTTTTGTTGCATAAGTTAGCAAGGACCTCTTTCAATTTTGAACTAAAAATATTCTGCCCATTTTTCTTTTTATCATTTATATTCCATTAAGATATACTGGATACTAACGTCCGTAAATTTCAATTAAAAAGACAATTTTGGGATTTTCTACGGGCACTCAAACAAAATAAAAATATCATTTTTATTACGTTTTCTCTTTAGTCAAGGTCCCGTAGGACTTGGCAACTCTCCTGGACATGTCAGGATTTGCCCGAGCATTTTCTCAAATGGAGAGGAAAAGCACCGCTATAATCCTATGAATTTTTCATCATGCAATATCGCATCTCCCACTACGATCAGTGGTCATCAAGACCCGAAAAAAACCCGCATATATATATATAGAGAGAGAGAGAGAGAGAGAGAGAGAAAGATAGATAGATATAGAGAAAAAGAGTGGAGGAGGCGAAAAATATAATATTTTGCCGAGAAATGTACTGGAAATAAAACTGTATAAGGCAAAGGAATTGGCTTGCTTTTCTGAAGAAAAACGAAGAAAAATGCTTGAAAAAACTGCATAAGCAAATAGTCAAGAGAAGGAAGATGGCAGACCCTTGGCGCCGATGTTGGGCTATTAAATATACCATGCCCCTCCCCTTTTTTCAACTAAAAAAGGGGGATTCTGATCCCCCATCCCATCAAGTCAGTTTAACTGCCTCGATCGATAGCCTTGAGTAACATGCCGGACGCCTCCAGATCCAGTCGAACAAGGGTTGACTTGCACTTCTTTCTGTTTCTTCGGCGACTTGAAGTGCGACCAAAAAGGAACGAAAGATGGGTTGACACCATTACTAAAACAATGAAAACAGGACTGCGACCTCTCGTTTCTCATTCTGCGCATTAGCGATAAAGCAAAGTAGACGCTACTTTCTTCTTTTTACAATAGCCTTAAATGAAGACTTTCTTCTGCTGCAGTATCTTACACTCCGCAAAAAGCTTTTAAATATTCATACTTTTTAAGCTGCTTGACTTTCCGTCCCGCAATTCTAATTTGCTTAAAGGAAAATAATTTTAAGAAATTTTAACTTTGAGAGTAAAGTATACTGAACTATTAAACCATAATATAGATGGTCTGAAAAATTAATATACACCAGCCAAAATATTCCAAACTATTATAAAAAAAGCTAATTACAAATGAATTTATAACTTAATATGTAAATCTACTGACGACAATGAATTATGTACTCCCGTACAATGTTTTCGGCAATGCCTATCTCATATCGTAATAGAAAAAATACTTATGAGATTAAAAACGTGTTTGGCCTAACAAAACTTGCTTTTTATAATCAACTCAATATAGTACTATGGCATTAAAAGAATGATTTAAAGAAACTATAGAGGTTTACACCATCTGCCTTACATTTCAATCACATTACCTCACTCAGCTATTTGATATAAGTCCTAATCCTCCAATTTAGTGGTGAGTGCATGTCTTTTGTATAAAAACTGTTATACATACCAAATGCATTTGAAAACCTGTGCTGCGATGCACACACACTTAAAAGAAAAATAAATATTTAATGAAAAGGATCGTTTGGTAAAAACTTTCTACGCATGGTCAATGATACAGCTACTATAGCCAATATGCATCTTCAGCATAGTTTCGTTTCCAGATGTTAATTGACTACCTTAATATTCTTGCTAATTTATTTCTTTTCCTTTTAACTCGATTTTCATCCATCTCTCATTTATTTACCTTCTCTTCCTCAGCTATTCTTTTGTTTTTTGCTGCCAATGAGCGCCAGCTCACGAATGATTTCTATTTTCTTACCCTGTTATATCAGCACCTATGCTTATTTTTACGATTGCTCAGTAGAGGAAAGCAGTGGCAAACCTTGAAAAAACGTTTAAAGCTATAATAAATTATTGCAACTCTGCCAATTGTGTGTATGTTGTTGTTGTTTTCTTATTTCGTCATTATTTGATGGTACATCAAGTTTTTTACTTTTTTTGTGGAAAGCTGTTATTCATTCGTTTTTGGTTTTTTTTCCATTCTTGTTCAACATTTTCTGCTTTAAAAGAAAAAATTGAATACTTGGCATTGGTCACAGAAATAGTCTACTTTCTTTTACCATATGATTTCACAAAATATTCAAATTCAAAATTACCATAAAGTCCACAAAATATTCAAATTCAAGATTACCATAATGTTTACAAATAATAAAGTTTGGTGTATATAGTTTCAAACCTATCCGTTTCAGACCGGAGAAGTTAATAGCTTCGGTGCAATACATCATGTCTCTTGTACGCCGCAAACACACGGCGTGAACGCGCACCAAGCTAGCTTAATGTTGACGAGAGACATAACAATCACGAACAAGAAAGCAGCGTTAAAATAACCAACACAAAATCAAGGTAAGGCTTCGAGCACATGTGCTCTGATAATTTATGTCAAAGTACACATGCACACCAGGCTCCGCACACCAGAATTATTCCTCATGCTCACCTCGTATGGTTTAAAAGTATACACAAAGAAAGGTGCCGTTACAGATCATTAGTTAAAATCAGTATCTCGGTAAATTAGGATATTGAACACGAACCAAAATTTATATCAAGAACAAAGTCGAATCCTTTGGAACGAGATTCTTAAGGGGAACGATGAAAATACTGGCGTATGCAGAGGAATCTTGATGGGGTTGTAACACAGCCACTCATATGCAATTTTGTATGCATATGCATATATGGAATTGTAGATCAATAACCCCCATACCCATTATAAGCCTGTAACGCCCTCTTATGAACTTTCTGCGTACACCTACGGATGAAAGCAAACCTGACTGACAAGGTATCCGACAGAAAAGTTTTATTATACTATAATTTTTGCCACCCACGTATTAATTAGCTCAAACTAGAGCTTATGTAATTTTGGAGAAAAAGAGACGCTTTCCCCATCCTGGATTCGAACCAGGGTCCCTCCGTTTAGCCCGGAGTGTCTTGGACCGCTAGACGAATGAGGACAGGTAATAACGCTCTCTTTCTCCGTATGTAAAGGTGTTAAGGTATTATTACCCTCCGCAGGGATAACACAATTGCCAAATATGGTCAACACAAGAAAGTGTGTTTTTGTGTTTCTTGTGTTTCTTGTTCTGGTTTCACACATCGTTACAACGAAGTATGGAAACAAATTAAGAATGTATTATATGGATTGTATAAGTAAAAAGTTTACAATAAAAGTACAGAAGAAATCATCCAGAAGAAATAATCACCAATCTCCAAATTGTAAAAGGTGCATGACATAGGAAATAAAAGTACGTAGAAGGAATTTTGAAACAAAAATTTAACTATAAACATTTTTTATTTGAACAATCCCCAATCTTCGAGTGATAGTTACTGAAAAACCTTTAAAACTCATGTTCTGAACCCTGTAGAGTAGTAAATAATCAACAATTGGTTAACTATGTTCATACTTAACTAGCATTGAGCATGAGTGTTTGCACATGTTTCTGGTTGCTACCCACGTCCCTACCCATATTATCTAAGAATACTCTTGGAATATAGGATGCAGCAGTTCAGTCAATCAAAATTCACAACTCAAAGTAAGTTTTCCAACATCCAACAATCACACTACCGATCATGGCAAAATTAGCAATCATTCATTCAGACACCACAGTTGACCACTGATGTTACTTCGTCCTACAGCGACTAGCCATTTTCGAAGACAGTTGCCCTCCCAAAAAACGACCGAGCTCCTTGTTGCTTAACTTCCGTGATTGCATGGTAATCGATATTTCTATCAACAGACAGTCGTTGGTCATACACCAAACAAAAATAAAATTGTAAAGTATCCTATACAACTCTTGTCACTTAAGTAACTAAATGCACATCATGTGTTGTGTGCACACGTTGTACACCGTCGTGTATCGTATGCAAACCTTATGCCTCTCATGACGTACCTGAAGTGTAATCGCGTATCATGTCTGCCTAATGTCAATTGAGTGTCATGTCTGCCTAATATGCATTTGCATGTCATGTCTAATATTTATGATGACATGAGTATATCTGCTTAATGTGAAAATATATATTATGTGTAATGTGCGGATACACATTATAAAAACGTGGTCTTTCACATGCACAAACATTAAATGCTATGGATGTACAAAATATGAGAAAAAAAAGTACGTGAACTAAGCTACACAAGTCGGCCCATTATCAGTATTGGATTTAGATGAATAAAAGCCCTAGGCTATTCCGCTTAAGGGCCCGCCCCACAAACGGAACAGCCTATGGGGCGGACCCACAAACAGAATAGCCTAGGGCCTTGTGGGCCAGCCCCACTTTCACGACAGGAGAGAGAGAGATGGAGAAGAATGTTTTAAAACGAATTCTCAGTCAGTGAAGACGAAGCTCATAGCGCGTGTATAAGATTCCGAAATTCATAATTCCTGCACTAAGGCTTCACGCTTCATCCATTCAGAATCCCCTTCTGGGCTCCATTCGCCTACGTGGCCCGCAATTTTTTTAATTATAATGAATACTATATATTTCTATAAGTATAATTTATGTAAGGTAATTTTTCTTTATAACGCTATTTTCTTACAACTTAAGAACTTTAATAATAAGAAATACTATAAGCCTTACTACTTGAGTGCTGTTACTTCAATGATGAGTGTGTGTCTAAAATATTAACTGTCGTATAGAGCATATATTTTAATAGTGACATCTCTATATGAGCGCCTCTAATTGGTTTGTGCGTATTTTGCTTGGCATGCCATCATAAGATGCTGATTTCGTTTCAGCTCGGCATGATCTGAATTTTAGATTTGTGTCACCAATGATCGGAAGATTACTATAAATGAATGAATTCCCGTATATCAAAGATGATGACAGGAGATAACTGCCTTCATGATATCATTACGGTTAAAAGGTTTTTGACATTAGGCACAGAACTCAACTAAGTCCAGATTTAACAGGATATGAAGTAGGGAATCTGATGAAAGCAATTTTGGCTTCTGTAAAATCTGATTTTTTTTCTTTCTCACAATTTCACCGCTTATCCATAAAAATCTTTTTTAATCAAGCTTATTCTACTATATAATTCTGTAGTTTAATAAGGTATTCTTTTATCGTGATACAAAATCAGATTTAATGGCATGTACTTATGCAATTACTCAATTTTCCACATTGTCTTTCCATTCATTATTATGTCCTGATGCGACCCAGTTTCTCAAAAAATTGTTCTGAGTAATTCCGTGTGCATTGTCGTTAGTTAAAGTTGAAATATCGAGCAAAACCCATGATATCCTTCATCATTGAGAATCCATTATTGATTCTTCTAATATTTCACGATTTAATTTAGAAGTGTCATAGGATACAAAAAAATCTTTATTAACTTTACACGTTCTTCCACTAAGTTATCCACTCTCTCTAACATTCATTTTATTATTCGTCTTATTAGGAATATATATGCAATTTTTTAGTGGTCAGTTTTCTTTCTTGTCCTTGTGAGTTATATCTTGGTTGGTTACTTATTTTAATGTGAGTTGTCTCTCAGGGCTTTTGCAGCTTACATGGAAACATGCTCTAATTTGAAAGTATAGTCATACATATTAAAAGCACTGGTATCCTTTTATCCTGTGGTGATTGAATAAAAGCATATTGTACGATAATAATTGAAATATTTGAGATATTTTCTTCTTCCAGAAATTTTCTTCTTCGCCAAAATTATGGAGTTCTTTACTCAAGTGCGTTTGATTCTGAAATGATTTCCGGAAGATCGTTTAAGCATTACAATGTTTTATGGCACCATGTGTAGTTGGACCAATGGTAATGTCAAAAATGTATACCTTATCCGCAAGTCCCCTAGATTTTGAGTCCCTAGTCTATTGTCTACCCAGCCCATTGGGAAGCCCTTTATAAACAAGAAAAACAAGCCGTATGGTGAAGCGACCACATATATTTAAACACATTTTTTACATTTAATAAATTGACAGGAGACAAAGCACCAAAAAAGTATCGAAACAAGAACTAATAAATATCGGCTGGCTTTGGTAAATTAGATAACTTTGTGTTGCGGCACCTTGACCAGTGAAAATGACATTTTTTTAATTTTGCTTTTCCTTTCAACGTGGACATTTTTCTTCTCCGAAGAATGGGTTACAAACTGAAAGACCAAGTAGCTTTTTCTTGTGGACAGAAAATGTTTTATGTTCCTTGGATTTTCAGGACGCAAGTCCTGGGACTAAGTTTTGAGCTTGAGTAATGGACAGTCAACGATTTTTATAGTGAACTCTAATAACGGTGATAATGGACGAGATTTCTTTTATGGTTGATCGTGGATGTGGCAGCATTCTGGCGGATAATCAGACGTTACACACTCTGTCAACTTTTCTGAAGCCATTGATAAACTGTAGTGGTCTAAGAAAGACCAATAATTTGTCATCGTAAAAAACTAATGCCGTTTGCTCAGCGGAATAATGAAAACGCTCAAACACAATCTCTTATTTTATATATTTACACAATAAAACATGATTTTCAATGTTTGAATTTTGTACAGTCTGATGATAATACTATTTCTAGTCTTCTTTCCTCCCTTATCTCACGGATACAGATGATCTCCAACTTCACAGTATTTCGATTTTGCAATGGTCTGAAAGTGATGAGCATTCACTAGAAACTCTACTCATGGGTTTTATCCTGCCTGAGATAGCGATGTGTGATCAGAGCCTGGGGCAGATCATACGGGTCTCAAAGCAGTTCAACAAATTGAAACACCCCCTCATCATTATTTTTCAAAAGCTGAAAGCTGACCAATTGGCAAGCTCGTACTTTTTTTAATATATCTTCCTACTACACCTACATAGTTCTCCAAGACTTTTATTAATTTTTAAAATATTCGTTATGAAATATTTTTTACTCCGATATAAAAAAATCTTTGAATCTTAGAAAGACATTTTTAGATGTATTTAGTTCTGTTCGTTTTAAATAAAGAAAACGCAAAAATGTTTCACACTGGATCCTTTCGGATCCAGGTCCCTTGGGTGTTTGCCCTCGGTACTGTATGCGGTCCTGAAAAAGAAATATAACAAAGCCATGATATTCGGTTGGTTATGTGTGTAATAATGATAAATTTCATTTATAAATTCAAGGCAAAAACAACATTAAATACCATTATTGATTTATATGATTAGTATATAATACATATTCACACTATAATCTATATACAATACACATACGATGTATGACTAAATAATGATATTATTGTCCACCAAACTTTGATATTACACACATATTCTGTATATAATTCGTTACAAGCATACATACACAATGTATGTGATTATATACTTGTGATTTATTAATTATGTATTATAGACTTGTTGTGGGTTTATAAGAACGCGAACCCAACATCGAAAACTGTTAATGTATTTCGAGAAGCCGAACAATATTTCGGCGAAACTGTAGAATGGAATCCTCAAGGGGAAGAAAACGAAGTAGGTTAAGATTCCTATGGCCGAAGGATCGTAGGAAACGAAATTAAAGAGGGTTAAACATGGAGAGAGATCAAGCTATCTACAATAAACTGTTGGTGTCTTTTATGTAGGTCCTACCTTCCCCCTTGAAGGCAAACGAAGAAATAAAAAGAATCCCATCATTATTTAAAGAGCACCTATATATTATATTGGACACCCATATTGTTTTAAGCTCAAAAGAGAGCACCACCTTTTGTTACTTAGTTGCCCTCTGCAAGGTGAAAGGAAAGGTAATGCATTTACAATACATGTTAATATGCATTATTCGAATGTCTTTATATATTAAATTTAACATATAGTTTAAAAATGAGATCACTTATCCATTTTCTATTTCTAGTGTGTCCATTCAACCGTAAAGCAATTTGAACATTTACGTTCTCTAATCAGTTGGGATACTCTTTATTATATTTAAAAAAATTCGGTTGAATTTTTTAATTGAAATTATTTTCTAGAACATTGCAACAAATAGAAAAGATGCCAACATTTAAGATAAGCATTGGATATATAAGCATTTGAAAATACAATTTTCACCATCTATAATTTTCAACGAAAATTAATGGGAAAAATATTCGTCATATTTTAATTTTGATAACTAAGATTTTATTTGAATTTCCCTTTGGTCAGGGATTTTGCCGTTTTGTCTATGTAATGTAAATTTATTTAAAACTCAACAGGTCAAAGATACTTACATCGAGAGTTGAAACACGGAGACAAAAAATCATAAGCAAAGTAAAATACAAACAATGCAAACATGAATAAACGCGACAAAAATCACAATGTCACTAAGAAAAATATAAAAAATACAATTAAAAGGGAAAACATTTTAAAAAAAACGGAGAGATCACAAGCGTTCAAAGTCTCACAGAATGTTCGAAAAGTCCCCTGGGACACAACGGTATCGGGAAATGGGTTCCGAACTCGTCCAGTTCTCTGAGTATAAAAACAAAATCTAGAGTTTTGATAAGTTGTTTGAAGGCAAACTCACAATGTGTGGTCTCTAGTTGTAGACTATCCAATGAGATGGAACACAGTTTGAGCAGGGTCAGTATAAACTAGATTATAAATTATCTGATAAAATAATAATTAATAATAATTTTACATCAGCAACGAGGCAACCATGCAATAAAGTCCCGTTAATCTCAAACGTTCATTGTAAGAAAGAGTTCGTAAGGCCGGAAATCTCTTAGTGAAGCGATTCAGTGGTGACTTGAGGAAGCAAATATCCTGAGTCTTATAAGGGCTCCAGACTGGAGATGCATACTCCAATATAGGAGTGACAAATTTGTTGAAGGCCAACAACAGAGATCACATTTAACAAAGCCCTTCATAAGGAGAAAGCAACGCTGATTAGCCTTTGATACAACTCTTTGGCAATATGCAGAAGAGACCAAACTGCCGGTGATCGAAACACCAAGGTAGGCCCGTGGCCAGAATGAAATGGCCATTGGGGCAAGGCAAAAGGCATATGGGGCAGAGAACACCCGGGGCAATCTTTTATATATAAATATCTCAATAGGAAAACTGGGGTACTAGCATGGGGTAACCGGAGCCACGCTTCTGCTATCCCCGGCTCGGCTACAGCCTGAACCAAAGTCACTAAGAACTGTAGACGTTAGAAGAGAAGTATCACCAATAGAGTAGGAACAATATGGGTTGGAATAACCATAATTATCGAAACTTTTAGCTTTAATCAAATAATAGCTTCTATTTGTTTATGTCTAAAAAAGAACTTATTTAAACCCTTCCGTTAATGGTGTTACTTAAATTTACTGTCACCTGAATTGTTTTTCCCTGAAGTTAAGTAATCCTGACAAACAAATTTGGAGATTATTAACCTCGGATTAAGTATAGTTTCCTAAATTTGCGTTTAAAGGAAACACTAATCAGTCACGTAATTTATTTATTTCGCGGACTATTTTCAAACTATGCTTAATGAATATAATGAGGAAATGCTAAATTCATTGCACTACCATTTCATCCTCAAATCTCCTCAAACACTCGATATAACTCTCTTTTAAACTGCTTCTCTTCAAACAGACATCACATGCAGACAGTGGTTGGCGACGTAGTCCAATTCCAGACAAACAATTCACTGATCTCAGACGTTAATTAAGTCTAGTAATCCAGTCTTACTATCAACCTAATTAACTGGTTGTATTTCATTCTAAATTACGTCGCTTTTCGCAAACTCTATTCCATTATCTGCAAGTTGTGCTAAAGATGCTGGCGCTCTCCATACCGAAGAATTAATTTGACACTACAAGTCGTCTTAGTAGATTTTAAGAAATCCCCGCTAAGGACATAATTATAATTAACATATTTAATTGAAAGAAATCGACATTATAAGACCCTTGCCAACAAGACTTTCGTTATTGATTAAAAGCTACCAAATCAACTGTTCTCTTTCGAATATTTGCGAATGGTGTATTTGGAAGAAAATTAATTCAAATATTCCAATTCATTAATATTATTTATGCGCTGAAATTTCAGATATATTCCCATTACAAATTCTCGACAAGCTGGTTTTGTCTTCTTTATGTCAATCCATTATTTAGCATAAAGCCATGTATAAATTAAGGGATATCGTAGAGAGGAAGCACAGGACAATCCTCAACCTGTTAAGAAATACACATGGTAAGATAACCATGTTTTAGCCATTCGTTTCTACTTGTAGACAGAAGCGGGCTGAGCCGCCGGCCTCGCGGCTGATGCCCCCCTCATAGGCAATAGTCGGGAATTTTTTGAGTAACATATGGACCAATGGACCCACACCCTCCCAAAATCCAAGATATGCGCCCTATGAGAGGACCTATTCCATCCCTGCTTGTAAGCATACATGAAACCAAACAAAATTATAACTTCCTTTAAGTAAACTGAATAGGAGGAAACATGCATCAATGTGTTGTTAATGACGGACGGAAAAAATATCTGGAATAGTCTAAATGATATTTTTTGTGCCTTGTGCATCTATTTTTATAGATTTATGAATGGGAGTATAAAAGCCATATATTTTCTATTATCTTTTTTCATTTCTTACCTATTCGTTCCTTTGTTTATTTTTTTTTCATTATATTATATTTAGTAACTACTCTTTGTCTACCAGGAGTATGCTTTCCGTCAGTAGGTTTGGTTGGCGACACTTACTATAGAAACGCCCACCACCTCCATTTAGAGTATGCATTAGTCAAGTGGAAGTCTTATTTATGGCAAATATGGACGATGAAAAGGGATAAGATTTAAATTACAAAGCAAAAATTAAATGAAATTGTCGCCAATTTGTCCTTAAGTGCGCCAATGTGAATGCATTTCCTCAATCTACTTCCAAGCTAAGGATCGTTTCCATGGCAACAGAGAGCCGCGGACTTAGCAGCGAAAGGCGTTCTCGTAGTAGACAACAAATAAACTTAATAGTTTCTCTAATTGCTTTTAAGTTGGACGACTATTTAATGAATTATACACGTTCATAAAATGGGACATCGACTGATAAATAATATGTATCTTGACTTGACTTGGGCAGGGAAATTGGGGAGGGTGGCCGCCGGTGGCGGACCTGTAATCTCAGACAGGAAATATGTATCAATTATCATGCATTTACTGGGTTCACCATTAAAATGAATTGTAAAACTGAATTTATTCCATGCCAAAGCAATAATTTTACCTACCTACCTACGAACGTGCGTGCGTGCGTGCATGCATGTTCGTGTTTTTTAATTATATTTAAAAAACTGTTTTAGTTATGCAATTCTAATATCTTTAATCACATGTGTTTTTAATGATGATTTAATAAATTTATTATTGAACGATCTTTTTTAAATAATTTTAAAGTATACGGGTTTTTTCTTACATGAATAAAAACGTAGCAGTCTCCCATCTCTTTATCTCTATTTTGATTTAATTTCAAATATATGGAGAACCAGAAATATATTTTAAAACAAACCCATTTTACTTAACTTCCCCTTTAAGGTTATAATTAATTAAATCAGATTAGCATCCTTTAAAGTCGATATGGGGCGATAAAAGTATAAATTGATTCACCTCAAAAATAGGACGGATATCAGTACTACTCAACGCCACATAATCAATTACTGATGCAGAAATCAAGAACCATCGATATCAAAGCCGATAACATTTATCAATGCCACTTATGAAGGTCCCAAATCACACACGACCATCTCAACTGGGCTACGCATCGCATCGGGATAGAAACCGACATGTGGAATCTTGTCACAGTTTTACTCAAAGGGCCAGGGGTCATTAATCCTTTCAAATTCTTTTGAGAATCTTCTAAGCGTCAACATCACATCCGAGTTGTCAATTAATGCTCGATTGAAAGTGATTCTTACAACTGATGTTCTTTCTTCCCCTCCCGTGACTCTTTAAGAATGGAGTAAAAATAATTTTCATTTTATTATGGAGTCATCAACAGATAAGAACTGTTATTTGATGATAAAATTTTCAAGTACGTATTTAGTTTATACCTGTAGTTCTATTGTTAACCACTTCACTACCAGCCGTAAATTAGCTTCATATGGTGCAATGCCAGGTTTTTAAGCTTTTTCCAGAAATTATATTTTTATTGTTTCTTTAGTTTATTTATTTTTTAAACTATGTCTTTACATTTATTCACAATATGTGGACCTATAAAGGAACACAGTCTATCATAAAGCCAGCATACAGGCACTAGCACATGATTTTTTTTTTTGCCATTTGAAAAAAAAATGTCACCCCTACTGGCTACTTCTCCTGTATACAGTCATGCATGCACAGAAAGTATCGCCCCTACCTGATACTTCTCTTGTATGCATATTTGGATACAGGGGAAGTTATAGTATAGGGAAGATACTTCCCGTCGTGTATGCATGACTGTTTATAAGAAAAGTAGCCCGTAGGGGCGACATTTTTTTTTTTTTTCTAGGGAAAATTGGATGATCCCTCTAAAAAAAAAAGATAAACACAATACTGATGTGGAACTATAGGAGCCAACACTAAGCTAAAAGCTTTCTCATAGCAAAGCAAAGTGGTATTACACCATATGTGATGTTCCTGATAGTAAACGGCAAAACATCACACCCTACGTGGTGTGCCCGGTAGTGAAGAGGTTAACGTAGGCCTGATGATCCTATCGTCCATTTTTACGAGAAAAAATCCATGGAAACAGATTTGAGAATCGTCTATTACAGGGCTTTCTTCGCAGGGGTGCAAACGGTGCTTCCCCCGCTTCTACGAGGCATAACCCTGGGGCGGCAAAAGACCATTTGTTATTTTAGTGTTATTGATCTTCGGGGGAAATCAAACATCAATGATCTTTGATTCATTTCATGAAAATGGAAATTAAAAAATATTCATTATTTGCATGATAACTGTTCAAATACAGATATAGACGTAAACACTGTACATATCAACATCTTGATTAGGTTTTCAAGTAATAAATGTGGTGACATTATTTTTAAACTTGGGCGGCCAACGCTCCAGGAAGAGACCTGATCTATTACGTTCGGCACTGCAATATATGAAATTGATTTCTCCATGGAAGTTACTTGGAGGAAAGAGAATTTTGTCCCTCTCGTATAAGTAAGGAGGAAATTTTATTCCTCTCTTATAAGTATGGAGGAATTCTTACACCTCGGCTATAAGTAAGAAGGAATAATTATCTCTGTTCTAGTGTCGTTGTTGTGAAGTAGGAGGAAAGATTTTCCAACAAATCTGACACTATTATTTCTTTGTCATTTTCTATAACTTTCGCTTGACTGCCAAAGGGCTTTACAATTACAATTATTAAATCGGTTTTCTTAAGAAATATTCATACTTTAAAAGACGTAATAAGAGTTATATTAACACAGAGATAAGCATATAATTATATGCACATTGCTTATCACAGATTATGATTTAATGCTTGCATATGAACGGTTATACTCCAACCAACATTCAACAAAATATTCTCAACCTTGTATTTTTTCTGAATTTAGTCTCTGCTCAAAAATAAGAAATTCACAGCAGAAACATTTTCTCAATCCAAACGCTTAATATTAATTTTTACCTAACGATACAAACGCAGCGGGAGCAAAATTTTGACCAGATTCTTACCTGATATAACACCTGTCAGTTCAATCAAAACAATGAATCGCTGCTATCACTAGATTCAGCAAAGGTGAAAATACTTTTCAGACCAATGGCACTCAATTTTGGCTACTGAATCCCTTCCACGTTAAGTATAATATAAATTATTTTACGGGCAATTCTATTCCTTATAAGTCAACATATTTGAATGATTGATTTTAAATACTCTGTAATCCTAGTCATGCGGCTTTCAACTTAAAATTAAGGTAGTTTAATAATATGCAATTTAAGGTGTCTGGGGGTAAATTTTGCAGTTTGATAATATTTTTTACATACATTTATGCGCTCAAACTAGAGTTGTATTCATAAAGAATGAAAAAAAAGGGACTGCTCGTCCCTGAATCGAATTGAGAAAGTTTATAATATCTTTCGAATTATTAAATACGAAGAAGGAGCATTGTTCCTGTGTGCTGGTAGCCTAGGTGGTTATGGCACTACGATTTATATGGAGAGTCCCCAGTTCACCTCCGAGCTGAGACGATGCCTCTATGCTTTTCTCTGCTCTATAAACATAGTTCTAGTTCGAACGTATAAGTGTGGGTGCAAGAAAAATATTTTGTATCTTATTCCTATACAAATGTTGCAAAAACATGTCCCTGTGACTTCGTGTATTGACCAATATTTGGCAAATTTGGCATCCTCGCGAAGGATTATAATCTCTTTGAAAATTTATACAAGTCGAACACTACGCAGATTAAATTAAGAAACAATTTTTATCAACGTTTTTTAGGCGTAGTAATAGTAACGCCGATGTTGTACAGTTAAAGCAGTCCATGTACTGCCTCATTCGGCGAAATATCCGGTTTCGGAAAATACGCTTTAAATACGTTGGTAAAGGATTATGTGGTTGTCGTCTATAGCTTCGTTGGTAAGAGCATCTGCACGGATAGTACAAGGTTGTGGGATCGTGCCCTACCAGACACAAAAAACATTTTTCTTTATGAACGTTTCACCATCTAACCATGCCACAACATCGGCGTTACTATTACTATACCTAAAAAACATTGATAAAAATTGTTTCTTAATCTTTTAAAATGTCGTAATTACTTTACATCGTTACGGTTGAAATAAAATTTCCGAATATCCGAAATCAAGTGAGATTCCTTTGTTTCGTACAATCGGGGTTCCAACCTATACTGGTTTAAATAGTATGTTATTCACTAATGGAAAATCAACCCTCAAAAGTTAAATGCTCTTCTAATTCCAATTATATTCGACATGAGAGGGGATATTATCTAAGGCATTGAGTTCTGAAACTGCTATTAGACATGCAGTAAATCACGGTGCACTTACAAGCCGAAATACAGGTTCTCACTTTGACCTTTTCATCTCCTAATAACTGGCCCTCTGAAACAAAGTGGACAGCAATTTCCAGGCAATGTTTACACTTCGTCTTGGGTCTTAAGAGCAGAGCAAAGCCTTCCCGTATAGTGGATCGATAACCTTTAATTATCATATGATTTGCTATCTCTGGGAATTGGGAAATTATTGATGCAAATAGTGAAAGCCCAGTCATTCCTCAACCTTTCGCTTTGAATTTGAAAATTCTGTATGAATTCCAAGCTACGGATTTAAAACAACCTTGATCAGTAAACCAGCAATTGACGAGTAAATGGTTGTTTGATAATATAATAACAGCTATCAAGAAAGAAAACAACTACGATGCCATTTTCGCAATGTCTTATATTCATAATTTAGTTGAATAATCTATTTCAATTGGAAATTGAGCAGGTGGAAAAGTCAGCACCATATGAAAACGTCTGCCAATGTCCACTTCATTTCTGACGGAGAATTGCCCTTGTAGCCCTTGCGTCATAAAAATTCAACCAACCAAACCACCATCGATGTCATTTCAATATCAACTCGGCTCTGCAACTTGATATATTTGCAAAAAAAAAGGCTACTTGTTTTTATTTTCAGGCGCGAAAAAAACTACATTCCTCACTTTGCGCCGAACAGCTGAAGAATATATAAAATTAAAAAAAAATTCTGATACTTTACTTTCATCTAATACAGCTGGAATATTTTTAACTCAGTGGATTCTAAAAAGAGGAAAATTATCCACGTGGTCATACTGGATTTGAATCTGCGTTTTTTAGATTTACGTTCCATCACTTGAACCGCTAAGGGGCAGTTCAAATATTACGTAAATATCTTTGGGGGAGATGGTCGAGATTTGCTTATTTTTGCTGCCAACGGGGAGGAGTGAGTTTGAATCATGCTCACTTGAGGCATAGAAAATTATAAAACCAGCACATAGTCACGAAGTAACAGCCGCCCTGACAGAACTACAATACTGGCATGTACAACACACTATGAGTAAAAGATATAAAATACACGTAATCACAGTTAAATATTTATTTTTTTAAGCCAGTCGCGACCCTATAAATTATTTTGCATATGAAGTCGCAATTTTAAATTAAAAATCAGATTTTTTTTAGCACATTTTAGCCACAAAGAAGCAAACTACTTTATAAATATATATAGAAATATTTTCGAGGCTTCAGTCAAGTCAAGCGTGATAAACATAAGCATTGTGATTCTCTGCTGCATTTGGAATTGAGAGGCTTTTTTTTATATTCAAAAGATTTTATATTTTGCCAGATTTATCCTCTTCATCAATATTTTTTTATGATTGAAAGTCTGTATTTAATTTATTAGCCACACTGCATATTACGTCCTTGTTTTTGTCGCCAATAGCGCCAATTACTTTCTTTTGGGATTATCTCATCATGACGCCGTTTTGAGTGTATTTCCTGTCCCCATTATGGAATACCGTTTACAAACGGACATACATTTATACTTTTTATTTATATTTCTTATATTCTATTCTTCCTTAAAAAAGTGCTTATTTAAATTAATCATTTATTTTAATTTATAATCGTTATAAATTAACCATTTTAATTAAAACGGGACTGATTCTGAGGTACAGTAAATTTTTAATAATAATAATTATGGATAAATTAATCAGTATAGAAAAATAAACTATTGAAAAATTATAAATATATATAAGCAAAGCATATATATATATGTGCAGGGTGTCTCAGCACCAGGTTTATAAACTTCTAGGAGGGATAGGGTACACCTAGATGGCTCGGAATCACATAGCAATGCTGGTCGCAAACCACTCGCAGCGCTAGTTCTAAAACCGTCCTGCATGCACAAATAGTGACAACCAGTGCATGAGAAGCGCAAAATGCGATGTCCTAATCATCTATACACTTGAGCAGCTGACCTGAGTTTTATCTGGTGCTTTTCATGAACTGGTTGTAAATATTTGTGTATGCTGGACGGTTTTAGAACTAGCGCTGTGATTGGTTTGCGATCACCATTGCTATGTGATTCCGAGTCATCTAGGTGTACCCTACCCCTCCTAGAAGTTTGTAACCCTGGTGC
Source organism: Dysdera silvatica (assembly GCA_006491805.2). Lineage (NCBI taxonomy): Eukaryota > Metazoa > Arthropoda > Arachnida > Araneae > Dysderidae > Dysdera > Dysdera silvatica. The sequence goes on from QLNU02015003.1 coordinate 87,721,690, forward strand.
TGAGACACCCTGTATATATATCGTAAAATAAGAGGGTATACGGCCTATATTAAAACATCAAAATTTTAAAAATCTACGCTGTTCACCCAAAATAAAGCAGGTATACCATTATATGCCCTCCACCATGGCTGCCCTTAAGCAGGGGCGAGCGGGGCCCATGGCTCGGGCCCCACGTTTCTTGAGACCCCACGATGCGTAATGCTCAAAATTTTTAATTTTTGTAATATTGAAAATTTCCCCAAAAATATTTTTGCTTCAGATCTCGCATTTCGTGCCATCTATTGGTCATAACTTATTTCATATTTTGTCTTGTTTTCTTAATCGTATAATATGTCCGAAATATGTTTTTGCCCCGAGACCCGCATTAATTAAAGGACGGTCCTGCCTTCCACTAAACTTCCGCTAGTAATGTCTATTAGAAGACTTATTTACTCTAAATTTGTGCAACTAAGAAGGTTTGACGTTATTTACTGGAATGGTATAACAGTGTTTGACTATACATATTTTATTATTTATAGCCGTCGTTTTGTTGTAAGTAATCTAAAAACAATAAAAATATAAAATGTGGGTTGTTGTAAGCAGAAATTATCAAAAAATCCTCAATTTCATTTTTCGGGTCAATTTGACCCGGGTTATGCATTAGTGTAAAAATTTTAGCCTATGCTCTTCAAGGATAAAAACGTTGATAAAAATTGTTGCTTTATTTAATCTGCGTAGTGTTTGACTTGTATAAATATATTAATTGCTTTTATATATACAGTAAAACCTCCCAAAAACGATATACGATATAACGATAAATCCCTCTACAACGATAATTTTTCTCGGTCCGTATAATAGTGTTGTAGAGAGGTTTTACTGTATAATGAACCCTCCCTATAACTCTCTCTACAAAGATAATATTTCTCGGTCCGTATAATATTGTTATAGAGAGGTGTTACTGTAAAACCTATACTATAAGTCCCTATAATATAGGCCAAGGCTCTGCGTATGAGAATCGATCCTTAATTAATGACAACGGTCCCCTTCTGGCTTAAGGTTCCCTTCGTAATAAATTATGTGTTACCCATAAGTCTTCTTTGACATCCAATTGGATGATATAAGGCTCGGCCAGCTGATGATAAGCGCTCGACTTGAAACAACTGCGAAAGCAGTTGATGACTGAAACCGAAAAAGAAGAAGAAACTGAACTCCATCCTTTCCCCTCAACATCAAGTGATTTTCTGCCCAATCTATTGCTCGAGAAGAATTCGGGGAAAAACTTCGTCCTTTCTTTCACCAAATAAAATATATCCGACACTTGTTTCATACATTTCTTATTTATTTATTGTATGGCGTCTACAAGACCCACAAGCAACTATTATATATATATATATATATAATAGGTAAACATTCTAACTAGAATGGTAAAAGCATTGAAAAAGAGTTTATAGAAAAACCTTGTATGTAATTAATAGGAATTTTAACATCAATTCTATGAGTGATAATGCGCTAACAACTGCAAATAACCAACATTAGAAAATATATGAGTAAAATAAGGAAGTATATGAAAATTGTATATGAGGAACGGAATTTTCAAAGCAAGTAAAATATTATGAGCTATATCAAGTAAGAAAGTATAATTATATTGATGAAAGAATTGGTGCAGCAATATAATTTCAACAATTTCAGCAATATAATCATACTTTCGTACTTACAATAGTCCATAATTTGTTATTTGCTTTGAAAATATATAAATATAATGTAATATAAATATATATATAATAATATTATATATATAATAATATTCAACCATATATATATATATGGCCTGCAAAAGGGTTGCTGGTATCTAACTGGAAGGAGACCCACACGCTGAACGTATGTGACGATGTGTGGAACCGGCCAGGCCAGTAACCTAGTGTCCTACCCCGCCTTCAAGTGGTGCAGGCTGAGCTTTCTATTTATGTGGCAAATTAATATTTGCTACACGGATAGAAAGGCGGAAGGGGAGGGCTAATTCACCAACCCGTCTAGCCAGCGTGGTGAAATTATGGCTAATTCCTCCATTATGTTGACACACCAAAAACCATGGCCCCTAGTCTCCAGGTGCTGGAGTGCTCCTGATCAAGGCAGCGGTCAGTGTGGCATGAAAGCAGGGGGTGCTAAGAATCACTGGAATGGCCCAGGCTGCCGTTTGTTATTGACCTTGGCTACGTTTAATGGACGATCCCTTGCTTCTGAAGCAAAACTTCAGGAATTGGAAGAGGAACTAGACAAGATCAAATGGGACATTGTAGGACTCAGTGAAGTTAGAAGAAAAGGTGAAGAGTTGGTGGAACTTAAAAGCAGACATTTGTTTTATTATAGAGGAACGGAAACTGGAAGAACAAGTGGTGTTGGCTTCTTAATCAACAAAAGAATTAAAGACTGTCTTCTGGAAGTTGAAAGTACATCAGATCGAGCAGCGAGGCTTGTTGTTCAACTAACCCAGCGATACCAACTTCAAATAGTACAGGTATATGCACCAACATCAAGCCATACCGACGAAGAGGTTGAAGAATTTTATGAAGAAATCAAAGAGTTACACACCAAAGGGAAACAACATATCAAGCTCATCATGGGGGATTTCAATGCAAGAATTGGACAACAGGAACAAGGAGAGACATCGGTTGGTAAATACGGATATGGGGAAAGGAATGAACGTGGCGATCAACTCATCGAATTTGCAGAAGCTGAAAATCTTAGCATCATGAATTCATTTTTTAAGAAGAAACCGCAAAGAAAATGGACATGGAAACACCCAAATGGGGGAACTAGTGAAATTGACTATATCCTGGCAAACAAGAAATCAATTATTGAAGATTGCAGTGTACTGAACAGATTTAATACTGGAAGTGATCATCGAATGGTGAGATGTAAAGTGCACTTAAATACTAAATTAGAACGACAGAAGCTCATTAGGAAACAAGTAAGTAAGAGGGTGGATTTAAAGAAATTAAAAGAAAATACCGAGGCATTCAAGTTGGAATTAAAAAATCGCTTTTCTGCACTGGAAGGACTTATTGAAGAAGTTGACATCTCAGAAGCAAATGAAAACATTGTTAAGACAATAGTTGAAACTGCTGGGGAAATTGGTGGTGTAACCTGTAAAAAGCACAATAGCAAATTATCTGAGAAGACGAAACAGCTCATGAAAAGGCGAAGAGATATGAAGGTGGACAATCAAAATACCAGTTCCAGGATTGAGTACATAGAACTTTGTAAAACTCTGCGCAAAAGCATGAAAGAAGACATAAGAAAATTCAACTGTGAGCTAGTAAGGAAAGCCATTGAAAATAACAAGAGCCTTAGGGTTGTTAAAGGAAGTTTATCTGTTGGGAAGAAACACATCATTGCATTAAAAGGAGAGGATGGCACCGTAACAAGAAATAGGGAAGAAATACTTAGAAGAGTTGAAGAATTCTACAAAAATCTATACGAAAGTAACAGTGGATTAAACGAAGACATTGAAATAGTCGAAGGAACAGCTCCTAAAATCTTAAAAGAAGAAGTTTCATTTGCAATAAAAAGTATGAAGAAAGGAAGAGCCCCTGGTGATGATGGTATTACATTAGATATCCTAAAAGAAGCTGGAGAATATGTAGAAGACATACTTGCAAAATTCTTTACCAAATGTCTTAACAGCGGTAACATACCAAACCAATGGGATTCTGCAACAGTAATTCTTTTGCATAAAAAAGGTGATAAAGAGGATTTGAAAAATTACCGACCAATTAGCTTGTTACCTGCTATTTATAAAATCTTCACAAAAGTGCTAACACATCGCCTGCAGAAAAAATTAGATGCAGCTCAACCAAGAGAACAAGCTGGATTTCGAAGTGGATTCAGTACAGTGGACCATATTCAAGTATTAAGAGAATTAATTGAAAGAACACATGAATATGAACTTCCATTGTGTGTTGCATTTATTGACTATGAGAAGGCCTTTGACTCTATTAAAACATCAGCAGTCATCAACTCTTTAAGATCAACAGACATTGAGGATGTGTACATTGACATGGTGAAACGTGTGTATAAAAATGCAAGTGCAAAATTTCGGTTACATAAAGATACCAAAACTATCAAACTTGGCAAAGGGGTGAGGCAGGGAGATACCATTTCTCCAAAACTTTTTACTTCAGCTTTACAGATGATTTTTCAGCAGATAAATTGGAATAACAAGGGAATAAAAATAAATGGTGAATATTTAAATCATTTGCGGTTTGCTGATGACATTGTTATTTTTTCAACGAACCCATTAGAACTCCAAGACATGGTACAGGAGCTCTCAACTAGAAGTAAAGAAGTTGGACTCAAGATGAACCTACAAAAAACTAAGATCATGTTCAATAATTTCGTAGAGGAAACAAAAATACAAGTTGACAACATTGAGCTAGAAATTGCTGATTCATATATTTACCTTGGCCAGCTGATTTCAATGGATGGCAACATTATGAAAGAACTCAACAGACGTATTAAACTTGGCTGGAGTGCATTTGGAAGAAACAGTTTTATCCTGAAGGGGAAATTGCCTTTGTGTCTAAAAAGAAAGGTCTTCAACCAGTGTGTATTGCCAGTCCTCTCTTATGGATCAGAGACATGGAGTCTAACAGTTGGAGCAATACGAAAGTTACAGACAACGCAAAGGAGCATGGAGAGGTGCATGCTTGGAATAACTAGGAGAGATCGAAAAAGAAACACTTGGGTGAGAGAGCAAACTAGAGTAGAGGACATCATTGTTAAAGTAAAAGGGCTGAAATGGCGATGGGCTGGGCATATTGCAAGAAGAACTGATCAACGATGGGCAACGCAAATTCTCAGCTGGATTCCAAGAGATCTGGATATAAATATAATCTGGAGATAAATTATTAACGCATATTATACACATGTGCTTAAAAGTCCAAATATGATGTAGTTATTTATCTCAACAAATTCTCAACACAACAGAGATGTGCAGATAACAAATATTATCCCCAACACATAAATAATACCTTTAATGCATAAATATAATAAAAGTTTTAGAACACAACAGATTTAATGCCTAGATACAGGAACAGCTTTAGAACATAACAGATTTAATGCCTAGATACAGGAACAGCTTTAGAACATAACAGACTAAATACATGGATAAAAACTTTAAGACATATTAGCTTCAACACATAGATAATAGCTCTAAAAGTTGAGCAATTGATAATTTTTGTATTTATTTTAAAACTTTATCATTCTGTGATAATTTTTATAAAGATATAGTGTGCTAAAAACTGACGATACGAATTTAAAGAATTTAACTTAATCTAATGTGACAAAACATCGAAAGTTTTCTCATGAAAATGGCTGTCTTTGGAACTATATTTCTTGTCTTCTACTTCGTGTTCCGCTCTGAGAACATTTCACAAATTTTATTGACTTTTTATTACTGTTAAAAGACGTTTCTTTTATACACATTCAATGATTGTAATATGAAAAATAGAAATCCGATAAAGATCCTGCATGCCATAAAAAAATTTTAATTTTTTTCCTGTCTTTAATTTTCAATTTTTAAAACATCTGAAAATGCCTTTTTTGTAATCTTAATCATAATACTTTTCAAATGCTCTGGAAAATTTTTGTTAAGATTTCATGCATATTTTAGAGAAACGTGTACAAAATTTAGCTGTTGGCTTGAAAGAAATACTTAAATTTACCATTTATCAGAAATACGATGTACCCTTCTCATAAAAAATGTACCAGAAATACCTAGATACATGAATTTGTGCTTGACAATTTTTATTCCTTTGACTATTATTCTTCGTCGAGTTTTCTGAATCATGAACCTTTTTTATGACGCCTCTATTCAGGTTTAAAAATTATTTAAAATCCAATGAGAGTTTGCGCCCGCGTAAGATAATCTCTTTAGAAAATTTTTACTATTATAAAAGAAAGGAAAATGTTTCACCAGAAGTAAATTATAACGAGAATATTTCTTTTGAAAGCGATTTCAAGAAATATTTTTATCCTTTAAGATCCAGTTTTATTTTAGAACTTTGTAAATTAAAGTGAAAATTCCGTGTTTGCAAAATATTTGAAACCAAAACTGAAACTCATTTTCTTTGCAAGAAAGCATATCTGACCCACAGTAATATATTTATGCAGCTTCTGTCTCTATTCTTCCATTTGAAAAAATTTAAATTTTTTTATTTTATTACAATTCATAAATTACTACATAATAAATAGTGATTGAAAAATGACTGTTCGATATTATTTTTGCAGATGTGCTTAAAATATAGGCAACAAAAACGTTTGAATGTTGTTTATTGAACTAACGTTCACATTTTCCAAATTTCATGTGGAAATACTTTTAGCATTATGGAAACATTTCCATCTTCCTCTGCACTTTCCATACGCGTATGCTTACTTCAATATGTATTTAATTAATCCTCGTTTATACATGCATATTCTTACAAATTTTATATATTTTCATATACAGTATGTGTATTTTCCGAAAAATATGTTGTATCAGAAACTGGAATTAATTTTATAACTTTCTTGCGCACCATTCAAATTTGGAGTATCTGCTACTTTTTCAGTGCTTACAGCAACTTTAAAAAATATTTTTATATAAATTTTTCCATACATCATATTTAAACGTAGTTTCAATTTTGATTCGATTTGTGATATATTTGAAAGCTCTTCTTCGGACATACCTTTCTCTGAAAATTGTCTTTTACTGAAAGTAATGTCCAATAAATAAAAATTTTGAATAGATCAAAATTCAATTGGGAAAACAGAAAATAAAATTTTCAGGAGATCTATAAAATTTCCTAAAAGACTATACAAGCATATATCTGAGCATATAACACAAAATGCTTTTTGAATATACTTTAGATATAACGAAATATCACTTTTACTTTTCCTTTAAAATAGATTAAGTAAGAAATTAGCATAGATTCCGCTGTTGTTCTCAAGGCTCCTATTAATTGTTTTGTTTCTATTGTACGCCAAAATGGCATCTAAGATTGTTATACTAAAAAAATCTACGATTTTCCTAGGAATTCGGTACTCTTTTTCCTAGGAAATTTAACCCCGAACTACAAATCTGTAGAAAAGAACACTTCTGGACAGATCTATAGAAGAGAAGTGTTGAATACCTGTTTAAACTAAACTGTAGCGAAATGCGCTGCCTTTGTACTTCCTCATGGTTCTAGACTAATAAACATTTGCAAGAAACATCATAAAGACATATTATATTGAATTATTTCAGTCGTTTCTTTCCATCTGATTTCTTGACATTAATTAAATTGACATTTTCAACTATCTCATTTATCAACAAAATAAAAATTAACCAACCTAAATCCATAGCAGTGATTTGTTTTGTTTTAAAACTCTATGAAATTTATCTAATATTTTAATTAAAATAGGGAATATTTGAGAAAACAATATGCAATTTGACAAATATATTGTCAAATATTAATGACTTATTCTAAATCTCTCAGTATGTGACTGAAGACCGATAGATGAAAAAATAGAGGAATATAAAATAAAGGAAAATAAAGGAATTGAAAATAAATTAAGAAACAATTAAAAAGCTAACATTAAAGTTTAAAACAATTACTAAGATTAAAGGTTTGTGAAGAATTAAAACTCGGAAAACCTTTTGCGGCAATAATTTGGAAATTAAAAGTCTAGTTAATTACACCAATTAATTTCTTCACCAGGTCAATTTGAATATTTAGCTTTTTCTAAAGTCAATTATTTAAACATATGGTTTTAACTTTCATTTTGTATTCAATTAAATACCTTAATATTTCCTCCCCCCCTCCTCCTTTTATTTATGAGTTTTAAATTTCTTATATTCGTGTGTGATTTTTTTTTTACTTTTCATTTTCCGTTTACTAATTTTATTTTATTTCATATATTGATGAATTTTAATAATTAATGTTTAAAAACCATTTAACGGTTTAATTTCACTTAGTGATGTATTTTCTTGTTCTGCAGCATTATATCCTGAAACAGCTCAGAATTCCATCCTCCGACAACAGATCGTAAAAAACCGTTAACCGTTAAATTCGAAATCGGAAAATTGTATCTGATTTCTTCGTATAATACTTCATTTACAAATTTTAAGTTAAGCTAGATGTTATATTTGTACATATGCATATATACGTACACATACACAATGTATATCTTGAATAAAATTTTTAGAATGAAGAATTATATAGATAAATCAGGTGTGATTCTTTAATATAGAATTTACTTATTAATAATTTTTCGGAGATCAGAATGTTCTCTGATGATGAAGTTTTGAACTGCCTTGGGATATAATGCTCCAGAACAAACGAATATACAACTATATATATATGTGTGTGTGTGTGTTGTATTTACAAAGA
>QLNU02015003.1:87730173-87741662 GCA_006491805.2 Dysdera silvatica
TCAAAATCTGAGCCTGGGAGCTATTTTCCAGCGCTGAAAAAATGAGTTCTGTAAAGAGTGGAAATGGAATATATATATGTCGAAAGCCCGAATTCGTTTAAGTCAAAAAATCGAGAGTACATTACTAAAGGAGCTGGATACAGCTACAAAAAAAAAAGAAAACGTACCCGGAGGGGCATATCGGAAGAAAAAAATCCCTTCTTTTCATCGATGTAACAGACGACCCGACCAGGATTTTTATACAGAAAGCAGGACTTTGCCGCGCTGATGGTAACGGCCGCGTTTAAATGGGCTTTTTGTCGCATTACTGCCCACACATTTATTTTTTCCCATTGTGGGATTATGGTGGAATAACTTCACACAAAAAGCACTACCGCGTATCCCGAAGGCAAGATCTTATACTAACAGGTGATAAATGCAAGTATGTGCCAGAAATAAGAAAATCGACCCTTCGTTCGCTATATAGAATAGAACGCGAAAGAATTCAAAAACTCGTATCTACTTAATTCTATTATCACGATGTCTTAACCTCGTAGCCTCTCTATTGAAAGTTATAAACTTGGAAGAAAAAGATTGGGGGTCAGATCGCCGACGATTTGCTATAAACAAGGAAATTTTCTGTTTATGCGCGTTGCAATAATAAACAAACGCGCGTTTACTCGAATATATTTACTGATTAAGTGATGGCAGTGTGACCACCCTTTATATTTTTTAGAAAGAAGAGAGCTAAAATTCTTTGATTTTCCTTACCCTTAAAACTCACTTTAAAGAACAGATTATATTCTCAAAGTTGTAAAAGACGCTTCTGAAGGGAATTATTTGCATTAACTGTCGGTCGAACATTAAAGTCCAAAATAGATTGACCAGTAATGTGGATTATTTACCGAGGGAAGTATTCACTAAGGAATTACCAAGTAATGGAAATTATTCACCGAGAATTATTTAAGGGGAATTATTCACTTTGTTTTATTTTTCACAAGGAGCAATATATGTATATATATATTTTTTGAGCTGCTACAACCATTAAAAATGTCAGCTTCCTCCTAATCACTAACCTATCCTGAGCTTTCACCCTCTTGTTGCTCAATCTTTCACAAATATTAAATAATTTAATAAGTGACCAAAGGAAAAATTTTGTTAAATAGGTGTTAAAATTATTGTTATCCAATAGACACTGCTTGGCTCTTGTTAAAGCACAACAGGTCGTGACCATACAGCGCCCCACAAACAGCCACAGGAAAACAGAAAAAAGGGATTGCTGTTGTGCAAATCTTTCCTGCTATATAAATGATAATACCTCAAGTGTGAAATCTGAATCAATAAAGCATGAAGGTAAATTAACTGTGTTGGTTTTGGGAGCTTGTGCTGTAAATTTTTACTCATTATTTTTGTTCGCAGCAAATATTGATTGATGACCGTCTTCATGATACCATGTGAATGCATATAGTCATGGACGAGCAGTTGAGCGACTCTAAGTAGGGAAAAGTACCACTGAAGTTGCGATAGCAATAGGCAGGTCATTTTTTATCCAAGCTTCTGTACCTAGATGATTTGTGAAAGAATGGGGGTAGTCGCAGGAGAGGCACAACATTTAAGGATAGCGTATGTAGCGCTTTAATAAAATGAATCAAACACAATCTTTACACCTTGCCAGTTAGACCCAGGCCTTGAAACTGCTTCAGAAACTTGTACATCTGTCAGAATTATTTCTCGTCGCCTATATCAAGTCAGCTTGCATGCATGGACACCTGTCAGACGCGTTCCGTTAACAGCACTCCATCGTCGGGAAAGATTACAGCGGTGTAGCAAAGATCTGCATTAGGATCATCAAGAATGGTCAAAAGTGGTGCTCCCAAACGAATTTCGGTTGACCATCAAGGCCGTAGTGGATGTCAACTAGTGTAGCAAGCACGGAGACCAGTTACCATCAGAAAAACGTCCATAAAATGGATCCTTATGACCCAGTGGCCATGGTATAGGTGAATATTATGTATAATGGCAGGACACCTCTCTCTTCTCATTTTTGCCACAGGTTTGATTACGGCAGTACGAGTTTCTACTGGGCTATGTTTGCCTTTTCCGTGAAGCTACAGATCCATAATTTAATTTTTATTCAGGATCCACAATGCTCGCCCATGCAGAGAAGCTCGGGTACTTGCGATACTGAAAATAAAGATATTGAGCTCATGGCATAGCCTACATACCATCTAGACTTAATCCCATAGAGTAGTGTTTCTCAAAGTGTGGTCCGCAGCGGCTTATCAAATGGTCTGTAGGATCATCACCAAATTTCAGAAAATAAAATGATCTAGAAATTGCAGGCGTCGCTAGAATTTATGTTCTAGTGAGATTTAAAGAATTTCTCACAAATATTACAAATTATAAACCACCTTACCTTACAAAATTTCATGGTAGATGTAGACGTTTCGTGAAAGATTTGAATCCTCTGAATACACCCTTGCTGTCTACATTGCTTATTATTATTTTATTAAATTACTGATGTCATTTTCATTATAAATTTGACAAAATAAGATCGTAACTCATTCTCTTTATCAAATAGCATTACTCTAAAAATTATTTTGTTTCAGGTGGGTTTGACAACCAACCCATATTTTAAGAACATGATCGGAGATTTTAGAGATTTTCTGCCAAAAATGGTGGTATTTTAACGTAAACAACTAAAAAGCTTAAAATTTACTGCAAATTTTATTAATGAGTTAAAATTAACTGCAAATTATATTTTAAGGGATGAAAAATCTCTTCTGCCGAAGCTCTTATATACGTATATAAGCCTGCCAATAAATCATAAAAATCGAGGGTTACTTTGGATATGTTTTTTCCTTAGGAGAGGTGGGTGGGGGGATCAGTATGGTGATGACTATATAGGGGTTAATTATTACCCATAGTTGGCAACCTTAATTTCAGGCAACATATCTTCTTTTAATGGTGGGGGGGGGAGGATTCCACCCCCGGTGGCCCGCTATAAATAAAGGAATGCTTGTGGTCCGTGTGGAAAGTGGTGTGGAAAGTGGTTCGTGAGTGACCAAAGTTTGAGAAACACTGCCATAAAGCATGCCATTTTAGGTAGAGGTTTGGTCACAAGTATCTTCCTCCTCCTGTCCTCAGGGTCTACAGAACCTGAAAATTTGCCTTGAAGGACGAGTGGGATCATATTCCCAAAGCTACTTTCAGAAATTTAGTGAAAAGTCTGCCAAAGGGACGCGAAACGTGCAGTAATGTCCGTAGAGGGCCTACTCCTTACTAAAGTACTCAAATATGTTGTCATTCGTGTGGGATGGGACATTTTCGGGACTTTCTGAAAATACTTCAAAAACAGTTATTGGATTTTATTGTCTTATTTCTTTCCTAATAAAATAGGTGTAACAGTTTTCTTAATAAAACATACCACAGTACCTCTAAAAGTATTTATCAAGTTTCATTTCTTACAAATGTGCTGGTCCTTAGTTATGACGTAAAATATATTTTCCTTGGCAATCATCTGTGATAGTCTACCTTAAATATATTTCTTAGGCAAAATTTTTACTTCAGCATTACAGTATATAGTAAATTTCGGCCATATGTTTTCGCGAATACAAATTAATCTACATCGTACTATACAATCTCCTTGAGAAAAGAGTACTGCCGTCGGCGGTTCACCATTCTGAACCACTATCGAAAGTACAATAAAAAATACTGTACTATAAAAGCGTTTAAATGCTGAAAATATATACTATGACTGGAAATTGGCCGATAATTGACTATCAATTTAATAATTTTATGTGTACTTCGCCACAAATATACCTTGTGAATATGTAAAATTTTTAATCACCATTAACTTCCTAAAGCAACTGTTGCTTCTCTCATTGTAAGTTAAAGTTAATTATTAGGATGTGATTTTTAAAGTTAAAATTAAAATGAGATCTTTTTAAATGCAATCAGATTGGAATGCCATCGTGGCATATAAAGGCAGATTTTGAAGAACATCATAAGTTGTGATATATCATGTATTATCAACTTTACCTCTCAACACTCTCTCTCTCTTTGTTGTTTCCGTAGTCAAATAAAATCATCCGATTTAAAAATTAAAGTTAATTAGAGGGTAGAATAATGTATGTAATAATCCCAAAATTAACTTAAAAGTTTTAAAAGACTTTTTAGCGATATCGAGACCTAATGAAACTGCTGAATTTTTTTTTACTAAAATCTTGATATTTTCACGTAATTTATCACACCTGAATATAGCCGACATTTAGAATAAAAAAAATTCTCAATTTCGTTTATATTAATTTTTGCGTGTCAATTTGTAATAATTCATAGAAAATAAGTCTATATGCATATGTTGAGGATATTACGCTTGTAGTAAATAAATGGATTTTAGCAATAAAATTTTAGAGACAATTTCCTAGAAATAAAAAATGCTCACATACATTTTCCAAATTTAAAGTCAAATGCAGATATCCGATTTCGTCCCAAATCGTTATCCCACAATTTGATCTTTCAAACAGATTTGAATTGGAAAAGATACAGGTCTTTCTCAGGAACCGAAGCTTTCTCGGGAAAATGTCCTAGGCTTTCTTTCCGACCCCCCTTCCCGGAAAATAAAGAAAATTGGAAAAGGAGTCCCAAGGCAATTTTCGGGATCTGTATCAGTTGCAGTAGTGGGACTCTGATCTTTCAAATGCCTGATCTGATTCACTGAGGTATGGTATGAGATATAAGGATTGGAAGACAAAATTGATTTGGTTCGTTAGTGTCATCAGTTCTTCCATAGTGGACAGCTGTTCTGTCTCTGATGAACTGCACCCCATCGTTTTGGATGGGGAGGAACAAGACAAAGGAGCGAAGAGGACTTCCATGAACATTCTTTATTGTTTCCTCTTTTTTTCTATTTGGACTTTATCGGAGATCTCTAAGTGGTCAGTATATTGATAAAGAGAAAGGTAAAGGAGGCAAAGAAGGGGAGACTAGTCTTAGGCTCCTATGGGCTTAGACTTGTCGATCTGAAAGTGCATTAAAGACAGAACAAATATGTCTATATTTCTTTTCATTTTACTTCCTTTAATAAGAAGCTAAAGGCAATTTATTTGACACTTTACACTCTTTAATATCTTGCCAATTTATTTATGTCTTTTATATGAATTAGCGTACAAGAATTAAATTTATTATTTATTATTATTTAAATTAAATTTATTAAATTATGTACTACTTTTACGTTTTCTTTGCACCATCACATAGAAATCAGTTTATAACTAATATTTATTTACTATCCATTCAATATCTAATTATTTTCCATCCTGCGATCTTTTTTTCAAGATTTTTGTACATACAATAATACAGAAATGAAAGGTAAGAAATCGAATTAGAAATATTTAAAAAAAATAAACAAATGATTTTTGAAATACTGTTTGTTCAACAAGTTTGGATGAATTTTCTGACGATGGTGGACGCTTGATTTTCCACCGAAACAATTGTAAAATGTTTCTCCTGCTCAAATTAAACTGCGTTTGTGTGTAATTTGTTTTAAATATTATTTTTGCGCAGTGTATCGCTCATATTTCTCTCATACTTTTATTTGTTATGCCATATACATTTTATAGTTTATACTTTCTTTGTCTGATAAAAAATCATTGCATAATTTAAAAGTCACTTTTTAATTAAAAGCACGACAGCTACGGGAGAATTAGCTGTAAACATCTTAAGAATATCACACTAAAATATTCCAAATTTTACAGCAACGATCTGAAATGTATATCAAAGTTCTTTAGAACACAGATTTATCAAAATGTTACTATATTTTCAAAGCTAAACATAATTTTAATCTGTTATCCTCTGCACCTTCCATAGGTATGAAAACATCTATTTTTATGTCTTTTGGAAAAATAATTTTTATTATAAAATTAATTTTAAGGCTAAATCTTTTCTACTAAGTTTAAATACTTAGATTTCGCAAATTTTGAGCCAAATTTAGCCAAATTTTCTCGCCAATTTTGGCAACCTTGAAAAGTAGCATTCTTAAATTTAAATTAATTAAACATTTAACACTTTTTTCATATAGAGCTGTTGAAAAAATCCTATTTTATGTTATAAACGTCCTTAACTACCCAAAAATCTGAAAAAATTACAACTCTAATTATGCTATATGAGAACCATTAATTTAATATTACAATAAAATACCCATTGACCTTAGATTTCTAGATTTTATCAGTTGAATATCGAACCGAATTTTGAATAAAGGAATGAAAATATAAAACTATGATTATAAATAATATTTCAGCATTATGATTGAAATTCCGTAAAAAACCTGTTCGGTTTTCGTATGTTTATTTCCATTGTCTATGACAATTCTAGATTTTTGCTGATATCTGCGAAACTGATTTCCATAATTCAGAAAAAGTGTTGGAGTAGAAGTTTAAGTCTGTATTTTAAATTAAATATAAAAAGTAAAGAAAATCTTTACAAAATTAAATGTCGTTCTTATATTTTAGCGAATATTCTCTAAAAGAATCATAAAATCTAACACGGATCGAAAATGGGCGCATTATATCTTTACTTTCGTTTAAACTTCGTGTCGTGACCAATAGAACTCCCCGTTCCAGTTATTTTATCTAAAAATATAATTTTTAAGGATATAAATTACATATTTTTTTTTTAATTTGAGCTCGAAAATTGGAGATAGCCTTGTTATCTAAGGGTATCCTTGTTTGGTGATTTAGCTCCATTGCACAGACGCCATTTTCCTTTCCAATATACTTCAGACAATGGCCTTTGTTCGATATTTAGGAAAACGAGTTCTTTCTTTTGGCTTCCGATTTCCGCACTGCTTTCTGTATACAATGATTTTCCAATGGTTATTTGGCGTCGCTGGGCTCTATCGGAAATGGATGTTTCTGGCTAGAAAATTGCTGTTCCGGCATCACTGCTTACGTTAAAGAAGTTCTTAAACGTTTCGGATATTTTCCCTTTGAATTCCCTATTTTCCCTTTTCCAATCCCAAAATGTAAACATCAGTTTAATCAGCTAAGTTCGTGAACTTTTCAAAAGCGTCTCAAAAACGGCCTGGCATGTCAATCATTACAAAGCATTAGTAATGTTTTTTCCACTGTTTTTACATTTCCTTTTTCTCAAATAATAGAAATGTGTCATTTTCTTAAAAAAAAACCGTAATACTGAAAGGAATAAATCATCTTTATCCGAGAGGGAATATTGGTAAAAAAAATCCCTTTGACTACTTCGAGCAAGATTAATGAAAAGAAACCTCCCTCACTTTTTATAATAAAAGAAAAGGATTAGAAATCCAATACACTCAGGTACCAACTTAAACATAGAAAATCACTGCCGCCGGCAAATTCAGATTAATGGGGCATGGCACGAAAATTAAAATTCAATAATTGAATGGCGGGTACGAAATCGCGAATTCGCAATTCGTGTTACCTCATTAACACGAGAGCATGACTCCTAATTAATTATTACATAATAATGAACCCTTCAGTTAGTCGAGAGAATAATGGCACATTACACGCTTGCGTTTGAAGTTAAAACGCAGGACATAACACCGTACATCGTATTACAAATTATAAGATATGTCACGTCTTATCAGATATCGTGCCATATCTTATATGACTTCGTGCCATAGTATATGAGACGTTATAGAGTAATAAACAGGGCTGCCACGAAAAGGCACGCGCTGTGCGCGCAGCGTACTCTCAAAAGATTTAAAAAAATACTCCAGAACGCGCCACATACTCTCCAAGTCTCACGGAAACTTTTGTATTTGCTGGTTTTTGGGCAACTTTTAACAAAGTTCAGCCTTTTTTTCTAGTCATTTACAAACTTGAATGTAAACAAATGAGGAAAACTCCTGTGAATCCCCCAGGTCTCAAAATAATATCCTGCGTATGACCAGAAGAGGAATGAAAAACTGATGAAAGTGGCAAGTGACACCTTGGGCTTGGATAGACGATAAACGACCAGTCAAATGCCAGTCAGCTCGGCGCGATGACGTCACCAAGTCCAGTTACCCCGCAATTTCAATACTCCTTAATTAAGACAACACTGCATACTCTCAATAATTTTCTTCAGGACAGTTCTGGTAATGAAAGATAATGTTTTTGTATCAATACCCACCATTTCATTTTTCTAGCCATTTTAGATTCTGATAGTTTTTGAACTATACGTAGAAAACTGTCGGTTTTTTTTGTCATAGAAGCATCATATTAGGCGACTGATACTGCACTATGGTACCTTTACATACCTTTAAACTCCAACCCAGCGAATTCCAACGTAGCAGACATAACTACTAGACTACTGGGGCACTAATGAAAAATAATGAACGGTAATAAGCACAGTATCGCAGTTAAAGTATATTAACGTCGTTAAGAGCTATTTCAGTTGTCACGTTCTACCTTCTTTGGACTTCTGCCGAAGTAGCTGTTAAAGACGTTAATAGATATTAACTGGCAAATATTGCATCTATTATTGTTTATTATTTTCTTGCGATGTCATTTATATCGTATTTTATTTAATAAAGTATCATACCGTAGTTTACCGTTATTTTCAACACGTCAACATAGGCGTACGCAGAAAGTTCATAAGGGGTTACAGGCTTCAAATGAGGTTACAACTTCTATCAAACCCCCTGCGCACACCTGTGTATGTCCAATATGTATACACTTCTTCTTGCAGAGTTCAAAAGACATAATATCCTGGTAGACATGCCATATTCATACAACACTATTACACATCAATAATCAATACTATTTTAACAATAAAATATTTAAATCATATTATTTTATAACTAAAATAATCATTAAAACACACTACTACACAATAATATACTACAGGTACCTAAAACTCTCGTAGGTCCAGGGATAATACCAAAGTTTAACCGCGGTATTTTTTATGCTCCCTAGGATGATGTTGCTACGAGATTATCTAATTTCATTCGCTTTTTATCTATTAATTATTTTGTTTTATGCTCTAAATTGATCAGCAGTATATATTTCCTATCTTGTAAATCTAAAGGAGTGACATATAACTCTAATGTGAAACTGATGTAAGTTTTGTAAAGCTAAATTAAGGGGTCTCGCGACTTTGTCACAAGCAAAAATTGACTATTTTAAAGAGAAATTCATACCTGTGTAGAACACTCACAACTAACCTTGGAATATAGAAATTGTAATCTAATATTGTATGAGCTTCTGGCTTTATGAATATATTATTATATATATAATATCTAAGTCAATTATTTAAAAATTAACTTTTTTTAATATTAAGTGTTACATTTTCAATGCGTGCAAATTTGCCCGCATAAAAAAAACCTTTTGCTAAAACAGTTAAATTTCTATAGCAAAATAATAGTTATATACATAGATTTGTTTTGTTCTAGGATCTTTAAAAAATATTGACTATAAATATTTTTAATAGAAAATGTTTGTCGAAATTTGAACGTATCATAATTTTTATACAAATTTTTTTTCATAAATAATGCTCAGATATTGATTTTTTTTAGTTCAGAATATACAGTTAGGACCATTCAAAATTTATGGAAATTTTTGTACTAATTAAACAAATTGTTATTTTTTTATGTTCTGCGCAAATCTGAAAATTGCGTTTTCAGAAAAAAACGTTTAAAGTTTAAATTATAATTTTTTTAATTAAAAATGTTTTCCTTTATTCATAACACATTAGCAGCAAATGATGTACTTTCCTAGTCTTTAAGTGCCTCGTTATCAGCTTTTATTTGCCTTCATTTTGCCCTCCGTGCCTGTACACTTGACGTGGGACTACGTTTTTCCATTGTAATCCGATGATAGTCGCGATTTAAAACGCCTGTTTTAATAGAACATTTATGTATCGCGCATCACGTAAAAATTCATATCTTCGTAAAAAAATGGAATATCTTAACAAATTTAGGAACGAAATGTTCAGAAACATTTGTTATTTCGTAAAAAAATAACCCCCAAAATCGAATTTTTGAACCTTTAATTATATTTTGTTAAGTTATTTCGTAATCTGTAAAAACTTTTAATATCCTTCTGGTTTAAGGTCCATGGTAAGACATTTGAATAAATATTACAAAAACAAATAACGTCCACAATCTAATTTTCAGAATTTTTGGCAATGTATACACATTGTGAAAAGAAATTACCAGCGCATGGAAGACACACATTAAAAAAATTAGCGCCAAATAAACAAAATTTCCCATTTTTGAAATTGTAAGTAAAATTTTGTGAAAAATTGCACTGAGTAAAAATTGTAATTAAGGAACAACAAAGAAATAATAAAAATAGGATAAAATCTCTCATCAAGTTAAAAGTTCTTCTCAGTTGAAAACAATAACCAAATCCCGATAAGATCAAGTAATTATGATTGTTTATATTTTATATATATTTTTGATTGTTTATATTGGTTTCAATTCTAATAAAAAATCGTATTTTTTCTCCACTTTTTCAGTTTTCTCCAACTAAACATTACAGAAACATAAACACACTTATTGAGAGAAATATTTAGTTACTTATTTAATTTCACGCGGTATGAAATAAATATGTTTTGAAAATTAGGGCCTTTTAATTTCTCTCCTTTATATTAATTTAAATTTTATAAAGGATTTATAAATTTATATTTAAATGAGATCCTCTTTCTGCATTTTGTTACCTTCAGTACTGACACGCAGTTGCAAAACAAATGAGAGAATAGATAAAATATTAATTTAAATATGGTGAAATTAAATACGGTAATCTGTCTTTATAATACCTTTATAATTAGCGATGATACTTTTCAGTTCTAGTAAATTTTAATATTGCACACATCTCTGTTAACTTCTTTTCCTGTTCAGCAGTTTTTTTCTCGCTCCCTGTTAAGCTGTCAATGGAAGAAATTATTGCATAGTGTAAATGGTCGAAGTTGCGGAGAAAAGTATCGTTCCATCCTTCAGTGTATGTTTCTTAATTATCTTAATACTTCAACTCCTTAAAGTTCATGAAAGGCTTCTTGAAGATTTCAAACGTGTGAAACTTAGCAGTTGCTGGAACTCTTGGCAGAAGTGGAGCTACCGTGAAGCTAATGAAACTTGAAATTTAGGGAACCCCAGCATTTTATCAAAATGAGAACTCTACTTCATAAGAGGGGGGCCACTTCAATAGTTCAAAATCCCCGAAATTATTTAAGCTATCAAATCCCGATGTATTTTTTTAATGTTTAACTCGTTCCATTTACATAGCACAAAAAAAGCTTTTAAACCTATATTCCTACTCATTATAACTAAATTATAACATATGAAATCTAATATCGAAAAAATGCGCTTTAACGCTGAATGTTCGTCAATAAAAAGCCATCGTGAATTTATTGGCATTTCTTGTTTTGTTTGATTGAAAATTTAATCTATAATAGCTCATTTTTATCAATGGAACAGGTCGTAATAAAGCTTAGCGAAGGATTTAACAACCAAACAATGCGGTACGCTAACACTAGAACATGGAAAAAATAACGCG
>QLNU02015003.1:87741762-87762783 GCA_006491805.2 Dysdera silvatica
GCTCCAAGAAAAAGAAAAATTAGATAAAATGAAATATAACTTTACAAAGAAATATATATGGAAACATTATTCTAAACAGAATTAAATTCCATTTAAATATTCAACATACACTTTAATTATTTAAAATCGCTTCTTGATATCGATTATTTTATTCATGAGTAAATATTTCAGATTAAATATTTCATGCTCAAAAAAATATTAGCCATAAATTAATTAATATTAACAGTATAAGTTCATAATTAATCGTGTTTTACATTGAATTTAATTTGTTTATCCCCGATTTTTTTAAACTGAACACAAAGGCCTATTTGAATTAAGTTTTAAGTGATAAAATAATAAAAGTTTTTTAAGGTTTATTTATTTATTTTTAATTTTTTAAATTCAATCCGCTTACTAAACATCAAATATTTGGAAACGTTAAATTTTTATCTCTCAGTAATTGACAGGCGTTGGAAGTAAAAATCATGTTCACCTACTTAAATTTTATAAATATAATCTGTAATTCTTTCTTATGACAAACTTCCATCATTTTGTCACTTCATGATCCAATTGAAAACAGGAAGTCGACAGTTTTTTCATGATCATAAAACTGAGGTTTAGACTATGTAAAGTAATAAGTTCTTCCTATTAAAATGCGTATACAGAGCAAAACAGTGTCACTTTCACGGTCCCTTGGTCCCAAGTGTTGACAGTAAGCTTAACTAATTTTTGTGTTTTAAATAAATTCTCACATTGTTTCTGAATTTCATAACAGTTTGCTAAAGCAACAGATTGACTACTTCAATTTTTTATATTTTTTTAGAACATGGCTTATACGCTGCACGGATAATGGAAATTTCCAGCTGATAAAATTTTAAGTAACTTCTAGTCAAAGAAGATATTTTAATTTAGGGGAGAAAAATGCAGATGGGTAATACAGATTCAAAATGCAAGAAGAAAACTGCAAAAAAAGAGACTCTGATTAAGCATGAAGATGTATCCTTGTCTTTTCCTCTAAATTAGACTCCAAAATTATTTATGAAAAATAAAATCTGACTCTGCTTAACATCCTACTTTAGTTTATAAGATTATGTCGCGTTATCGGTAATATTTATCTTGGAAACGAACTTAATTTATTTGTTGAGCTAACGAAAACTTACATTGGAAAATGTGGTTGCAAAATTCAACGCTGTAGTCCCAAAGTTTAACGAACTGGTAAAGCATTATGAAATATTCCAATATCATTTTTTATTAATGAAAACAAATATTTTTAAGTACGTTTTCTATATTGACATTTAGCTTTTAACATTAGATATGGTTTTGAGGCATTTCAAAGCTGTCCCGTCAGCTTTCTCTAGAATATAAGTTTTGTACTGACTGCACAATTACGCTTACACTGTGCCTGTATCTCAGCATCTCTGTATAATTACATTAATAATTTCTTGCAGCTCATTCTTTCGCATTCTATTCAAGACATACATTTTCATGATGTTTCTAATGAAAATGTACCATGTGTGTGAACAATTTTTAATTTGACCCCTCAAAAACCTCCCGAATATCTTCTATTTTATATTTCACGATAACCCGGTAAAAAAGTTACGCTGAAAAGTCGAAACCCTATTCTCCGCCTGAGGCTTTATGTAGAACTTTAATTATAACTAATATGTAGAACTGAAACATTATATGACATTTATAATTTAAGAATATGTATACCATTAAAATTACATTCAATAAACGAGCAGAGAAATTCTTACGTCAACAACGTTTACAACTAACTTACCAAAATTGTACAAGGCTTTACGAATCTTTACCTTATCTTTTTCATAATCCCTTAACATATTTCTTTTGGTAAAATCTTATCTTTACCTTATCTTTTTATAATCTTTTAATTTCTTTTGGTAAAATCTTAACGTACTTTGTCATTATTGCTTCGTTAATGTTACACGAACTTTTATGTAACAGCAGACGGCTCTGGCGAGCATTGGTTTATTAAAGAAGTTAGATAATCCATCTAAAAAAAGCTTTTGCATACATTGACATCAATTAGTGAAATCTTTATGTAGCGATGTCTTTTGTTTAAGCCTGAAGCTCATGTTTCGGCAAACCCTACATCTGGAATAATTAGAATCATGAAAAATTCTTTACATAGAAGAGGGGAGTGTATCCATCCATTTAATCCAATTAAAAACTTTTAGGGAGCAGAATAAGGTTCTCGAATTTAAATTAGAGGAATCGTTCTAAAATAATACATCCAGCTGGTTCTGTTTAAAGTAGCACTTATTGGAAATTTCTTTATTCTTTTAAGATATTATTACGCTTCTCAGGGTTAAAAAAGTTACCAAATAATGGTCAACACACAAAGCCACCGGGGCGAATTTTTGTGAAATTTTATGGAGAATTTATTATAGTTAATAATTAAAAAATTATTAAGTATAATATATTCCCTACGAAAAATTATAAAAATTCTCCTCGGTGGCTTTGCGTATTAAGTGTTATTTGACAATTGTGTTATCCGTGTGAAGGGTAATAATACCTTATAACCTTACATAAAAAAGAAAAAGAGCGTAGTTCCAGTCCTGGATGGTCTAGCGAGTAAGGCATTCTGGGCTCAACGGAAGGACCCAAGTTCGATTTTAGGTCCGGAACGATGGCTCTGTTTCCCCATACAAATAAAAGCTCTAGTTTGAACTCAAACGTGAATGTAAAAAAAAAAGTATTCTTTTACCTTTTACCCGCGTTCTTATGTCTTACGGACGTATTGGGTTTCTTGATTTAGAAATCTAAGAAAAAGAGAGAAAAGAGAATGTTAAACAAGGAAAGGGAAAGAATATAACATTAACGTTCACATAAGGGCACTTCATGAATAATATTTCCCAAATTTCCAGATAAAACCATTCCACAGGAGACCATTTTAAAAATAAGCCTAAATCCCCACTTTTCAGCTAATAACATGCTCGTATCCATATCATTATTAAAACTGTTATAAATTGTGTTGCCAAAAGTTGACGAAATCAATACGTAAAAATAATGGTACCCTTATCAGGAGAGAAGGCAACGTTTCTTTAGGAAAAAAATTTATTAAGGATCTCAAACAAGATATCTCAAGTGGTGGGCATAGTTACTGAGCAGAGCGGACGCGCTGTTGTAATTTTTGCTAATGAAATGCTATTTTAACAAAGACGTATGAAACAGTAATGTGTCCTCCAAGCTCACTATTCATAGGCTCATGCCTACGTCACTACAGGAACTTGTAAATGCAGTAGTTTAGAAGAAGCGATGAGTTGTTTTTCCCATCATAGTTAAGCTCACCTAAAATTTAACTTCAATAAACTGGATTTTTTTGTGAATGAGAAATTTCATTGAAAAAAATGTTATTAATCATCAGATCGAAATTTCAATAGCATGTATTGTAGTTGGTTGATTGTAGCTTTATGGGGCAAGGACATCAAGTATCGATCTGCGCCAAGTAAATCGAGGCCATACGTACGGTTTTGAAATGACTACAAATTAATAATCTACAAAGGTAAAAAATCTATTAAAGGTACATTAAATGAAACATTGTAAAAAATCAGATTAGCATGCATTGTAAAAGCCTTGTCGGTTGAGCAAGAAGCTATGTATGTTACACATAAACACTATGTGGTCATAATTCACCAAAAATTTAATCCTCTTTTTGTGTAGAATTGTTATCCCTGGTGAGGGACTGTCTGTTGGAGATGGTGACAAACGCTGATTATAAAGGAAATTCAACTAGACATTTCAAACAAGTGTGCGTCTTCAACATCTCGAAAACATTACGGTGATAGTACCTTATTTGTGTTGAACCACCTGCTAGCCCATCAGGCGTTATTTCTTTATAGTTTCAGGGGAAAATAAAATTCGTGTTTCTGACTGGTCTTCACAAAGTTCAGATTTGAGTCCAATAGGAAGCTTTTAGGAGACATTAGAGCACCTCATTAGGATTTTAGAGAAAATTACCCTGCTTCTGAATAGGAAAAGGCAGTGCCAATGGGAACGGAAGCATATGCCTGTAGCCACTCACCAAAATCTAGTGAAAAGGTGTCGAGAGATGGATCATTGAATTAAAGACAAAAGCAGACGGACCCAATACTAATTTATAAAATTCCAGTCAGTTATTTTTCACCTGTCATCAGGTGGGTTAATATATATATGAATAAAAGGATATATGGAAAATATATATGGAAAGGATATATGGAAAGGAATATATGGAAAAGATATATGGATGGAAATATATGGAAAACAGAGATTTCTACATTTTTTAACATTTAAAGCGTTTTAATAGTGAAAAATATGAAAATATGATTGTTTATGTACTACCAACTTCGAAATTACAAATAAAATACGATTTATTATGTACGCATTTATTGCAACGTAGTTATTGCGTTATATGCAATAAATAAATTGTGAATTGTATTTTTATTTGTTTTAGCAGTACTTTATGAATGTTAATATTGTTGTTTAAAAGTCTTAAATCATATTACTTCCTAAATATGAGAAAAAAATTCTATATATTATATACGTATCAAAACTTACTATGTGGTATCAAAAATTGTAAAACGGCATTTCAACAGGTGAAAAAAATAGCGTATGGGATTACAGATTGGAAATATTAAATTTATATACATAATAATTATGATAAGTTTATTTAGAGGATATTTTAATATAATTATTAAAGTTTTTTCACTGTAAGAAAAGTATGTGCTCTATTAACTCATACCAAGAAAGAATTACACCATATTGCTTTAAATAACTAAAAGAATAATTTGTTATTCTGTAAATTAGTGAGATTTTTTAAATCAAAGTATTAAATAAATTAATAATACAAAATTGTTTTTACGGTTTTCTTTGAAATTCTCGCATTATTGTTTGCCACATACATGTCTGTCACTTGTTTTATGCGCCATGCATCTTATGCTGATGATTGTTTTATGAAAATATATAAACACTAAAAACTCTTCTAGAATCTATTAAAAGTATAGCTAAAAATTTACTCAAATATTGGTTTTAAAAGTCTGGAAAAAGCACTAATTTCTAAAATCTACAAAAGTACTAGTTTCAAAAATTGACAAAGTACCAATTTTAAAAATGTGCAAATGATACTAATTTCAAACATCTACAAAAGATACTAGTTTCAAATATCTATTAAACGTACTAGACTGAAATTCGACAAAGAGTGCTAGTTTCAAAAATACACTAAAAATAGTACGGAAACGAAAATATTATTTAATGTAATAAATCATAAACTGAAAATGCCAAAAAGTTACGCCTAAAAATGGAAACATGGCAGCGAGTTCTGATACAAAATGCATAAGCGTTGTGTGCCAAAAACATCACTTCCTCTTAAACCAAACGTTTTAAATTTGCATATTATTATAAGATGAGTAGCTTAGATTTTTATACCAGCGCGCAGCTGACACTCTGCAAGAATCCAAAAAATATTCTAAAATTGATTTTATTGAATTTTTTCATTTGTTTATAAGTGACTTTCTTTTTAGTTAATTATTACTTTCTCTGGGACACACTTCTTGGTGTTTAAATGTTGATTATGTCAGATTAATTGAATTCAAGTTTAGGATATTAATGCGATTTTATATATAATCATTTTCACACGCAAGGGATAGTTAATTTCTATATGTCTTTGGTTTCTATGAGACCCATTTTTAAAATTTGGAAAAGCAATTTTCCGCGATTTTAGCGTGAGCTATCGTGGAGAAAAATCTCGACGTCCGTGTGCGAAGTATTTTAAAGTGTTCCAATAAAATAGAAATTAAAAAAGGATATTTTTAAAAAAACCAGCTTGCTCATGTCTTGAAACTGCCGCATTGTCCCATGATCAAATATTAATCGCAAACTAAAATTTTATTAAAGAGTTTGTAGGGCGTTACTGAAACAAAGAAGACCTTACAGAGGCACTCCCATATCTGCCTGACTCCAGTCTAGGATTTTCGAAAAAGCTGGGAAAGAAATTCAAGCTGCCAAAGAAAAGGATTATATAAGAAATATTTAGGTCGCTGAAAAACTTAGAGTGCTTTACAACGAGTGTCTTACACCCATCCCTGTGCCTTCTTTAACGTTTACCATTGGATGAGCAAGTCGGCAGCCGAGGCTGTGGTGAAAATACAGAGTGTTTAAGAACGATTTTATAGAGGATTAAAAAATATTTTGTGGGAAAATGGATCTTGCAACATGTTATTATTTCAAATTAAGATTATCGTCTGCTACTTTCAAATTCGTTTTTCATTCAAAATGGCGCCTGTAAACAAGCTGTGGGTCGAAGGATACGTTTTTGTGCTTTCCGAAGAGAAATATTCTTATTCCATTATTAAAAACGTTGTGAAACTCATGGTATAAAGATTTCTAAGTGCAAAATAAGCAACATTATTAATCGAAAAGGGATATTGCATACATACCTTTTCAACATATTCCTGAGAAGTCCCCTGTTGTTTCTCCTATGAACTATTGTGCCTTTGGTCCGCTGAAAAGAGCTCTCTCTAAGCGCAAACCCACTACCATCGATGGACTTATGGAAAGTTGTGGAACAGGGATGGCAAGCAGTACCTCTGGAAATGTTGCAAAAAACCCTTCTATCGTTGAAAGTACGATGCACACTTACAGCTCAGAAACAAGGTTATAAGATGGAACATTTAAAAACATAATCTTTATATTTTAAACAATAAAAAAATGGCTCCGAAATCGTTCTAAAAATGCGTGAATACCCTCTGTAGCATGGTAAAATACTTTCCCGACCATCTGGATGCATCGCATAGAACCTTCTAAAGAAGTAAAAAACAATATTAGGATGTTGGAAATGCTAGATAGTCGTGTTTTTTCCGAAGATATCAGCAAATGTATACTTATTCCCCCAAGATTGTAGCTCAGTAACGTTTTTACGCAATAAATCGGAATTATTGGGATCATTTCTGCTTTATCCACCAAGATAGGTTAAATTGAAAAGTTCATCGGATTAAATGTGCAATATGGTTGATCAGCCAACGATCTTCAGACGTTCAAGTATTTACAACCCAATGTCAAGGGGGAGTTTGGGTCAATTGGAAATATTAATAGAAATAGGATTTTATCGAAATTTATAACATCTTTGATTATGATGATCTCGTTTATTTTTCCACCCGGCAAATCACCCCAGCTCCTTCAATAAGTAGAATATCATTTAAAATTACGGACACTGCTAATTTTAAATATGACAGTACTAAACTAAGTATTTCCACACTACTGTACCATGCATTCAAACAAGCACTGGTAGTGCACTGAGGCTTAAAACAACAAAAATATAAGTTGCATTTACACTGCTTGTATTTATCTTCATCGTGTCCTCTTGCAAAGATATATTTTAAAGCTCGTGTACGGAGGATAATAGACACAAATACTTACTTACTTGCATCGCGTTATTATCAGAATGAGAAACTAACGAATTTAGTTGAAAAAATTTAAGCCTTACAATATCTATGAACGTGTCACACAATATATGTATAAATATATTCCCACACCTATCACCTTAAATTCGTATAGATAATAAAATACATAGTTTCTCTCTATCTATCTCTCTGAAGAAGATAAGTAGGTTTGTTTGGACCGTATTATGTATGTACGTGGTATATTATGTTTTATGGATTGGAGTTGCACGTAGAGGAAGTCCTGTTGTGGTGCAGTGGAAACACGTTAGCCCAACGCGCCTTTATCCCGGGTTCGATACCTAACTGTGCCAATAAAAGAACGCTTATCGACGAACTTCTCACCGTAGTCCTGGGTTTATTCTCTAGGCCATAAGGCGTTCAGATTACTCGGAAGACTGTAGAGCCTGGCACAAGGCCACCTTTGTTGTCCTTGCGACATAAAACAAACAATGCGTATAGACGAAACAGCAACATGTATAGACAATTCATTTAGTCCGCTGTAAGCTTGACCTCAAGGCGGATTTCTCTCTGGGTAAAAATTTATTTTATAAAGTTTTTATATATATTCAGCCTATAGTGTACAGTGGATGCTATCGGTAGTAATTATCATAAAAGGAAATGTAATTCAATTTGGGTGTCACTTGCGCCCTCCCCGTATTTATTTTCCAACTTAAGTTCATTAAAAAGACAGCTTTGCTTTCTGTTCCATTTTCACGGATATCTCAAACACGTATGCGAAATACTCTATGTTTTTTTTCTCTTGAATATATTTTTTCTAGTACCTTTTTGATAATTTTTATTGTCATCATGATGTTAGTCCCTTTATGTAGGATTTTTTTTCTTTTTCTTTCCCGTCCGATTCAACACATTATATGTTGTACCGTCTTGGGATTATTAGCCTGCCAATAAAGCAAACATTTATATCTGTGAAACAATATGTTATGAAACAGAACGTTGAGTAAACAGCGAATGCGCTGGAATAAAAATTTAGTCTTTTGGTTTTCAACGGCGAAACATCAGTCAATAGAAATTTATAATCCACTTCAATCCAAATTACGTCATTTTTACTTAAACAAATCAACATTAAATTCAACGACCATGGTTTATTTGCACATGACACTGCACATTGTTAAAAAGACAAAATTGTAAAAGCATTCTGGTTTCATAATGAATCTTGATTATCCCTTTTTTTCAGTAGTTGAGTTACGCACGTTCGTGAGTGGGGAATTTGGAGAGTCCCTGTTCTGCGTTCTGAACGGGCGAGGTACAATGGAGGGTAATATGCTTAAAAAGAACGTGGAGAGTGTCCACTGTGCTTGGAGGGAAGGAGGAAAATATCTCTTCAATTTTCAAAATATTATTCTTTTGAAACGCATTTTGACTCTCTTTTCCAAAACGATAAAAAGAGCTAAACCCAAATTTGAAATTGAAGAAATACCAAGCACCATATATTCGTATAAGACATAATATTTTGCGGAGAAATTTTTATTTGGGAATATTATTTACAACCAAATAAATTTAAACCCCGCCTAGCTCTGATATAACCAATAGGGATTTTAGCTTATATACTTATAAGATTGGTCATCCCTCATTCCGATTCAAAGAATGAATGAATGAATGAAGGAAGGAAGGAAGGAAGGAAGGAAGGAAGGAAGGAAGGAAGGAAGGAACATAATAGCTCCAAAAGTGCATTTCTTTTAAATGAGAACGGCCAAAAATTAATTATTCTTCTCATCTTTAACCTTAAACCCCATCTCCATCCTTAATCTTGTTTCCTTTTTCGTAGTTGCATCCCAAGAAGAGCCCGAACCGTGGTTTGCAGAAAAGATCCCCAACAACACGGTGGCAGCTGGTAGAGACGTCACCCTTCCTTGTGTCGTGGAAGGCCTCGGCAAGTTCAAAGTAAGTTTATTTCTATTACAACCGTAAAATCGCATTCAAACTTGGATGTAAACGCTAACTATTGATTTTTATATAACGCTCAATCAGCGTTTAAACTCGGGCGCTACCCTAACGTCGTAATACATCGTCCATCGTAACTGTCAAACTTAACATTATACCATCATAAACCATCAATGGAAGAAAAAGAAGAGTATAACTAATTAAAATATACAACATGGGCCGTGCGATGGTTAAGTAATAACTCTTTCGCCTAACGTGTCTTAACCCGGTGGCTTTTCTTCTCATCCACAGTGCTGAAAACAATAGTCACCTACAAAAAGTGGTCACTAAACTACTCATTGTATTCCGGTGGGTTTTTTCCCTAGGCCTTAAAGGGTTTGGATTCCTCGAAAAATTATAGATCCTGGCGAGCACGACCCCTGTCGCCCCTTGGGTCATAAAAAATAAGCTAAATTAAAGACTGTATTCGTCGATGTTCTGGTCGGGAAGGTTTTCCATATGACACGGTATGATCATATTTTCTAGACGCACAGAACGATAGTCCATGGAGACCTCAATACCATCTCTCAGCTAGAATCGAAAGAGAATTTTGATACAATCTAAAGATCGAAAATAAGTATTCATTTATTTTTAATAATGTATGCACATGCATATATGGGAAAAGGATAGTATTTATTGTCACGATTTCTTCAAGATTTTGTTAGTATCGTCTTGTAATTCAAGATGGAAGAGAGATGGCGTTGCGGATTCCTTTTCCCTTGTTATGTATTCATACGTCGTCGACATGATGCTGAACTAACGAATCTGCAAACGTGGTAATGTTTACCCGGGACATCTTCCAGCGTGTTAACTCGTCAACTATGCTCTAATTAAAACGTAACGGTGTACTGTTAACTAGAATATTAGTAAATCTAACATAAGCCTTCATGCATTTGCGTTAAAGCATACTAGAAATAAACGTTTAAACGGATTTTCCTCGAAGCTACCATTTTGCAGACTGGTTAGTTTAACATTGTATTAACCATATATACACAGTCATATTAATCTATCTATTTTCAATTCGATTCAATTTATGAACCTGATATTGTACATGATATTCTGCTACAAAAATGAACCCCTCGACTACGCCAGGAGGATAATGTGAATAAAAACTCAAAAGCGTCCAACTATGTTCCCAGTATTTTATCTTCATTGATCGCTTATTGAATATTGTGTTATACTACTTATTGTTTATGGTCTCAAATTAAATTGCTGAAAGTAAAATGTTAAATTTCGTAGAGAGAGTTAGAAAGTATGATCCATTTTAAAGAATGAGAACCAAATCCACTAGCGTACTCAGAGGAATGTTGAGTTGCGTGCTGTAACCCCATCACTATATAATTTTGTATATATATAACTGAGCCTATAACCCCCCCTTATAAACTTTCTGCGTACGCCTATGATCTAAACGCTCCCTAAATATTAAAATCTAAAGCAAAGAAAACAGTTCTTGAATAGCACTATATGTATACAAAGCTTTAAGAAAGTGAGTATTAAAAAAAAATTTTTTGGCATCAAAAGGGCATTCTGTTTACTTAATTTTTAACATTAGTTATATGGTTCCATATTATGCACAGTACTGTGATTAATGATGTTGAATTCGTATGGAAAATCATGGGGGTTTAAAGTGCAAGGAATAAAAATGTACAGCTCATGATGTATTCAAACACTCGGGTATATATCTCAAGCTAGAACTTTTTAGGTTCAACCTACCATTATAAGATATCGCCCTGGAGATGTTCCCGTGTCGACCATTTGTTTGATAATTGTGCTATTTTGGAAGTATAGCTGCTTTTGAGGCCCTTTTCCGGGGGTGTAAACAAATAAATTCGAAGAGGAAGTAGGTTTTATATAAAGGCAAAATTTACAATTAAAGACGGTCTCCAAATTTTATGAGAAGAGCAATATTTGGTTAAAATTAGAAAAAATAAATTTGATTAAAATTTGGGAGTAAAAATTGGTTTATAGGTATGGAAAAAATGGGTGAAATTTCATTGTATACTTTCAAAGAGCTTCAAACATCTGCATGCTTTCATTGCTAAACTGTTAGATTTAAAAAGTATGTAAAAATATTCCGGAATCTACAAAAATCAACACTCTAAATATCTTTAATAATTATATTATAGAGTCTTGTGGGATATTCCAACGCGTCTGTTTTTAACAAACATTTTTTTAACAACATGCTCTATAACCGCGAAGCTCTATAATGTATTTTAGTAGATGCCGTGAAAGTAATCGTGAATGTATCTTCAATGGTTGTGCATATCTTTGCATCAGTTACAATACTATAACTACTTAAAGCCTCTGCACAATACTGTAATTACTCACATCTTTAATATAGTACTGTAACTACTCCAGCATAATACGGAATAAAGCAAAACCGCAATTTGCTTTATATAGTGGCAACGATATTCAGTAAACAAATGTATTCTTCTTGGACATAATGGCTTAAGTAAATTATGCTGTAAATCAAAAATATAAATCAAACGTTGCAGGCACAGTTGCAATTGGTAAACGAAGTTCAGTCATACGTTCCAGATGTACGTATATTGCTTACGTTAATTTTCGTAGTGTTACGTCATTTTGTATATTTTGTATTATCTTATCCTGGGAAGAGTTAAAATATTACGTAAGCAATATTTTGGCCATTTTATACCCCTCCCCTCCCATGGTAAGCAAAAATTAACATTGGCTAACATAGGAAAATAGGTCCTCGCATTCGTCTAGTGGTCAGCACCCTCCGGGCTAAACGGAGGGACCCTGGTTCGAATCCAGGATAAGGAGGCCTCTCTATTTTCTCCTAAACAAAAACAGCTCTAGTTTGAACGTATACCTAAGTGGGTGTCGAAAATTATTAAGTAAAAATAAATTCCTCCACGAAAACTCACAAAAACTTGCCCCAGTGGCTTTGCATGTTGACCATTATTTGGCAATTGTGTTATCCCTGTAAAGGGTAATAATATCTTACATAGGAAAATGAGCCCAATAGCAACCCACCTCAACGGTGCTTGTCATACTTGAACTCTCTCCCGTCTCGAGATAACTTTTTTTCTAGTTTGTACTTTTTTATACTATAACAAGAAAGGTAAGAATATGCATACTGTAAAGCTTATGCGTACAGGAGATTCCTCTTTACCATCATTAGGTATGTGACCTCCCCATTTTAACTCACATTTACATACATAAATACTCCTACTTTTTGAAGAGGATTTTGTCTTACGGAATGTATTAATGAAAGTGGCCTCCCTGGTTGATTATACTGAAATAGTGGTTCGCTTTACGACGGTCGTTAATAAACCACTTACATCGTAAAAGAAGTTCCTGGTAGTCGAAGGAACAAGTGTTACCGGGGTAAATACAGGGTGTTCATAAAAGAAGTATAAAATTTTAAATTTTATTTGCGTCGAAATTACAATAGCGAGAAATTTAATTCTTTTTTTTTAAATCACGTGGCTAAAAATCAAAATCTTTTTTTTGCATAATCAGAGTGTATGCACGTTCATAGAACGTCACGAGCACCGAAAACAACAGTAATGACATTGATAGAGGAAAAGGCTGCCTGTTCAATCTGGCTTATGGAAAAGAAATTACTGATGCAAATACAATGAAATTTTAGAAACGTGTACAAATGAACGCCCCCTTTATTTTAAAAAAATTGTAACTTCTCTTGGTGTGCAAAAATGGTGCATTAACGAAGCCTTCTTCGGTGTAACACACCACATTTTGCTGTGAACATGGATGGAAATAGATTTTCGTTCAGACACTATCATAGTAAACAGCGGAATGCACGTGGAGATATTCTAACTATCTAGAGAAAAACTTTTTTATCTGTCACTTAATTTAAAAAATAATAACTTTCTCGCTTTTGCAGTTTTAATTCAAATAAAATTTGAATTTGTGTGCTTATTTTGTGAACACCCTGTATATCCAAACTTAACTTGACCATTTACTAATCGCACTTTAACTAACTAACTTCTGATTCACTGACTTTTCAAACTTCTTTGAGTAGCATACTCTCCTGACAAAGACAAAAAGGAAACTTATTCAATACCCTAAAATGTAGAATGGAAATAGGTAACTGAAAGAGAGAGGTACAGAGAAAATTTTGCCCTCACAGAAAATGAATCATGAAAGTTGTACATCATTTAATTTGTCATAATAAGCCGGAGCTAAATTTAGAATAGAGTTCCAATAGCAAATATACCATTTCTCAAGCATGCCCCGTAACTATGAATTTAGCTATTATTGTTTCCTGGTCTGCTAAATCCCTATATGGTGACTTATGATGTTAGCTTATGATGTAGAGCTTCCCTCTTAACCCTGTTTTGGTAATATTGTGGTGAGAAGAAATATGTTTGCATTTAATCCATTAGACCAGTTTCAAATCACTGAACTGTGACTAACCATAACTACTAATACAGGCGATTCTCGAATTTCGCATGTAGTTGGTTCCTGAAATACATACGAAAGCAGATCAATATAAAGAAAAAATTGTACTTTTAAAATATTTATTTTTAATAAAACTTATATACTAGTATACATAATAAATAATTCTTTATTGATTATTATGTAGTATTTTCTTTAGAAATTTATGAAGAGATAGTTGACTAATGCTCTTATTACTTTAATTTTCTTGATATGGAGTTCTATAATATGCAGTATCTTCTTCTATGGCCTTTCGTACATGAGACATACGCTCTCCATTGGGATCATATTCTTCCATAATAATCAGAAATCTCTCAAGGTCCATGAAAGCTTCCCTCATATTCTTGTCTGTAAAAGTCTTAACAATGAATTTGTTATCAGATTTTTCACCTTCAGTTTGTATTTCATCCATTTCTTGTAGTTTATTTAAATTTTCATTTGACAGATATTTCGAGTAAAATGGTATTAACTCATCAATATATTCGTTGTGGACATCTAAGTTCAATTCATTTATTACAATTACTATTTCAGTTGTGATAGCTTCCGAAGTTTCTTCTAAGGCCACAGGATCATTAATTATTTTGTGGACATATTTTTTAAATAGAACCTCACATTATTAACTCTTTCGTTTCAACCCACATGTCCTCCATAACATTTATTGAATTCCATATATTATAATTTTCCTAAAGATCTTTTAATGTAGGCCCATCTCTTCAATGTCAATTGTTTTGATTGCTTGAAACATTGACCTTCTAATATAATACCGCTTAAATGTGCCT
The DNA here is from genome assembly GCA_006491805.2 of Dysdera silvatica. Lineage (NCBI taxonomy): Eukaryota > Metazoa > Arthropoda > Arachnida > Araneae > Dysderidae > Dysdera > Dysdera silvatica. The sequence continues at coordinate 87,756,320 of QLNU02015003.1, forward strand.
ATCACACTTTGTCCATGCTATATTTTGCTTGTCAAATTGAGACTAAGAAACAAATTAACTTCCGGATGTCAGTGTTACCGAGATCTTGGATTCCCAGGAGCCTTGTCTGAGAATAATAATTCTTTAAATGGTAAATTATTATAATTATTATGTAGCCTAACATCAGGCTCAAAATAGGAGAGCCAATCCCAAAAAAGATATGCATTATTCCGGGCTTTTCAATTTGATTTCCAAATAACTGAAAGCATTCTTTTATGTTTACTTTTCAGCGCTCTGGGATTTTTTTTTTATGTCGTACAGAATTTCATAGAAGACTTATAGCAATACGGAATACGTACGAAATAGCGAATGGTGAGAACATAGAATATACGGAAATCGGTTACAGCCTGTACTCTATATTACTATCAGTTTAACTTATTAGTTAGGCAAGAAACTATTCTTAAATATTAACTTCTAATAGCCGCTGTTTAAAGCGGATATTTGTGAGAAATTTAATCAATAAAATTGAGTTTCCACTACTAACTTGACAGCTACCATATTTGATATTTCCAAATGAAACATCATGTTTTGAAATTGAATATTTTATTAAGAAAATAAATTTAAAAATACGAAATTTTATACAAAAAAAGTATTGCCATAATCTTTGTTTTATTCAACCGTGATAATGGAATTCCATACGTTTTATATTTTGCTTATTACGTACTTCAAAAGCCATTTTCGATGTCTTCAATTTTGTGAAAGACGCAGACAAAATCGATTTTGTTATCTGTTTATCTCAATGGGAACATCTTCTTCGGATTTGAACATAACAATACTAAAATACGGAGAAGAAACCATCGATTTTTTAATAACTTATGTGAAGACGAAATGAAAAGAGGAAAAAACTAGAAAGAAAATTTTTCATTGAAAAAAGAAACCCGTATCACTACATTCTATATCTAGTCTCTGCAGCGACCACGACAAAAGAGAAAATATTCGGAAAAACTTCCTTCCCCTGGAAAAATTTCTCATGAAAATAAAAAGAGGCGCGTCAGTCAAAAGTGAAGCCTTTTCCATCCCCAAAAAATGGAAAATGGCACCTTTCTCCGGAGTCCAAACAAGAAAAAAGAATAAGGCTCCTGATACTGGTTGAAAATCGGAGATGGATCCGGTCAGTAGGATCAAGTCTGGACTCAACAAAGAAAGATGCCGGTTTTGATGTTTTCGTTTCGGATTTCTTCACTTTTGCCTTTTAAAGATTTTTAAAAAGAAGATTTTAGCCCCTTTTTCGTTCCATTTTTTTTATAGCTGGTACCAATCCCTCGGGAAGGCTAAAATGGTGGACTTAAATTTTCAAAAGACTAATTTTTCTGTTCAAAAGTTCATTTCAGCAGAATCGAATTCAAGAAAAGCACAAGTTGTATCATTCATCCGCATCCCCAAATACATTAGTACTGTGAATTGAAAAGAAATTCGAAATCAACCGTATCTATTATTCTCCGTACAAATAGGAAAATCTAATTAAATATAGTTAACAGGCTCATATATCTTCTTAGAGAAGAGAGGGAACCTCATAAACACATTGCGAGATCGCTTTGCGAATGGTATGGTTGAGAGAAGAAATTCGAAGCCCAATTAACATTTTGCAAACATTGCATGAAATATTTTGCTTTGTGCCACTGAATTCTATTTGTGTAATTCATATGGTAAAAATAACTCTTAGGGTACCGCCATTTTTGGACATTTGCGACTTTAGGCAGAGGATTTAAATAAATTGTTATTTGTAGACGTTGGGAAGTGAAGATCGTCGATAACAACACTCTCACTTTGTTGGAAAAATTACATTAGAAAACGTAATTTATCAATGTATTTTCTTCGAAATTAGAAAACAAAATTTAATATTGTGACACCTCCTCCACACAAATTTGTAAATAATATCATCCTTTAAGGACCTAGACACATCCATTTGTGAAGGCAATACCAATTAACAGAAGTATGTACCCGGAATTAAAGAAAGATATACAAATGATGTTAAAATACTTTACGTGGCAAATTTTTCAAGGATTGATGAGAAGAGCTTCTTTGAGAGACAAGACCATCGGCGACTCCAATATCTTGCAAAGCTGGAGGAGCCAGAAATAAATAAAATTATAAGCGCGTTCCTCTTTTGTTGGTGACTCTTCTTTAGTCAACGGCTCTGAGCGACCATCAAGGCGTACATGTTCCTAAATCAGCGATCGCATAGGCATACCTGTCGCTACATCAGCAACCACCAAGGCAAGCCTCTCGCTACATCAGCAACTACCAAGGCAAGCCTCTCGCTACATCAGCAACTATCAAGACAAGCCTCTCGCTACATCAGCAACTACCAAGGCAAGCCTCTCGCTACATCAGCAACCACCAAGGCAAGCCTCTTGCTACATCAGCAACTACCAAGGCACGCCTCTCGCTACATCAGCAACCACCAAGGCAAGCCTCTCGCTACATCAGCAACCACCAAGGCAAGCCTCTCGCTAAATCCGGCCCTGTATGGAAACATAAATAGGGAATTATAATGTACGTTGGCAGTTAAACTCCGAAACGGAGAATTCACTTGAATAACAAGGTAATTCCTACAAGCTTTATCTCGATGATGACTTTTGAATACAAGTTAGTGATTCGCAATATAACCCTTTTATATAAAACCGTGTATAAAACAATTTATTCTTTTGAAAAAGCATCATATGAGGAAAATCTTCTGAAATGAGTTAACATTCGTTGTTTACGTTTCACTTCGTTTTTTGTTTCAATATAATAAAGAATTTGCCGGATACAACGATACTTAAGTTAAAATGGCAAGTGTAAAAAGCAGGAAAACCTTCAAAGTGAGATAGGAATTGAAATAGTTTCTAAAGTGGGTTACAATTTAAAATATGCCATAATTGTAAATGTAAAAAAAGTTTTACAGGGAAGTATAGTCAAATCTTTAGCGGTTACGGAAGAAATTAATAAAGCACGACATATCACGTTTGGATGTGTTCACGACCTTTGAATTTCGTTTAACTTATTGGTAACACAAAGCTTTACAAATAAAATGCAACTAATGTAATCGAAATAGGTTTGATGTATTTCGAGAATTGCGCCGTACTTTTCCTTTTATTTTATTTTTTTTGACAATTTCTTAAGACACTATCGAAGAAAAAATTGTAGAACATCTGTTTTATGCCGGGTTAAAAAATGTGCTTTTAGAGATTGCTTCAACAATGTCGATGTTGAAACATATCCAAAAATATGGAACTCTGTTGTAGCAACCTTATTTACTGCAAAGGCTAAACTATTGCATTAAAAATGTTGGACATCTCATCTCGTTTGTGGAAAAAATACGGCAGTTGGATTAGGACGAGTAAGTTTTTAATAAACTTCACGATATCAAACCACGGATTGAGATGTGTCGATCTAACTAAATGTGTGACCGTCGCAATGTGGTCGCTCCCGCTGGACTTCGCATCGGCCACACTCTCTTCTCTCATCAACATCTATTAAAGGAAGAAGAAACCCTATGTGTACTACATCCAACGAGGCGTGAAACGTTTTGCGTGTTTTATCCATTTGAACCAATTTTTGCCAACGGCGCATATTATTATCTAACCGAAAGGATTTTAATATTCGTGACATTTTATGTGACTCTTTTGATCATGACTTCATTTTTAACTTTTTATCTGATATTGGCTTTTCCAGTCTCATCTGATTCTATCACATCGTTAGTTTGAATGTACTTTTAATAAAAATTAACCCATTTTCGTTTCAATTTATTTTCATTTAAAATCGCATGTACGGCCTCACCCTGTTTGCCATATGTACTCCTCGTGAAATAAAAAATACAATCACCCAACCAAAAATATCGAAGTTTCTTCAAGCCTGGAGACAGGAATTATGGGCCCACAGACAGTTTAGCAAATCTGGTCCCCAAATATTTGTGCCTCATGACAAACCGCTTGTTGCATTATAAAATACTGCGCCAAGCCATATAGAATACAAAGCTCCAAGGCATTTTCCCCTTTTGGCTCCAACTTTGAATCCCGGCTCCATAGAAATAAGATCCTTTGGCGTTGGTTATCACAGGTCTAAAATTTCCCAAAACTTCGGTATGTTGCCAAAATTCTAAAAAGAAAATCTGGTTTCTTCTCATAATAGCCGGTGAGTTTGGAAATTTTTGCTAATTTATTATTCAATTACACATTGCCATATCTAAAGATTTGATTGTTTGATTTCTTGTTGTTTTGTTCTATACTTTTCCGCAACGGACACGATATTGACGTTCATGTACATGTGTGTACTACTAATATCAATATGATAATCAGTACGATGTACTAACATTTTTAAATTTTGTTATCGTTGTCAGAGTGACCGAATTACATCTCTCATTTAAATATTATTATAATCAAGCTGGATTTTAAATTCCAAATATCCATACAAAACAAACAAAATCGTCCCTTATGTATAATTTACTGTAAGCATTATGCGTTAAATTTTATTTCTTTTGCCTAGAAATTTCGTAAAATTCGTTAGAAGAGACAAGGGTTTTATCAAATCTGAGAATAATTTGCATACTTGTCGTGAAATCGCAAATTGAACATCGTTTGGTTAATCGTTGAATCGACAATACATAAAATTGATGCGTTACGTAATTGTTGAGTAAAATAACCAATCGCTTGAATATATTTCGCAACATCAAACTCCAACTGGAGGATCTAATTTAGAGATCGATGCAGAGCATTGCATTTCTATTGACAAATTTCGGCGCCATCCATTCCCAAAAACGATTTCAAATTGTAATCATGTTCCAGAATGGCCAATGTATGCGACGCAACTTGCGTTACCGATTGGATTTCGAAATTAATGCAAACAGTCATGCCATATAATGCTAATTACTGAATTGCTGTTCATTATATGGTATTATCTACGTATTTGAGCTCTTACTTTAGCCATTTTCGTTATTCAGCGATAAAGTTAGATCCTTTTTGCACAATTATAAACAGTTCTCGGGATGTTTACTTATATAAAATGCGATATATCTTTTTTCTCAATGGTGTCTAAGATTAACTCGTATATTGTTATAGATTAATAAATTATAAAAATTAATTTCTATCCATCTGTTGTTTTTTAGTCAGAATCGAAACTTTTTCTTAGACATAAGTATGCGGGGAGAAAAGATTACCAAAGCTCTCAAGCTGAATAAGAACCAATGATCTCTGGATTTACGTTTTAATACCTTAGCAAACATACGTTGGATGGCGCTTTCGCGATCGCATAGTAAATACAATGCATAAAAGAGAAGTACATATTAAACGATGTATGAATCATCACTAATATTATATAAGATGCAACGCACAGAAAGTATGAAGCATATTGAAAGGGGGGGGGGGAAATGCGTATTTGAAGTGGGGAGTGTAGCCGGCGCTAAGTGTTATGCCGCTCGTGTCGAAGAAGTGTTTTGCCGTCCCAAAATGACTTTATTTTTTATAATGATCTCATTTTACCGCCCCTAAAAATCTGCCGCTTACGGTGAATTCTCGGTTCGCCCCCTTCCCCTTGATATGATAAAAAAAGTAGAAAGGAAGGAGGGGAAAAAGTCAGGAAATGAAAAAAAAAGAAGAGAAGATTTAATGGAATATTAAAGGCGGAGTTAAATTAATAAATATCGACTGAAGTTTACAGTTTATTAAACTGAAATCTGATAATTTACATTACATAGTTGAACACAATATTTTTTACTTCATTTCGCTTTTATCGAAATTCCAATTTGTCCACTTTTCAAAGCTATTCGCCGGAATACGGAAATTTCAGCGAAAATTTGGCTTCTGTTACATGCTGAGAGATTCAAGAATAAAATGAATTTGAGCAGTCGTCACTGTCATGTAGATTAGTTATATTTATCAATCCTTTCATCTTTCCCTTGAAAGGAAGGATAATTAATTCAATGTTTTGTTTTATATTTTCACTTATTGATATTAAGCGAAATTTCAAACAATTTAATTAAAAGAAGTCTAAGTTATATAAAGGTCAAAGTCTTAATATCATTAAGAACTCTTGTTATAAAGACAACATAAAACAGCTAAAAATACGCTGTGTTTGGAATAAATTTTGGTATATGGTTTTAAAGAAAGCCATCCACTTATTATCCGAAATTCTTAAATCGTGTGTTCGATATTGACCTACATTGCGTTTTGACAAAATTTTCAATATTATACAAAAATTTCTGATGTATACTAGTATTTGTTTGTAGAAGATGATACATCCTCCACCTATCTTAAATAAAATGGCGGCAGCGTATTTTCTAGATACGTTCAACATGTTACCATGCCCTGAAATTTTCGTGCCTGATGCAAAGATGTAAAATGAAGCCCCGCCACCCTTCCCTTAAAAAGTTTTAGTCTTACCACTCTCTCTCTGTTTTAAATTATCATTTATATGTAATTTTTAAGTTTAAGTTATAAAACTCTGCG